>OZ004710.1:57238188-57555688 GCA_963924515.1 Vespertilio murinus | reverse complement strand
AACTGAAAACAAAACATTCACAAGATATTTGCAAAATGCTTCTGCAGTTGCGGTCCATCTCTCTCTGTCTCTCTGTCTCTCTCTCTCTCTCTCTCTCCCTCTCAAACAGACAAACACACACACACACACACACACACACACACACACACACACACACAGACCCTGGATTCTGGATTCAAGGAAGAAACATCCATTCCATGAGAAACCTATGGCAGCCAATAGAAGAAGAAGCCAGTCCTGGAGAGTGCCATAATCCTGGTGGTACTGACTTGGTTTGAGGTAATCTGGACAAAAAATGAAATAAATATGAGATGAGTAGTGTAGAAAACCAATGAAGTACACCCAGTAAAGATACACAACTGACGTGCTACCTTGGAAGGTTGCTGGAACCGCCAAGTGTTGGAGTAAAGTGTGATAATTCATGTCTTTAGTAAAATATAAAATTGGGTATTCATTACTGTGGGGACATGAGTACAAATTCCAAATACTAGGTAATATGCTGCACTATTCACATTAGTCAAAGTAAATAATATAAGTGTTATTGAAGATGAATGGATAAATAAGTTGTTATTCAGACAAACATACACAGCTCCCTCACTGCATCATATCACTTATGCCATATATGGGTATTCACGATATTTCTGTATATCTAAAACTGTCCTAAAATAAATTACCCATTAAAAGAACAAAAAACACTAGGCAATTTTAATATCTGAGGGAGAGTAGAATGGACCAGTGAATTGATGGTTAGTATGGGAAATGGAGTAGAGGAAACATCCCCTCCCTGCCATGTGCTGGACAATAATTGAACTAAGGAAATGAGAGAGAGGTAATTTTGAGAAGTATTTCAGAACATATTAAGGAAGCTCTACTTTATGTAACCATAGCACCTGACTCCTCTGCATCATCACTCCATCCCCCTCATGGAAGGTCAAACTGAGGCTTTGTGATGTCAAGCAATACCATGTCAACCACTGACTGCTGGCCAATCAGAGTTGAATGCTATGGCTACTCATTGTACTGGAGAATATGGATAGATGTCACAGGTCCTGGAGTAGGATACAGTTGCTACAACAAAACCAAGTTTACTAAGAAAATACAGAACCAACTGCAAGGATGGGCTAAGAATGTACAAGTAGTAAAGTGAATAGGAAGTCTATTTAAGAACTCAGTGATAAAGAAAAGGATAACATCTGACTACCCTACTGATATGTCTCCTGTTCTTCCCCATTTACTCCCCACTATAGACTCTGACCTTGCCGTTTGGCTCAAAAACCTCCTCAATTAATCACTGTCATTCTATTACAATCCCAATTCCCTCCCATTTCCCAAATGCTTACCAAAAACCAATATCTTTCTGAGTATATCTTGTTTCCTCAAATAGGTGTTGAAAATAATGGGTAATGAAATTCAGTACTTAAATAAAGTGGATAAATTTAGAGAAAAAGAAAGAGGCAGACGCTGAGATTTTACCACAGGAAAGGTAAGAGTCCTACAGTAGAGCAGTTAATTGAGGATGGTGAGGTCAAGTTTGAGTAGGAGGAAAAAGATAATGAAGAAGAAGAAGAAAAAGAAGAAGAAGAAGAAGAAGAAGAAGAAGAAGAAGAAGAAGAAGAAGAAGGAGAAGGAGAAGGAGAAGGAGAAGGAGAAGGAGAAGGAGAAGGAGAAGGAGAAGGAGAAGGAGAAGGAGAAGGAGAAGGAGAAGGAGAAGGAGAAGGAGAAGGAGAAGGAGAAGGAGAAGGAGAAGGAGAAGGAGAAGGAGAAGGAGAAGGAGAAGGAGAAGGAGAAGGAGAAGGAGAAGGAGAAGGAGAAGGAGAAGGAGAAGGAGAAGGAGAAGGAGAAGGAGAAGGAGAAGGAGAAGGAGAAGGAGAAGGAGAAGGAGAAGGAGAAGGAGAAGGAGAAGGAGAAGGAGAAGGAGAAGGAGAAGGAGAAGGAGAAGGAGAAGGAGAAGGAGAAGGAGAAGGAGAAGATGAAGAAGGTGGAGGAAGATACAGAGAAGGAGGAGGAATAGGAGATAGGAAGGAGAAGAAAAAGATGAGGAAGAAGAGAACAGTAAGAAGAAGAAGTAGAAGGGGAAGAATAAGAAGACGATGAAGAATATGAAGGACAAAAGGAGAAGGTGAAAAAGTAGATGAAGTAGGAGAAGGGAAGGAGAAGGAGATGGAGGAGATGAAATATGAGAAGAAGATGATAAAGATAAACACAATGAAGTAGGAGATGGAGAAAATGGTGCAGGAGAATGAGAAAAATAAGGACATGAAAAGAAGAAATTTCCATCACAATGCCCAGGGAATATATGAAGATAAAGACTTTTAGGATGTGTTATCTCTCTAGAAATAATGTTTGAAAATGGTCATTATGTAAATATTGAAACCTATATAGCATCTTTGAATAAATATTAGCATGCGTATAAAGGAAATGTGTTTGTATCTCTGTGTGTTCTCTGATGATAGGGAGGGGGCATGTATGTGGGAAGGAAGGAATATAGAATTCAACAAGTTTTGGCACTAGCCCTGCCATTCCATAGTTAGCCAGCCACTGAGAATAGGGACACGGTGAAAACTGAAGATGAGTTTTTTCATTAACACTTTATCATACTTGCAAAAAAGAAAAGAAGTTGTTGTTTCGGCTTGTCTTTGGCATTGGGGTGTGGTAGAGGAGATGGGGAACTGGGTGCTGAGTGAGGGTTGGCAGTCTGTAATAATGAATCTGATTTCCATTTTAGATATTAGACTTTTGACAGGTTTAAGCCTCTTTCCATTCTCTTCCATGTTCAGTCAAATTTTGGACAAGATGATAAAAATGGAGTTTCTGATAATAAAATAGAAGAAAATATGTCTAAACTCAAGCATTAGAACTATTGTATTGCTCAACTTCATATAGTCAAAGAACCTATTGTCCTGAAATAATTTGTAGTGCATAATGGCAATTTGAACTAATGAATAGCAAAATAAATGTTTTGACCTTATAATCAGCTGGAAAAAAGGCCACCCTGTGGACCTTTCCCCCTACTTATGAAATAACACCCTTGTTGAAAGAGAACCGTATGTAAATGAAAACAGGACTTCCACAGATAGAAACCCATTATATAATAAATAGTTAGAGAAGGTATAATTATTTCTACTGCTTCTGAATTTAACAGCCAAATTTGACTTGCCCTTAATCCTGAAGAGTATGATTGGTGCCTTATTGGTTATTCTCAGGCCACCCACTACAGAGATCCATATATAAGATTAAAATTACCAATTGGAGACAAAGAATCTGGTAAATAATGAGGAGTTATAGAAAAGTATTTGGCTAGCATGTTCTATTCAGTACCTCTTTCAACAGACTGTAGCTACAGTTAAATGCCACAATTAGAGATATAGTACATATTTAACGGACTACTTAGTTGAGTACATCTCCAGTCCTGATATTTCTCATAAACTTTGAAGACATTATCTTCACCACATCTAGCTTCACAAATTAGTCAGTTTAGCAAATTAAATATAGTGGCATGAAGCCTCTGTAAAGTAATCCCCAATCATTTTACTCAACCTGGCCCTATTTGTAAGACCCATAAGGTCCAGGTCCAAAAATAAGATTTAATTAACTCTGCGTTTACCTTGTGAACATTTGTAGCGTCTTAAGCAATTCTTGGTCCCTTTTTATATAGTGCTTAATTGGATAGCCTGTTCAGTATATAGAAGTCCATGAGGTAGTCACTCATTGAGGAAGAGTAGTTCCTATGAGGAATGCTGATGTCACTTACCTGAAATCAGAAGATTCACTAGTAACTTGCAAAAATGCTTCTGCTCTTTCGGCTCATCTCTCTCTCTCTCTCTCTTTCTCTCTCTCTCTCACTCCCCCTCTTTCTCTCTCTCTCTTTCTCTCTCTGTCTCTCTGTCTCTCTGTTTCTCTGTCTCTCTGTCTCTCTCTCTCTCTCCCACACACACACACAAACTCACACACACAGACACACACACACACACACACACACACACACACACACACACACACACACACCATGAATTCTGCATTCAAGAAAGAAACATCCATTGAATAACAAACCTGTGGCAGTCAGTAGAAGAATCAGCCAGTCCTGGGCAGTGCCATAACCCTAATGATACTGACTTGGTTTGAGGTAATCCAGAAAAACAAATGAAATAAATATGAGATGAGTAGTATAGAAAACCAATGAAGTAAACCCAGTAAAGATACACAACCGATGTGCAACTTGGGAACGTTGCCTGGAACAGCCAATTGTTGGAGTAAAGTGTGATAATTCATGTCTTTATTAAAATATAAAAATGGGTCTTCATTTCTGTGGGGTTTTGGGTAAAAATTCCAAAATACTAGGTAATATGCTGCACTATTCACATTAATCAAAGTAAATAATATAAGTGTTATTGAAGATGAATGGATAAAGAAGTTGTTATTCACACAAACATACACAGCTGCCACACTGCATCATATCACTTATGTGGTAAATGGGTATTCACAATATTTCCATAAATATAAAACTATTCCAAAATAAATCACCCATTAAAAGAACACAGAAACACTAGGCAATTGTAATATCTGAGGGACAGTAGAAGGGACCAGTGAATTGATGGTTAGTATGGGAAATGGAATAGAGGAAACATCCCCTCCCTGCCATGTGCTGGACAATAATTGAACTAAGGAAATGAGAGAGAGGTAATTTGGAGAAATATTTTAGAACATATTAAGGAAGCTCTGCTTTATGTAACCATAGCACCTGACTCCTCTGCATCATCTCCCCAGGCCCCTCATGGAAGGTCAAGCTGAGGCTTTGTGATGTCAAGCTATACCATGGCAACCACTGACTGCTGGCCAATCAGAGTTGAATGCTATGGCTACTCATTGTACTGGAGAATATGGATAGATGTCACAGGTCCTGGAGTAGGATACAGTTGCTACAACAAAACCAAGTTTACTAAGAAAATACAGAACCAACAGCAAGGATTGGCTAAGAATGTACAAGTAGTAAAGTGAATAGGAACTCTATTTAAGAACTCAGTGATAAAGGAAAGGATAACATCAGACTACCCTACTGATATGTCTCCTGTTCTTCCCCATTTACTCCCCACTATAGACTCTGACCTTGCCGTTTGGCTCAAAAACCTCCTCAATTAATCACTGTCATTCTATTACAATCCCAATTCCCTCCCATTTCCCAAATTCTTACCAAAAACCAATTTCTTTCTGAGTATATCTTGTTTCCTCAACTAGGTATTGAAAATAATGGGCAATGAAATTCAGTATTTAAATAAAGTGGATAAATTTAGAGAAAAAGAAAGAGGCAGATGCTGAGATTTTACGACAGGAAAGGTAAGAGTCCTACAGTAGAGCAGTTAATTGAGGATGGTGAGGTCAAGTTTGAGTAGGAGGAAAAAGATAATGAAGAAGAAGAAGAAGAAGAAGAAGAAGAAGAAGAAGAAGAAGAAGAAGAAGAAGAAGAAGAAGAAGAAGATGAAGAAGGTGGAGGAAGATACAGAGAAGGAGGAGGAATAGGAGATAGGAAGGAGAAGAAAAAGATGAGGAATAAGAGGAGAACAGTAAGAAGAAGAAGTAGAAGGGGAAGAATAAGAAGACGATGAAGAATATGAAGGACAAAAGGAGAAGGTGAAAAAGTAGATGAAGAAGGAGAAGGGAAGGAGAAGGAGATGGAGGAGATGAAATATGAGAAGAAGATGATACGGATAAACACAATGAAGTAGGAGAAGGAGAAAGAGGTGCAGGAGAATGAGAAAAATAAGGACATGAAAAGAAGAAATTTCCATCACAATGCCCTGGGAATATATGAAGATAAAGACTTTTAGGATGTGTTATCTCTCTAGAAATAAAGTTAGAAAATGGTCATTATGTAAATATTGAAACCTATATAGCAACTTTGAATAAATGTTAGCATGTGTATAAAGGAAATGTGTTTGTATCTCTGTGTGTTCTCTGATGATAGGGAGGGGGCATGTATGTGGGAAGGAAGGAATATATAATTCAACAAGTTTTGGCACTAGCCCTGCCATTCCATAGTTACCCAGCCACTGAGAATAAGGACACAGTGAAGACTGAAGATGAGTTTTTTCATTAACAATTTATCATACTTGCAAGAAAAGAAAAGAAGTTGTTGTTTCTGCTTGTCTTTGGCATTGGGGTGTGGTAGAGGAGATGGGGAACTGGGTGCTGAGTGAGGGTTGGCAGTCTGTAATAATGAATCTGATTTCCATTTTAGATATTAGACTTTTGACAGGTTTAAGCCTCTTTCCATTCTCTTCCATGTTCAGTCAAATTTTGGACAAGATGATAAAAATGGAGTTTTTGATAATAAAATATAAGAAAATATGTCTAAACTCAAGCATTAGAACTATTGTATTGCTTCAACTTCATATAGTCAAAGATCCTATTGTGCTAAAATAATTTCTAGTGCATAATGGCAATCTGAACTAATGAATAACAAAATAAATGTTTTGACCTTATAATCAGCTTGAAAAAAGGCCACCCTGTGGACCTTTCACCCTACTTATGAAATAATACCCTTGTTGAAAAAGAACCAAATGTAAATGAAAACAGGACTTCCACAGATAGGAACCCAGTATATAATAAATAGTTAGAGAAGGTATAATTGTTTCTACTGTTTCTGAATTTAACAGCCAAATTTGACTTGCCCTTAATCCTGAAGAGTATGATTGGTGCCTTATTGATTATTCTCAGGCCACCCACTACAGAGATCCATATATAAGATTAAAATTACCAATTGGAGACAAAGAGTCTGGTAAATAATGAGCAGTTATAGCAAAGTATTTGGCTAGCATGTTCTATTCAGTACCTCTTTCAACAGACTGTAGCTACAGTTAAATGTCACAATTAGAGATATAGTACATATTTAATGGACTACTTAGTTGAGTACATCTCCAGTCCTGATATTTCTCATAATCTTTGCAGACATTATCTTCACCACATCTATCTTCACAAATTAGTCAGTTTAGCAAATTAAATATAGTGGCATGAAACCTCTGTAAAATAATCCCCAATCATTTTATTCAACCTGGCCCTATTTGTAAGACCCATAAGGTCCAGGTCCAAAAATAAGATTTAATTAACTCTGCGTTTACCTTGTGAACATTTGTAGTGTCTTAAGCAGTTCTTGGTCCCTTTTTATATAGTGCTTAATTGGATAGACTGTTCAGTATATAGAAGTCCATGGGGTAGTCACTCATTGAGTAAGAGTAGTTCCTATGAGGAATGCTGATGTCACTTACCTGAAATCAGAAGATTCACTAGTAACTTGCAAAAATGCTTCTGCTCTTTCGGCTCATCTCTCTCTCTCTCTCTCTCTCTCTCTCTCTCTCTCTCTCTCTTTTTCTCTCTCTCTCTCACTCCCCCTCTTTCTCTCTCTCTCTTTCTCTCTCTGTCTCTCTGTCTCTCTGTTTCTCTGTCTCTCTGTCTCTCTCTCTCTCTCTCTCTCTCACACACACACACACACACACACACACACACACACACACACACACACCATGAATTCTGCATTCAAGAAAGAAACATCCATTGAATAACAAACCTGTGGCAGTCAATGGAAGAATCAGCCAGTCCTGGGCAGTGCCATAAACCTAATTATATTGACTTGGTTTGAGGTAATCCAGAAAAACAAATGAAATAAATATGAGATGAGTAGTATAGAAAACCAATGAAGATATACAACCAGTAAAGATATACAACCAATGTGCAACTTGGGAACGTTGCCTGGAACAGCCAATTGTTGGAGTAAAGTGTGATAATTCATGTCTTTATTAAAATATAAAAATGGGTCTTCATTTCTGTGGGGTTTTGGGTAAAAATTCCAAAATACTAGGTAATATGCTGCACTATTCACATTAATCAAAGTAAATAAAATAAATGTTTTTGAAGATGAATGGATAAAGAAGTTGTTATTCACACAAACATACATAGCTGCCACACTGCATCATATCACTTATGTGGTAAATGGGTATTCACAATATTTCCATAAATATAAAACTATTCCAAAATAAATCACCCATTAAAAGAACACAAAAACACTAGGCAATTGTAATATCTGAGGGACAGTAGAAGGGACAGTGAATTGATGGTTAGTATGGGAAATGGAATAGAGGAAACATCCCCTCCCTGCCATGTGCTGGACTAAGGAAATGAGAGAGAGGTAATTTGGAGAAATATTTTAGAACATATTAAGGAAGCTCTGCTTTCTGTAACCATAGCACCTGACTCCTCTGCATCATCACCCCATGCCCCTCATGGAAGTTCAAGCTGAGGGTTTGTGATGTCAAGCTATACCATGGCAACCACTGACTGCTGGCCAATCAGAGTTGAATGCTATAGCTACATATGGTACTGGAGAATATGGATAGATGTCAGGTGTTCTGATGTACGATACAGTTGTTACAACAAAACAATGGTTACTAATACAGAACCAACTGCAAGGATGGGCTAAGAATGTACAAGTGGTAAATTTAATAGGATCTCAATTTAAGAACTCAGTGATAAAGAAAAGGATAAGATCAGACTGCCCTACTCATTTGTCTCCTGTTCTTCCCCATTTACTCCCCACCATAGACTCTGACCTGGCTATTTGGCTCAAAAACCTCCTCAATTAATCACTGTCATTCTATTACAATCCCAATTCCCTCCCATTTCCCAAATTCTTACCAAAAACCAATTTCTTTCTGAGTATATCCTGTTTCCCCAACTAGGTATTGAAAATAATGGGCAATGAATTTCAGTACTTAAATAAAGTGGATAAATTTAGAGAAAAAGACCGAGGCAGATGCTGAGATTTCACTACTGGTAAGGTCAGAGTCCTACAGTAAATCAGCCAATTGAGGATATTGTGGACAATTATGAGTAGGAGGAAAAAGATAATCCAGAAGAAGGAGAAGAAGTAAAAGAAGAAGAAGAAGAAGAAGAAGAAGAAGAAGAAGAAGAAGAAGAAGAAGAAGAACAAGAAGAAGAAGAACAAGAACAAGAAGAAGAAGAAGAAGAAGAAGAAGAACAACAAGAACAAGAAGAAGAAGAAGAACAAGAACAAGAACAAAAACAAGAACAAGAACAAGAACAAGAACAAGAGCAAGAAGAACAAGAAGGTGGAGGAAGCGGGAAAGAAGGAGGAGGAAGAGGGAAAGAAGGAGGAGGAAGAGGAGATAGGAAGGAGAAGAAAAAGATGAGGAATAAATAGAAGGAGAACAGTAAGAAGAAGTAGAAGGAGAAGAATAAGAAGAGGATGAAGAATATGAAGGACAAAAGGAGAAGGTGAAAAAGAAGGTGAAGAAGGAGGAGGAGATGAAATATGAAAAGAAGATGATAAGGATAAACACAATGAATTAGAAAGAGAAAGAGGTACAGGGGAAGGAGAAGGATAAGGACAGGACAAAGAAGAGATTTTAATCACAATGCCCAGGGAATATGTGAAGATAAAGATGTTTAGGATGTGTTGTCTCTCTGGAAATAATGTTTGAAAATGGTCATTTCTTAAATAATGAAACCTATATGGCATCTTTGAATAAATATTAGCATGTGTATAAAGGAAGTGTGTTTGTATTTCTGTCTGTTCTCTGATGATAGGGAAGGGGCATGTATGTGGAAAGGAAGGAATATAGAATTCTACAAGTTTTGGCACTAGCACTGCCATTCCATAGTTAGCCAGACACTGAGAATAAGGACATGGTGAAGACTGAAGAGGAGTTTTTTTCATTAACACTTTATCATACTTGCAAAAAGAAAAGAAGTTCTTTTTTCCGCTTGTATTTGGCATTGGGGAGTGGTAGAGGAGATGGGGAATGGGGTGCTGTGTAAGGGTGGGCAGTGTGTAATAATGAATCTGATTTCCATTTTAGATATTAGACTATTGACAGGTTTAAGCCTCTTTACATTCTCTTTCCTGTGAAGTAAAAATTTGGACAAGATGATAAAAATGGAGTTTCTGATAATAAAATAGAAGAAAATATGTCTAAACTCAAGCATTAGAACTATTGTATTGCCTCAACTTCATATAGTCAAAGAACCTATTGTCCTAAAATAATTTCTAGTGCATAATGGCAATCTGAACTAATGAATAGCAAAATAAATGTTTTGACCTTATAATCAGCTTGAACAAATGCCATCCTGGGGACCTTTCCCCCTACTTATGAAATAATACCCTTGTTGAAAAAGAACCAAATGTAAATGAAAACAGGACTTCCACAGATAGAAACCCATTATATAATAAATAGTTAGAGAAGGTATAATTATTTCTACTGCTTCTGAATTTAACAGCCAAATTTGACTTGCCCTTAATGCTGAAGAGTCCAACCCTCCAACAGATTCTTACCCTTTTGAGATCTCCTGAGACCAGTCTTCCTGATTTCAATAAATCCTTGCGGCTTCTGTCTCCAGCTAAGGTCCCCGAAAGGAGGGAGAGACTCCTGCCCCTCCTGGGGGGGAGGGTCCCTCTCTCCTCCTGCCAAAGGGAGAGCCTCCTTCCTCTTCTGGGGGGTCTCTCTCATCTCTTCTGGGTATCTCACTGGGGCCTCCAAATGTTGTGGGGTCAAACCCTGGGTTCAAAATAAGACCACCGGAGGCTGATGATTTATTATAAAAAAACAGGCAAAGATTTATTGAAATATCTGGCTAGTGCAGCCACAAGAGCAACACACACAGTTGGGATCCATAAGACTGCGCTGTTCCAGGTGTAGACAAATTCTAAATTCTAAAGGCTGGGAACATCGGAATGTGGCCCTATCTTGCTGATAATACATAAGCAGAACTCAGAAGTTAATCTCTATAGGTTATCTACAGTTTATACCCCTAAAGCTACTGAGTCAGTGGTAATCAATCTCCTGTAACTACCCTAATGTTTAAGCAAGTAAGCAAAGGTTGAAGTCAGAATAGTAAGGTTAAAATTCAAACAGCAGTTTTTACCCAAGTTTGATTGCTACTATATTTCAGTAATAAGTCTCATTTTTAAAATTTTTTACAACTTTAAATTATATATTAAATATACATCTATAAATCATAAGTATACAGTACAAATAATTTTTACAAAGTTAACACATCCATATAATCAACAATCAGATTAAAATATAGAATATTTACTAGTATCATCACTTCAGAAGTCTCCCATATGCCCACTCCCAAGTATTATCTGCCACAATTAACTTATTTTTTTTGTTTCTGTTCCTATTTAGTTTCAGAGACCCTTCTTCCTCTAGCATTCATAATTGAATATAATTTGGGAGGTATATAAAACATTAATTTGGTTCAAAAGTCAAAACTGTACATTAGTAATGTATTTCCTCTAATATCTAATTTGACATAACATGTAGTTTATTTTAAAATAAGAATCACATGTCACTTTGCCAGAAAATTACATGAATGGTAATTTCTGAAGCATTCGGTTCCTTTAATTTAGTTCAACCAATATTAAGTGAGTACATACCAATACAAAAAGCACAGTAATGGAAAGAAAGGTGGACTAAAGACTTGCCTTTAGAGGTTCTAAGCCCAATTAGGGAACCATTTTTTTTAGACATAGAACTCTACTTCAGTACACACTATAAATATAATAATAGAAGTGCAAAATTCTGTATGTAAAATCGCCATTCACAGTAACAGCCACAACAAAGAAAACCTGTAACATATCTTTTTTGTTAGTAATTCACCTAACAAATATTTTACAAATAAAAATTTTAATTTCTACTAATAGACATAAAAGTTCTAAATAAGTAGTGGGGTGCACCATGTTGGCAGACATCATTTTAAAGATGTCAATTTTCCCAAGCCCTATCAATTCAAAGTCATTCCAATAAAAATACCAGCACCAGTATTTTAAGGAACTTTAAAAACTTGTTCTAAAATGTATAAAAATAATAATTGTTTATGAATATCTAAATAAGTTTTGGAAAAGAACAGATGAGAGATTTGCCCTTGTACAGTATAAGACATGCTGCAAAGGTATCATCATTATCATCACCACCACCACCACCACCATCATCATCTGTAGGACCAGCACATTAAAATGCAAATAAACCAAAAAAATGGAATTTAGAGCTCAAAAACAGATTAAAAGATCAGTGCAATCTCACAGGAAAAGATGGATGGATTGTTTGGTATTAGAAAGAGTGGATGACAATGTGACAGAGCTTCCCAATCAGTCTGTCTCACTGCAAGTCATAAATGGATTATGGAGTGTGGAACTCTTGATACCCTTAACTCTTAGGATAGTCAGGAGAGATCTAAAGTGGTCAAAGCTCTGAGCTTATGGTCTCTACCTCTGGCCCTAAGCATCCCCATCAGTTTACCACATGATGCCAAGAACATACTATCATATAATATCTATGTAATGACTTGGAAAAGATTGAGAAGCACTGCTATATGGAGAAAATAAAGTTGGATTGCTACCATATATCATATATGAAGATGACCTCCAGGTAGATTAAAAGCCTAAATGCAAAAGATAAAAATATCAATGTAGAAGAATTTCTTTATAATTTGAAATGTTATAGGGCTTTATAAATCAGACCCCAAAATGCAAAACATAAGGTAAAAAAGTCATGAAGTTTACTACATCAAACTTAAGATTTTGAATTCAATGAAGGACACCATAGACAAAGTTAACAGACAGATGATAGACTAGAAGATAGTTTCAATGTCTGAAACTAACAAGGCACTGATATCTGGTAAATTAATAAAAAAATACAGAGAATATAAAAGAAAACATGGGCAAAGTGTATTCACAGAATGGAAAACTCACAGACGGGGTAATTGGCTTGACTTACAAGTATATGAAGAAGAGATGAGCAATCTTACTAGTGTTCAAAGAAATAGAAATTAAAATAACAGTGAGATACCCAGTTATACTCATCAAATTGACACAAATTAAAAAGTTAAATAATACCAGTGCTGTGAGCATGTTGGGGTGGGGGAAGAGACTCCTGTGTATTGTTAGTGGGAGTATCAACTGGGATAGCTTTTTGAAGAGCAATATGATGGCACTTATTGACAGTAACTATGTATTTATCCCTAAAACCCAACAATCTCATTCCTGACTATGTATCCTGGAGATCTTCTCTATGGTTCTAAAATGGGCTACTTATGAGGATATTTATGAAAGAATCATTTGTGTAAGGCCATGGTCAGCAAACTGCAGCTCACAAGCCACATGCAGCTCTTTGGCTCCTTGAGTGTGGCTCTCCTACAAAATACCACGGCCTGGGTGAGTTTATTTTGAAGAAGTGGTGTTAGAAGGAGTTTAAGTTTTTTTTTTGTTTGTTTTTTTTTAATGCCTCTCAGGGAGAAACCAAGATGGTGCCATAGGGTAGACACCTGAAGGCAGCCTACCACAACAAATTTGAATTTAGAACTGGAAAACAGGAGAGGAATTGCCCTGAAGCACCTGATGGCTAGCTGAGAGGAGGATCTGACATCTGGGAAGGAGAGAGAAGGCGCGCTGATCCTCAGAAACTGTGAAGGCACAGAGAACTGTGCGCGTGCAAAAAGGTGCTGGCTTAATCCCGGCAGGTGGAGAGGGAGGGCTGGGCCCAGATTGCTGCTGGCAGACTCCCAGTGTGTCCCAGGGGACCATGTGCTCCGGGTGAGCCATCTGCCCCAGGGGGGCTGGGTGTCCCGGGAGAGCCGTGTGCTCCAGGGAAGCAGTGGGACCTGGGGGGAGGGGTGGTGTGAACCAGAGGAGGAGCGGATTCTATTTGTGTGGTCCTGAAATAGTCACCATAAAACAAGCAGACTGCCAAATGAGGAGCGGAGTCTATTCATGTGGTCATGAGATAGTCACCATAAAACAAGCAGATTGTCAAATGACAGCGGGGAGGGGAAGGAGACCTAGGGGGAGATAAGTGAACAAGTGAAGGACTAGTATGCATGCATATAAGTACAACCAAGGAGCACAGAACTCTGGGGAGGGAGGGCATGAATAGGAGGGGGGGGACAATGGTAAGCTATGTACACAAATAATACCTTAATAAATTAAAATTTTAAAAAAGTAGTGTGGAATGATTTACAGTTTTTCACAGAGGCAATAGGATCAGATATGGGACAGTTACTGTCCAGAATGTTAGATTAGATTGCAGCAAAGTTACAGTGGTGTCTAGTCTTTATAGAGGATTCATTAGAAGCTGTAGAAGGTGATGAAATTAACAAGAGAGGAGCAATACCCTTTGGGCAGAATGGAGGGGGCAAGTGAAGAGGATTGTGAGATAATAAAAGACTAAAGAACCTGTAGTATAGTGCAATGAAAGCCAAGGAGAGGGTTTTTTTTTTTTTTTTTTTTTTTTTTTTTTTTTTTTTTTTTTTTAGGCTCAGAGGATAAAATATTTTAAAGCTAGAAAAATTGAAGACAGGTTGAGTTACATAGGCAATATTTCATGGTTTCATGGGAATACTATACTAATACGTGTAGGTTTCCCTGGTCTTAAATATGGTGATTCTAAACAGATAAAGTATTTTCACATACTTGTATTTTACCTTTGTTAAGCCCAGACTTCGTGATCCCCAAGGACCACCAGGGAGCCGAGTCCGATGCAATAAACAAAAGAGCCTCTTCCATGCTAGCATGGGCTCTGTCCCACTCACACCGACAGCATGGTGGAAGAGAGAGCGAATGTAACATCTCAATGGGTTTTATACAGGGGGGGATATGACCCTGATTGGTTGGGTTAGGGCTAGGGTCCGGCCACAAAATGGAGGATAGCTCCGCCCTGTCCCACAAGGAGGCAGGGTTCTAGCCTCACCCTTTCATTCCCCCCTTGTCTTATGTGCACAGAGTCAAACCATTGACTCATCCGACCAAGACCTTTAGTACCACAGATCCCATCAGTACTGTTCAGTTCCTCTCCTGCAGGAATCAAGTCTCCTCCTGGCCTGCGTGGAGCTCAGGCTAGGAATCCATGCCTCACAGGTGAAGCCACTAGCTGCCAGGATCCAGGCCATGCAGGAGCTGGGAGTCATGTAGTCAGGTCTGGGTGCCATCTACTTCAACAGCTGTGGGCGTGCTCAGGATCCTTTTGAGTCCTTGGGCCTTTATCCACACTGAGTTCCCAGGCTACAGGGTCTGCGGTGGGCACTGGCAGTGCATCTGGAACAAGCAAACTGCTGAGCCTGTAAGGACTTGAGCAAGGGAATGGTTCTCAAAAAGCAAGGAAATTATCCCAGTAAGGGTACACCCGGCCCCAAAAAAGGGCAAAAGACAGAGGGTTGGTCCAATCTTCACCGATTTTAGTTAAACCTCTTTTCAGAGTCCTGCTCTACCAAAATTAGATCTAAATGCTAGTGGCTTATTCTTTGTGAAATTCATTTATTAATGTTCTCCTGGGAAAGTTTCCTGGGACCTGAATTCCTAGGAGGACCCCCCGAACCCCTTACCTTGCTTAGCATTTACCTGTACACAGACAGTACTTTTAGCAACTCTGGCCCACAGAAGGAAGCTCAGAAGTCTTGGTGACACTTAAGTGGGCAACCTGGTGTCACTGGGCAATTCTGACCTAGAGTCTCTGGGACCAATAGTTTGTCATCTGGAGGGTCCACCCATCATCTGGTCCTTCGGTGGCTCACTTCTGTTCAGCCAATTCTTTCCGGCTGCAGTCGGTAACTTTCTCTGTGGATGGCACAGTGTCTCTATGCTCAAATGGTATGGTCTAAGGTGACTACCTCTGCCTCTGATGATGGCAGTGCTGCATCCATGCAGTCACAAATGGGCTCTTCTGGACCATCATCTGGAAGCAGGCCAGCAGGGCTGATGGCCAGTGTAGCTCCTAGCCCAGAGTCTGCTTATCTGCCTCCTTCACCAGCAATGCTGTGGTGGCCACTGCCCGGAGGCAAGCTGGCCACCCTGCTGCCTCAGGGTCTAGCCTCTTAGGCAACAGGTCTCTTCCAGGGACCTAGAGTCTGAGTGAGAATTTTTTGGCAATGCTCCTTACCTCACTCACGTAAGGCTTCACGACGTCTGGCAAGGCTTATGGCAGGCGCTGAGTCTTGAACTTCAGTAGCTGCATTCCTCCAGCACGTGTTCTTTCCGAGGTTCATAGTCCTTTCTTGATGTCCAGTGGCTCCCTGAACTGATGTTTGGGTCCCATCGGCTCTGTCAGGACTGAATAGGCTGCCCCAGTGTCCACCAGGGAATTTCTAATTAACCTGTCAGGATATTCTCTCTACAACCTTTATAGAAATCTAACTTTTAAACCTTAAAATGCTACATTTTTCCTACAGATACAGGCCTATCTGCATCTCTAAGCGCTGCCCTCCTCAGAATATCGGTGAAGGTTGTCCACACAGTAGCAGGGGTTAAATACAAATAATCATTTTCACATTGTTTTAGCACAATTCTAAATAAATTATAAACAACTGAATGCACAAAATACAAAATGCAGGTATAAACCTAAATTCAAGCTTACAATGTGATTATAAATAAAGCAAAACAAACAAATTAAACTATTCACAAGAGGCATACTATACCTAGGTCTGTATAAAACAAACTGGATAGGGCTTAAGCATCACATAGATTATTGCTCTAATTCTATGTTTAGCATATTTTAATATATATCATTACGTAAAACTAGTTCATGTATCTGTTCTTTCAGAGTAATTCTGATTTTAATTAAACTTGGCTTTGTTAAATAAAATTACAAATTTTAAAATCAGTTGGTAAATAAATTACCTGTTCTGGGTGGGAAGAGTGGCCCACCCCTTTCTTTATTAAAAATAAGGTGTAGCTTTAAAACCTCTTCATAGCAAGGGAACTTAAACTTTCAGAACTATAAATAAATTTTTCAGGTAGCAAATCAAATACTTAGCATTTCCTAAATTAATAATAATTATACATTTTAAAAGCAATTCTCTAGACTTCATGTGCCAGAAACCAACTATTGTCTTGCTAATAGAATAGGCTGATCAACCTTGAAGCTCTGGAAGGTCAGAGCCAACCACTCCCTATTTAATTGAGGCAATGTTAATTGAGGCAACTTCTATTTCCTGCTGTTTACTTGCCTCAGGGAAGGAATTTCAAAAGTTGCTTAGCTTAAAATGCCTTGGGGAATCAGCTTTAATTTATCTCCCAGTTCATCTCTATCATCTTTTAAGCTCATTTTTGTATCCACAAAAGAGTTTAATAAGCTCGGCCCAAAACTATGCGCACTCGTTTTGAACCGGCCTTTTCTCTTTACATGAGCACAGAAATTCGTCTATGAAACCTCCTTGGTCCGCATCAGCTCTAGTCGTTCGCTAGGCGCCGGCAGAGGCGAGGCGCCGCGCGGAACCAGGGCCCGGAGGCGGCAAGGATGCCGGCCAAAGCCTGGTTGATCCACCAGAAGGGCCCGGCTCGCAGGGCCCCTGTGGGCCCGTGGGAGACCTTCCCCCGGACCCGACACCACCAGGGGGCCCGCGCCAGCATGCCGGCCTCACACCCGCTTTGCCGGCTCCATCCTGGGACACCGCGCCGCCCGCCGGCTCCCAGTTCCTTTGCCGAGGGTCCCACACCCCCGGCCGCGCTCCGCAGCCCCATCCGACATGGGGCCGCCTCACGCTGCTACCTGGGAAAAGTTCCAAACTTCTCCCGCATTTGAGACAGCCCACGCTGGTCTCCAGACTCAGGGAGGTCAGGGCGTCTCCACTAACCTCCACAACACAGAAAATCACAACAACCAACAAAGGGGAACTCCCTCCATCAACATCTTCAGTGTTATACAAAGAACACAGGAACAGACGGGGGTGGGGCCCGACAAACAGCTTCCAACTCCTACCAAGTACGGCCTCACGCAGACCACCTCAGGAGGATCAAAACATCTTTTGACCACTCCGGCCCAAGCCTTCTATAGTGCGTCCACTAGGCTGTTTGGGCGCTTCCCACAGGGATCCCTTCAGAACCAGTTAACAAACACACAGACACACACACACTCACCGCGGCCAATGAGGCTCTCCGGATCGGAGTCCCTTGGGGTCTTGGGAATCCCGGACGAGCCCCCATATGTTATGCCCAGACTTCGTGATCCCCAAGGACCACCAGGGAGCCGAGTCCGATGCAATAAACAAAAGAGCCTCTTCCATGCTAGCATGGGCTCTGTCCCACTCACACCGACAGCATGGTGGAAGAGAGCCAAGGAGAGGGTTTTGGAAGGTAAATGAGTGTTTAGCAATGACAAATGCCATAAAGAATGTCTATGGGATTATAATTTAGCAGAGGTTACTGGTTGTTTCAGAGAGTATTTTCAAGCAAGATGAGTATGTAGGCACAGATTGCCAGATGTTGGAGAAAGTGGTAGAAGAAAGTGGAAGCAGTGAGTGTTAGCTAGTCTGTCAAGAGATTTGTTCTGGAAGGGTGGTAAAGAGATATGGCGATAGCCTGTGGGGAATTATAGTCAAGTGATTTTTAGAGAGAGAGGAAGGGAGGGAGTTGGGGGAAAAGAGATACATTGATTGGTTGCATCCTGCATATACCCTGTCAGGGCCTGGGGATCATTCCTGCAACCAAGGCACCTGCCCTTGATCAGGAATTGAATCCACCACCATTCGGTGCTCAAGCTTACACTCTAAAAACTAAGAAAACCAGCCAGGGCTATTTTAAATTTTAGTGTCTGGCAGAACAGAACACATTTTAAAGACCAAAGAAAAGCAACTAGTCCAGACGATGTAAGTGAGAGGGGGAAGAGTTACTGGAGTAGGTTCCCAAGGGTTAGGAGGGCTCCTCTAAGCCCTGGTGAAGCCTACCTGCCATTGAAAACTAGCCTTACTGTGCCTTGATTCACACCTTTCCCCTAATCATGCTCATTTGCTTTGCCTTTGAGAGATCTTCCCACTCCAAGATCTACTCACTAGAGTTCCCCTCCCCACATTACACTCCCTCACTTTTTCTTCTGGCTTCCAGAGACTGGGTGAAACTGGACTAACAAAGAAACCTCTTTGTCAGTCAGCAAGTCAAGAGAAGCAATTAGCCAAAACTGGTTTGGCTCAGTGGATAGATGAGAACATCGGCCTGTGGACTGAAAGGTCCCAAGTTTGATTCTGATCAAGGGTATATACCCTGGTTGCAGGCAGATCTCCAGTAGGAGGTGTACAAGAGGAAGCTGATAGATGTTTCTCTCTCATCAATGTTTCTAACTCTATCTCTTCCTCTCTGTAAAAAATCAATAAAATATATATTTTTTAAAAAGAGAAGCAATTAGCTGCTAGATTCTCAGGCCAAAGGACCTGAAGCACTCAAAGCTTTGAAAGAGAAAGTACTTGAAGATTTGTTTATCACTCTGCTTTAGAAGACAATTGGTGCTACTCTTGGCTATGGTAGTAGGCTTCATTTGGGACTTTATTTCTATAGAATTCTGTTAACATTTTCTGAAAGATTGCCAGCACCAGATCTAGAAGCTTTTAACATCCCCATAAAACCAGAGAATGAAAAAAAAAAGTGTGATGGATAGAAAGATAAGGAATTTGTGGAACCTCCTGCCTAGTTAACCTCCCAAACCAGATTCCTGGAAAGGCCAGCTCCCTTTTCATCTCTTTCTCTCCCAGGTCCTAGGGTTTGGCTCATTTAGCTTCCCTTTACAGCTGCCACTCTCTTCCTCCCCAACTTTCCACCTAGATTCCTCTCAGAATAGTTTCCTGATTTATCCCTAATTCTTCTTTCTCTGGGCTCCAGATAATTGTTTTAAGTTCTTTAAAGTGTTTTACCTGTTGTTATCTCTAAGGGAACAGTTGGGAGGAGTGAGATATAACAAAAATGTAAATGACACTATGGAATTGGGGAAGGTAAAAAGAACCAAAAACTCTGACAAAACGGGAGTCTTTAGTGAGCTGTGAACATATGAGCTACCTGCTCCCCTCCTACACATGCCATTGACTCTGCCATGGGACTTGGCACCATTATCTCTGCATCTCCCTTTGAGTTGGATACTAGACCCAACTACAAGATCTTCAACCTGGGGGAGATGTGGCCTCACATTGTTAACAGTCTGCTGGATTTTTTTCTATGTGTGGATTCCCAGGTTACTCTCTCTAGCTCCATATTTGTCTTGACAGAGTTGACTTGAGTACTAAATGCTGTACTAATTCATATCTATAACTACTTCAGACTTCTCACTTTGAACAATGCCAAATTTTCTAATAAATCATTTGTTTATCAGGAATTGTTAGCTCCTCTCCAGCCTGAACTCCTAGATTAGCTATGTTAACAATGTTGTCATGTTCTCCTATTGGAATTATCCCTTTACCTCAATCTCAGTACTTCTAACATACATGTCAGTGCATAACTCTGGAAAGCCCTGCCTACTTTTCCTGCTCCTGCTCCTGAGCTGCCAAGTATTGTTTGAGGAAATTTCCCCCACAAAGACATGTTTTCTAGAGTCAGCAGAGCTCTCAGGGCTGCTTTGCAGCCTTTCACACTTTTTTAATAATTGACTTCCTGCCATGTTCTTCACAGCATCTCCTCCTGGTCAATTCCAGTCATTCTCTACCTCAACTACTTTCACTTTCTGCGACCTGACTTTCTACATTTATTGAGAAAATTGAGATAAATTTGAAGTGGACTTTCTCCAATGTTTCAGACTTACCAAAACTCGTCTTGGGTCTTGTTCTTTACTCATTCTCCTTTACTCTCTAGTTTGGAGGAATAAAGGACACTCCTCTCTCTAAAACAAACCTATGAACATTTTTTGGGTTCAGAATCATATCCTGCTGCCCTCTGCCTGTGTGTACATAATTCATCTTTCTGACTCAGACTGAGAAGTCAAGGCCCATGTTACATTTATCTCTGTGCTCACAACATGTAGCACCGTGGCTGGTACAATGGTTACTGAATTGATGAACTATGAAGGTACCAAGTGGACTGACTTGAGTTCTTTGTCCTTTGTACATCTACTTTATTGGTTAATAAAAGTACCATTTGTCCCTGCCTAGTGTGGATAAGTGATTAGAACATTGGCCTGTGCACCAAAGGGTCGTGGGTTTGACTCCCAGTCAAGGGCATGTACCTGGGTTGCAGGTTCAATCCCCGACCCCAGTTGGGGGAGCATGCAGGAGGCAACTAATCAATATGTATCTCACATCTCTCTCTCTCTCTCTCTCTCTCTCTCTCTCTCTCTCTCTCTCTCTCCCCTCTCTCTCTCCCTCCCTCCCTACCTTTCACTCTAATAAAAAGTATCAATGGAAAAATAACCTTCAGTGAGGATTAAGAAAAATAAATAAATAAATAAATAAATAAATAAATAAATACAGACAGACAGAACCACAGGCCCAAAATGGCTTCACTTGGGCTAAAAGCCTATGATACCTATCCTAGATTTTTTAAAAGTGCCACTGGACAGCAAGGAGGAGGATGGGAAGGATCAAGAGCATTCAATAAGCTCTAGACCTAGGGTTTTTGTTGAAGTTTTATTACATTTGGTGGAAACATTTGACCTAGAATTGACCTGTTACTTTAAAAAGAAAGTAGTGGAAAGAGTACTAGAAGAATAAGAAAATCTGGCTCTGCTGGTCATAAACTGTGTGGCCATGAACAAGGGCCTAAATTACTTGTTCTAGTACATTGTGGATAAGATTATTATTAACATTGCATGGAGTCATACATATGCAAATATTTTAAAATCTGAAGCACTTCTCCAAGGCAAGCTTGTGGCTCTTACTGTTGCCACTAATAGCTAGGGAGCTCTTATTTTCATCTGTACCACATCTGCTCCCACTACCATAGCCCATCTTACCTTTTTCACCAAGAGATTAATTTTACCTCATTCCTCACCCTCCAAACCCCCCCCCCCCTTTCATGTCCCTTTTGGCCTGCATCTATCTGTGTAGATGACTTTGCTTATCCATAAGGATCACTGCATATATTTGATGGGAGAAGCTGCAAATTATCCCAACTTCTTGAATTCGAATTCATGGCTGGCTGGGAGGTGTATGGTGGGCTATGTCAGAATACCAGCAGGTCCTACCATTTTAGCCAACTCCTATGCCTGTGGGCACATGTATTTGGGTTGGAATGTGTATCTCTTTATCTGCATGGGTGTGTATATGCATACTCCTCTGGTTCTAAATGAATACAGTGGTGTGGGTTTTCACGAGAACACCACTGAGACTATGTAAGTTCTTCTCCTCTCTGTACTTCTCTCCCTTCCACTTTCAGAGCTCCCTAACTTCTTTGGCAAAGGAGTCCTGACAGGGAAGTTCTTTGATTTTATCCTTCTTTTTTTCTCATTCTGCTTATGGAGCAGTAGTTGGTTACTACCTGTTATCTTCCATTCCCAAAACTTAATGGCTCCTCACCAGATCCAACATTGATCCAGAAGCAATCAGTTCATACCAGCTCAGTATTAGACCAAAGATTGTTCAGTATATCAACAGTGGGTAATTTAGTATGTCAGAGAAAAATACTACAAGTATTCCTTGTCTAATAGAATAAATACACTATAACAAAAAATGTTGTGAAGTGAATTTCTGTCAATTCCTGTTTCACTTTGATTTTTATTATAAAACCATGGCTATGTTTTGCTAGAAAAAAAAGATTGACTCCAGATCATAATTAAACCATGTATTTTAAAATAAACTGAAGGCCCTGACCAGATAGTTCAGTTGATTGGAGCATTGTCCCAATGTGCCAGGGTTGTAGGTTCAGTCCCCTGTGAGGGTGCATGCAGGAGTTAAGTAATGAATTAATAACTTGGTGGAAAGACTAGTTGATATATCTCTCTACCTCTCTATTTCCCTTATTTTACCTCTAAAATAAAACAATCAATGATTTTTTAAATTAAGTAGAATAAACCACATATTTTTAAAACTACAATAATAGGATAATAATTTAGGGCCAATAATTTTTAAACTATAATTAGATTCCTGTGCTAGACAATGTGCCCCCACCTTTCACAGCTTTAAATTCTGCTCCTCAGTAGATTAGTGGATAAAAAAATGCTGTGGTACATTTACACAATGGAATTCTATGTATCTATAAAAAAGAAGGATTTCTTACCCTTTGCAACAGCATGGGTGGACCTGGAGAGTATTATGCTAAGCAAAATAAGACAGTCAGAGAAAGACAAATATCACATGATATTACTTATATGTGGAGTTTAATGAACACAATAAAGTGATGAACAAAATAGGTCCAGAGACATGGAGACATGGAACAGACTGACATATCTCAGAGGGAAGAGGGGTATGGAAATATATTAACTAAAGAACTCATATACATGTATGAATAACCAATGGACACACAATAGTTTGATGAAGGCCTAAGTTGTGGCAGGAGCTAGAAGGAGAGAGGTAAAAAGGGAAGAAGTTGGGGGATATCTGTAATACTGTCAATAATAAAATAAAATTTTAAAAATTCTGCTCCTCTTTTCATTAAATTTTTTTTCTATTGAAACCTCCCCCTCATTTAAGGGCTTAGTGCCTTATGAGCCTCAAAAATGAGGTTTGTGGAGAATATTTTGAAAATTGATGGTTCGTTTAGCAGATTTTTTTCTCCAAAAGCAAATATTTGTAAATGGAATGATGCTCAGCCCCTTTTCACATATATTGTCTCAATTGGTGCTCAAAGCAATCCAGAACATAAGGTGACCAGTAATATTCCCCTTTTACTGATAAAAAATGAAGGCCTGGAGATTAACTGACTTTCTCAAGATCATACAGTTAGAAGTGAGAGCAAGAAATGGGACCCAAACCCTATGATTCTTCATTAAACAGGAGAATTTTGAGAGGTGAAGGCAACATCAATCCAAGTTTACTCAAAGAGGCCTGTGCCATCAAATCACATGCTTATTGCCCTTTTAAATTCTAAGAAGGGAAACAAAATTATGGCAAATTAAGTATTGCAAATTTTTCAACTCATATATTAATTTTAGGTTAAATTCATTTCAAGCAGAGCTATATTTATTTTCTCATTCTAAAAACTCAGTACACACTTTGTAGTACATTGGCATTCTGTGTAGACTATCTGCACATTTGAAGGAATATCAGGGCTCATTGAACCATTTGTAATGATTACAGAAGTGTCTGGTTGTTCTATTTTATTTTTATGGCCAACGATTAGCTATGTTCACATTTTTATTTGATTTTTGTTTCTTTTAATTTCCAATTATAATGTTATCACAAAAGTCATATTTTTTTTCTGGTTTCTGATGTGCTTTTATGAACATGTTATAGACCTAAAAATTTTTCATCATTTACTGTGGCCCTATCTAGCAGACATTGCTGCTTCATCCTATTTTTAACAATTATTGGCATTCTCAGGGGTATGGGTAACTATAACATGTTTAAAGACAAAATTCTTCAATTTCTGCTCAGTACAATAAGCATCAAATTAGTACACTGTGCCTGTATACCCTTTTCTGCACCTAACTTAATATGCTAGCTTTGGGGAACTCATTACACACCAGAATTTGTCTACAAAGGCATAGTAAACTATCCATTGCCCACAGGCCAATTAAGGAGGTTACTTTGATTGTGGAACAAAAAATTATCATAATTTTAAGTTCTAGGTAGTGCCATTTTTAAAGTGCCTTTTATGACAATTTATTAATTCCATTAATTGAATTTTTGTTAATAATACCTGTTCCAATGAAAATATTGAGAAAATTGAGATAAATTGTTCTGTTATCAATGAAAATAACATTTTATGCCCAGAATACCTCTTACTGCCTCATCAACTGGCTTGTTTTTCTATATTCTGAACATTATTCAACCCAGAGAAATAATGTAGCTTGGTGGAAGAAACAGAGGCTTTGGTATTACCAAAATTAGCTTTACCAATTGCTTACTGTGTGACCCCAAGAAAGTTTTTTTTACCCTCTCTGTATTTCAGTTTCATTGTTTTTAAAATGAGACTAATAATCACCTTTTGGGGCTTGTTAGAGGATTAAAGGAGATGGGTTAAAACATATAGCACTTAGTAAGTGCTTAGTTAAAAAAAAGGGTCACTATTATGTTTTAGAGAGAAATGTGAATAAACAGATAGAAGGGAGGGAAGTAGAGTGCTGCCTAGCAAGACTTAACTTTATCATTCTGGAAGGTGTCTTTCCAAAAATTTCAACATGTTGACAGTAGCCAGTGGAATAGGTGTGTGTGTGTGTGTGTGTTCACAAACAAAACATGAAGATGCATGGCTTCATGCCTGGGCTGCCTGCTTCAAACACTGATTATAGCTTAAGAACCAGACTTGTATGAATGCATATAAGAATAACCAATGGACATAAACAGTAGAGGGGTGAGACATGTGCTGGTGGCAGGGGAGTGGCCAGGGAGAGGTCAAGGGGGAAAAAGGTGACCTATGTAATATTTTAAACAATAAAGAATTTAAATTAAAAAAAACACAGAAAATAAATGTATTTTCACTTGGATGTTGAGAGCAAGTTTTTATACAGCTTCTTAGCTATGATAAACACAGAATTTAGGGGCTTCACTCTTTGATAAACAGTGATTGCTTTTTTTATTGATAGATAGGAAAAGTCAAATTGCAGATGATGCTAACAGTATCAAGCTGAACTGGTCTTCCTAGATCACAAAATGGGTCTGTATATCTGTATGATATGAGTCTTTATCTAACATACTCTAGATATATTCTTCACCTACTAGTGTTCTTTCTTCCTTATTTACTTCTGCAGACAATTATAGTTCATTACTGCTGTTACCAGGAGAGTGGATTGTAGGGTTCTATTAATGGTTGTCTCAATTTGTTCCAACAGATGGAGCTCAGAGTTGATTGGGAGGCCCTGACTCCAACTCTGCCACTGACCAACTGTGTGACATTTCCAAGCCCTATGACTAAACCATTTTTCAGTTTGGTGCCTAGAAATGTATTGTGATGCTCTAAAGCAGTGGTTCTCAACCTTTTTAATGCCACAACCCTTTCATACAGTTCCTCATGTTTTGGTGACCCCCAACCATAAAACTATTTTCCTTGCTACTTCATAACTGTAATTTTGCTACTGTTATAAATTGTAATGTAAATACCTGTGTTTTCTGATGGTCTTAGGCTCTATAGCAGGGTCACCTAAGACCATTGGAAAACACAGAGATTTACACTATGATTCATAACAGTAGCAAAATTACAGCTATCACTCAAATCTATCTTCTACCTATCTCCACTGCCATGAACCTAAAGCAGGTCACCATTACTTCTCTTCTGGAGATCACAGCCTCTTCACTGGGTTCTCTGTGCCTGGTATTCCATTTTCTTTCTGTTGTGATATATATATTGAGAGTTAATACTACATGAACTTGGGTAAGTCTCTTTTCCTTTTTAGGCTTCAGCTTCTGCATCCTGAATTGGATGATTTTCTGTCATGTGAATATCTCTTTTCTGTGGTTCTATGATCAGAATGTTCTTTGTTGCACTTGTGTGCAGCTATCTAGAAGTCCAAAGAAGATATTGCTATACCTGGGACACTGGATTATCAGTGTGTATATTCACGCTTTCATTTTTCCATTCATTCAGAAAATATTTACTGTGTACTCATTGTGTACTAAGCATTGTATGTCATACAGGTGATTCAGTGGGGAGTAAGACATGGATCTTAACCTCAAGAAGTTCAATCTGTTCAGGGGTATGGATACAAACATGCAACCCAGCACATATTGTGGGTGGGAGCAATTATGGAAAACCCCCTGGAGTAGCTGGTATTTTTATTGGAGCCTGAATTATAAACAGGAGCTATCCAGGATAGCAGAGGCATGCATGTACAAAGGCCTTGGGTCGGGATGCCAGGATAGATTAAAGTAAGACCAATTGGAAGGCTATGGGAAGCCCCTAGAGTAGAGGCAAGGAGACCATGAACTAAGGCCATAGGGACAAAGAGAAATGGATAGGTTTTAGTTACATTTTGGAGGTGGAATTGATAGTTCTTACTGGTAGATTGGATGTGGAATATGAGGAACAGATGAGGCCATGGAGGACACTTGGATTCCTGGCTTATCAACTTTGTGAGTTTCTAGCTTAATCAACTTTATGGATGGACTGACATTTACTGAGTTTATTCCATTAACGCAAAAGGAAGAAGCTGGTTTGGTGAATGGGCATGGGAAAGAAGATTATGAGTCAGCATTGGTAATTTTTGGTTTGACTTGGAATATCCAGTAGGAGAGGTCTGATAAGTAATTGTTTGTTATGCTTCATAGATATCATTTGCATCCCCTAGTTTAATGCTTTACTCTCCATTAAAATGCAAATCCCCCTGAGAAGTAAAGCTCTAAGTTGTTGTCAGTCATTTATGCCTCAGTGGGAATGAGTTTCAAATTCTTCCTTAGAAACAAATTTTAATTTTATAAGAGGACACTGGAAATTGGGGGAGGGACAAAAAGGCAGGAAAGGCCCTCATAATGAAAAGTCATCCCCCTATCAGTTTCACAGGTCTATCTAATTTGAGGCATGTATTTTTCAGATTCTTAGATACTATTTCTGCATACGTGTAGTACTTTATATGCAGACCTATTTCTGGATCTGTTACTCCAGTTATTTGGGGCTGGAACTGGGGCTATGGGTGTGTGGGGTCTGATCTAATATATATATATATACCTTAATTATATATATATATATATATATATATATATATATATATATATATATACTGACCCCATCCCACTGCAGTCATCAGAAGGCAGCCAGCCTGGCTGCAGTTGTGAACCTGCAGTTTCTGGCCTTAGGCACAAGTCTCAGCTCATTCTCTGGAGAATTAGACCCCGATGTGTATATTAAAAATCCTGAGCAGATGGAGTCAGAAGAGCTTGTTGGAAGGACTTGGAGGTGTCCCTTCTTCCCTCTTTGGGTCTATTTGCCAACATAAATGACATCTATCAGGGTAGGGCATTGGTCCAAGCCCATTGAAATTCTGCTAGCAGCCCAAACAGTGATTCTGTTTCAGATTGTTTCTGTGAAATGATCAGTGTTAGGAACAGAGAAATGATGTGTGAGCATCTGGCTGCTGCAGTCTACTGATGGAGAAAGTCCCAGGGGTGGGCCTGGGATTAGGGAGCCAGACTCAAGGACCCCCTTGGACATCTGCCACTGGCAAAAGGGAAAGAGCCACAAACTGGCAGGGGCAATGTGGTTAGAGACCCACACTGTTCCTCAGTAGCTATGTGACCTAAACAAGTCTCATTTCTCTTGTGTGTATGTGTTTTGTTTGTTTGTTTTGTTTTTTTCAAAATGTACAAATTAGAGGCTGGATGGAATGGTCTCTAAAGGTCCCTCTTGCTTGAACATTCTGTGACTTCTGAGACACAGGTTTGATTTCTTTTTCTCTGTAGTAAGGCCCTCACCTCATTATCTGTAGCCACTATGTCTTCACACTGACCTCTGCTGGCCAATATGAAAAGTGACATTGCTTTTTGGAGGAAAATCCCTCCCAATTTAGTATACTATTAAGCTTCAGCAGTACACTGGTCACTAAAACAGAAACCCTATGCAGTAGAGATATGAAATAAGATCATGGCTATAAGCACAAACTCTGCATATCTGGAAATGGTTGACAAAGCAACACAAAAAAGAAATGTATCTTATTTTTTTTTCTTTGCCATCTTCAATTGTTTGTGGTGCTCTGTACCACTGAAAGTACCTCAGTAGGTGGGAAGACTCCTTGTCTCATATCTTATGACTGTAAGCTCTCAAAGGGCCTGAAACCACTCTAAGAAGGCAGTTCCGAGCAATGACCCAGAGGCCTCAAGGCATCCCACAAACCCTGCTACTGGCCCTTTCGTCAGTCTGAGAGGTTTCTAGCTGGGGACAGCCCAGAAGTACACCTTCCTTTGAGGAGTGCCATTTCTAATATCTTTTGGGAAATAATTATAATTTAAAGTACCCATGAATTCTTTAAGAGATTCACTTTAAGTTCTCTGGCTGGAACTGAGGAGTCAGCTGTGCAACTGTGGCAAATTTAGCATGCATACCCAGAAAAGGGGAATAAAATGGGCCATGGAATCCTGCCTTTTCTGGATGGAATCAGATTTCCTGTTAATTCCAGCATTGGAATTGCCTCACTCCTAAGTCTCATTGCTTACTCTTGCTGATCATGCACTCACAAAAGGCAAGAAATCAGAGCTGGAGTTTGTCAGCCCATGTGCCCATGCAAGGCACTGCTCAAGCTGTAGTGATGTTAGCAAGATGGGAATTGAATGACACCACAATCTTTTCTCTTAGTAGCTGTTCAATGGTTTATCATGCACTCCACCTCCTCTCTTTGATGCAGGAAAGCTTTGAGCAGGGCCAAACATTCTGTGCCCCAACTGCAACCTCTCTGCCAGTAATAACATGGTTTTGAGAAGCTTGTCCTGCACCCCCGCCCCCAATTCTCCCACTAAATAGCTCCGCCTCCCCCAACAGCTGCTTCTTATCTGTTTCTCTTGTTCCAGCCTCAGACAGGCTGCCCTGGCCTCATGCTGACACACACATGTTCTCCTGAATGCTCCTTGATGAGTTTCAGCCCTGAAACGCAAAACCTTTCTCCCATCCCTCCCTGACCCCAATCTTATAAGGGTTCCCGACATCCCACCACATCAATTTGTCAACTTCCCTGCCTTGCTTTCCAGGCCCACACCAATTGGGGCCCACTCAGCCTTTCCAGTGTGTCCTATGACTCACTCTCAACATACACTCCCACCCGAGTCATAGACAGAATGTAAGCATTACCAACTGCATGTTCAACACTTTCCTTGAGTTCTTTTTTTTTTAAAAAAATATTTATTTATTTGTTTGTTTAATATATTTTATTGATTTTTTTTACAGAGAGGAAGAGAGAGGGATAGAGAGCTAGAAACATCCATGAGAGAGAAACATCGACCAGCTGCCTCTTGCACACCCCCTACTGGGGATGTGCCCAAACCAAGGTACATGCCCTTGACCGGAATTGAACTCGGGACCCTTCAGTCCACAGGCCGATGCTCTATCCACTGAGCCAAACCGGTTTTGGCCCTTGTGTTCTTTTACCATTTATGCTAGGTTCTGGACATGTACTGTTTGTTATGGTTTTGATGAGTACATTAGTCTTGAAAGCTTAGGCCTACATTTTAAACTTCATTAATTCTCAACAGCATCCCTGCACTACTTTTTTTGTTAAAGTATTGTTCTTTTTATTTTTAGTTATATATATATATATATATATATATATATATATATATATATATACACACACACACACACACACACACACACACACACTGAGTGGCCAGATTATTATGATCTCTGAATGCATAATAATCTGGCCACTCAATATATATATATATATATTAGAGGCCCAGTGCATGAATTCATGCATAGGTGGGGCCCGGCCAGCCTGGCTAGGGGGAGAGGACATGGGCAGTTGCCTGCTGGTCGAACTCCTGGTCAAGGGGACCATTTGCATATTATCCTTTTATTATATAGGACATACACTGAGCAACCAGATTATTATGTGTTCAGAGATCATAATAATCTGGATACTCAGTATATATTCACAAAAGTAATAACAGAATCATTGTAAATAAAATTTCAACAACAAAGAGTAAGGGCATAAAAAGTTAAAGCTCAACTCCTACCCCATCATTTCCAGAGATGAGATCATTAAAAAGACTGTTGGACCTCAGAGGGATTGTGGGGATAAAAGGGAGAGATCAACCAAAGGACTTATATGCACACATATGAGCCTAACCAGTGGTCAAGGACAATAGGGGAGTGGGGGCATGAGTGTGGGGGAGAATTGGAATGGGGGGTTGAGGACAAATATGTGATACCTTAATCAATAAATAAATTAATTAAAAAATAAAATTAAAATTGAAAATAGTCTGAACCCTAGCATCATTTGTAGGCTGTGTATATGTTGGGTGTTGAGGAATTGCATCTCTTTGGGAAGAGCATCTTTTACTTTTTTACAAGAATCTTAGGTCTTCATGGACTTAGTTGACACTGAAAATTGTACTTTAAAAACCCTATACAGCTGGTGTTCACTTGCATCTCCAGTACATGATGCTAGCCACTACATAAATGGTCTGTCCTTTTTTCAGGCTTTTAAAAAGTAAAACTTGAAGGTGAATATTAAAGGGTATGTTTAATGGGTTTTTCTCAGAGCTTTTCATGATATATAGAAAATTGCAGGCAATCAGTAAAGGCATAGGGAGGTGGTGATGGAAAACATTTATGAAAATAAGCTTTCTAACTGATATGGTGTTGTATTCTATGAAAGGTAATGAACATTACTAATGGTTTTCAATTTTATGCCAAGAAAATTCATTCCCTGCTGGTGTTTGTTCTAACTGATAGACTAGTCGGCTTTGTACCACTCACTGGAGTTAATTCTCTGTCTTTGTCAGCTTTAAAATGTCAGCCTGAACTCTCAGACTTCGTTGCTACAGATACTTTATAACAAGGGCATTCAAGATCTTCAGGTTGCTTCTTTTTGCTATCATAATTGGTATTTGATGTATATTCTCAGGCACCTTCTACAACATGCAGTTGGCAGGAGTAAAGGGAAGGAAGATAGATAGGGAGGAAACAAATAAACAGTGTGTGTGTGTGTGTGTGTGTGTGTGTGTGTGTGTGTGTGTGTGTTCCCTGTGAGCATCTGTTTCCAGTTGCACTTATGGTATCCCAAAGTCTGCCAGGAAAGATGAGCTCTGACATATTGGTCAGCTCATGGGTTTCTGGATTCCCCCTTTCTGATCCTGGAAACAGTGTTCTTTAAAGCACAGCTGTTTATGGACTTCACAGAAAGCATGTGGTTGGCCATGTGGATGTGAGTTATAAAATGTTATGATACTCTCCAGCGTTCTGTTCTTTTGCTATTTTGACAGTCTGATGGATGACCTGGCATTAACCAAGAAGCAGACATTATTATCCAGCTTGAATAATCTCCTAAGAAGTACAAAGTTGAAGGATATTGGTGCACATGAATCTTATTAAATGTGCTTATAAAATATGTCCTATCAAAATAATTTTAGCAGCCCCTAAAATAGCCTTTTCTGATCTATGTCTAGAACTTTGGCATACTTCACAGATTTCTAAGCCAAAATTATTTAATGAAGTGATGACAGTGTTTTTTTGTGCATGGGAAAATGAGCAGTGTTGATGTTCAGTCCTTTGGTAACTAATTATACTCCTTCTGTCCATCTTAGGGGCAACCAGGACCCATTGGAATTCAGGGTCAATCAGGTCCTCAAGGATTTTCTGGCCCTAGTGGTTTATCAGGGTTCAAAGGTGAAAGGGGCTCCTCATGCCCTCTGGGAGCATATGGACCAAAAGGAGATAAGGTAAGAGCACCAAAGCTTGATTTTTCTTTTGACTTATGGGTCACAAGTATGAAAGTGAAAGGTTCTAAATCTCAGTTCTGTTGTGGAAATAACACTAATCCTGAGTACTATGGTGCTGAGCTACATGTTTTAATAAGAGACAGATTGAGTGGTGTACTACTAATGGATCAGCTGGCTGAATGGTGTGCTACTAATGAATCAGCCCATTTCTGGAGAGACTCTCATGAGAAGCAAACAATAAAGTGCATGTATTAACTACTTGTTAGACAAGTGGGCTCACTGTCTAACATGGGTTTGAAATGGGTATGAGTCAAAACTCCAATCATCTGGGCAGTAGAGGTCAGAAATTCAAGGCAAGGCCATTTGGAAGCAAGGGTTCAGAATGCTTAGAAGCAATCTGGGCCACAAATATAGGAAAATATATGCAGTTATGGAGATTGGTCGTGTCATGGTTGCTGACTGACTGAGATTAGTGTTCAGTTTATATATCCTGTTGATTTTTGTCACCTCCTCTTCACCCCACTGGTGAGGGAGGGACTCCCACCCTAGGGTTCTGGGGATGGCCAAAAAATATGACACCTGACATTGAACAGAATGGATGTACAGCAGGTTTATTAGTTGCATACACTGAGTGGCCAGATTATTATGATCTCTGAACGCATAATAATCTGGCCACTCAGTATATATATTAGGGGCCCAGTGCAGCATGAATTCGTGTATGGGTGGGGTCCAGCCAGGGAAGGGGACATGGACATGGGCAGTTGGCCGGCCTGCCTGCTGGTCAAACTTCCAGTCGAGGGAACAATTTGTATATTAGCTTTTTGTTATATAGGATATAAACTGAGTGGCCAGATTATAAAGCATTCAGAGATCATAATAATCTGAGAAGTACACCACAGGGACACACAAGGGTTTCCCTTGGGATGAAAATAAACCAGAAGTGGCTATGGGAGGCAGATGTTGTAGTGTCAAGAAGGTGAGATATCCCTTGGTTCCTGAGGAAGAATGTGATTGGTTTGTTTGACTAATTCGATAGGCTAGCAGGGAACTAAACCCACTGCTCAGGGATAAGCAGGAACTGCATCTGGTCTGTTTGATTAGGATGGTCATTTGCCTAGGAGACCCTATCTACAGGAGCAGTGTGGAAAGGGGGACTTATGGTTAGAACCTTTGATGCCATCCTGGTTTGCCCAGATGTCCAGTCAGCATATACTTTTATGTCTTACACCACATTGCCTAAGACAAGAACTGATCTCATGATACACATGGGTCTAAGACTTCAGGTACAGGCAAGTGAACACTTCAAACTGAAGTAGGAAGCAATGTGAAAGAGGAGGTATAAAATGCTTCTTCACAACTTAGGTCATGAATTACATGAAAAATTCACTAAATCAAATGGAGGTCAATTGGATTGTCTTTAACTTTCCTCTCCCTACTCCTATTTTTAAGGTCCCATGGGAGTTCCTGGTTTTCTTGGCATTGATGGGATTCCAGTGAGTGTGTCCACAAAGGCATTTTAAAATATTACCTCTAGGTTCTGCTCATAACTTAAGCACCTTTGGCCTTAGCAACATCCCATCATATGCAAACATGCTTAGGGTCAAGTGTTGAGATGTGTGTTAAGATCAGAAGGGCAGTGGTTGCACAGTTTCCCTGGAATTCAATTATAGGCAGCAGCAAATGAAACAGTTGGGGTTGTACATGTGAAAATATAAGACGCCACTAATGTCTTAGCAAAATGAGATAAGTATTGTAGGTTGAGAGGAGCTTTAATTGGGAATAAGAGACTGGCTCTGAAGTGTAGAGTCAGTGTCACATTAGAGCACGAATATACTCATTATAAGAAATATAAGAAAGTACATGAAATTGGGTATAAGAGTATCTTGATATATTTTGTTCCTATAATTCTATTCAGGCTCCTCTGATTTCAGAGTGAATTTCCCTTTAGTTTTTACAAAATGACTACTCCAAAGATCAGCCTCTTTTATCCATCTTGAACAACTGGCTTTGCTGGAGATGAGTGGGGAGTTTGGTGCCTGCAGACATCTTCTCTCATTTCATCCAACCCAATTGCATAGTTTCTTCATTTTTACCTACTCATCTCACCACTGGAGATCACATGGAAACATTTTGTCAACCTTTAAAATACAGTGGTTGTACTTGCTGCTATCACCTTTTAGTTATGTCCTTTGGAATTTCTTTATATATTTAAACTTTAGCCCGGGCTGTTTGTCTATAGCAATGGTTTTCAACCTTATTTAAGAGAAGAACCAAATCTTGTGTGGAAGCCCTAGACAAAACAGCTTCTTAAGTGACACTACATAATCATTGAGTATTAGTGAAGGAGGTTCAAATCTCTTTGTGCCAGACTATAGGTATTTCATGAGCACCTGCTATATATACTAACACTCTACTATGATGATACAGAAAAAATATATAACTCTACCCATCTACACTAATAAAAGAGAAATATGCAAATTGGCCATCACTTTGTTGACACCCACCAGCCAATCAGGAGTGAGTTTTCAAATAAATCCAACAAAGATGGCAACAGCCTTGCCCCCCCTTGCCACTCCAGGACTTTGGGCAGCACACATGCAGATGCAGAGCAGCTAGGCAGGGCAGGATGTCTGTTATGAGGGGGAAGGCATGGGGTGCAGGGAGCTACAAGAGTGGCACTCCAGCCACAGCAAAGACTGAAGGCTCCAGCTGGAGCAAAGATGAAAGGTGGCAGCCAGAGCAAAGGCCTGAGTCCCAGTTGCCAGAGGAAAACCGGTGCCACCAGCCAGGGGAAGAAGGCCTATTGCAGGAATCTTCGTGCAATGGGCCTCTAGTAAAGATATAATCATCTAATCCATTTCCTCTCCAAATCTAGTATTATACATTTATGAATTTTGAGAATAGAAGGCTTACTTACCTTGTATTTATTACATGTATCAAGAAACCGGCCATCAGATATCTGCATTTTATTTAAGTGCAGACCCTGCCAAGTGAGGAAATACTGTAAATGTATGGGGTTGGTCATCCTTTTATGTCCCCTGGCATTGTCTCATGCCTGTGTTCCTATAGCCATTTTATGTATAGTCTCCACTCAGAATGTGTATCTTCAAGAAGCCAGTGGGTAAGGGAAACTAGCAAACTGGAGGCTGACTCTTCCATTCATCCTGTGGAGCTGGCTTCACCAGAGATGAGTGAGATTTAGAAATCTCAGTGGTACTATCTCCTTCTTCCTGTAGTCTCTTTTTTTTTATTTTCTATTTTATTTTTAAATTTTATTTTATTAAGGTATTTTCTGTGTACATAGTTTACCATTGCACCCCCCCACCTCCCATTTATGCCCTCCCTCCCCAGAGTTCTGTGTTCATTGGTTGTACTTATGTTCATGCATACCAGTCCCTCAGTTGTTCTCCTATCTCCCCCCAGGTCTCCTTCCCCTCCCTGCTGTCATTTGACAATCTGCTTGTTTTATGGTGACCATCTCAGGACCCCATGAATAAAATCTGCTCCTCATTTGGCAGTCTGCTTGTTTTATGGTGACTATCTCAGGACCATATGAATAGAGTCCGCTCCTCCTCTGGTTTTCACAGCCCCTTCCCCTGGGTCCCACTGCTTCCCCTGGGACACACGGCTCGCCCGGGGTACACTGCACCCTGGGACACTCTCACCCGGGGCTCTCGGCCCCATGGGACACACGGCTCACCCGGGGCACTCGGACCCCTGGGACACTTGGCTCACCCGGGGAACTCGGCCCCCTGGGACATTCGGCTCACCCGGGACACCCTTCCCCTTTGGGGGGTACGGCTTACCCGGGGCACATGGCCCCCTGGGACACTCGGCTCACCCGGGGCACTCGGCCCCCTGGGACACTCGGCTCACCCGGGGCACTCGGCCCCATGGGACACTCGGCTCACCCGGGGCACTCGGCCCCCTGGGACACTCGGCTCACCCGGGGCACTCGGCCCCATGGGACACTCGGCTCTCCCGGGGCATTCGGCCCCCTGGGACACCCGGCTCACCCGGGGCACTCGGCCCCCTGGGACACTCGGCTCACCTGGGGCACTCGGACCCCTGGGACACTCGGCTCACCCGGGGCACATGGCCCCTCTAGGGTGTTGGGGTCGCATATTGGAGGCACCACGCCAGCTCCTTGCTAGCATGGCGGGCAGGCTGGGACAGCTGCAGTTGGGCTGAGATGGTTGCAGGCGGGGGGACCACCTTCAAAGGTGTCTCGTTCGGTGTGGGAGGGGAGCAGCTGCAGACATGGAGGCTAAGTTCTGAGGTCGCCCACTCCCTGAGCCCAAGGCGTGGTGAGCTCTGTTCTCGGTGGATTTCCTTTATTCGCAGCGGCAGTGGCGGGTGGCGGTGCCAGGTGCAGCAGTGACGGTCGCTCCTGTGGTTCAATTACCACTGTAGTTTTAAAGCTCACATGGCGGTGGTGGCGAGAGCTTCGGCTCGGCCATGCAGCATCGGAGGAAGTGCTCGCCTGGGCGGCTAATGGAAGGCGCCATGCCATTTCCTCACCAGCGCGCTCCATCTCCCTCCCAGCATGGTGGGTGTGCTGGGAATTTTGTGGGCGGGCTGTGATGGCTGCATGGGGAGAGTCCGCCCTCAATGGTGTCCTCTTTGTTGCGGATGTGGAGCTGCTGTGGATGCAGAGGCTAATTTCTGAAGCCACACTCTCTATGAGCCCGGTGTGTAGTGAGCTCTGATTTTGGTGGATTCCCATTCTTGGGGGCGGTGGTGGGTGCGGCAGCGATGGTAGCTCCTGTGGCTCAATTTCCCCTGTAGTTTTAAAATCCGCATGGTGGTAGTGTCTGATGCTTTGGCCTGGCCATGTGGCAGCGGAGAGAGGATTCTCCGGGTCTGCCAATGGAAGGCACAGCGCCAGCACAGCGCGCGCGAAGGCCTAGCAGAGCAGGCCGCAGGCAGTGGCGGAGAGTCCCCGCGATGTCTTAGTCTTTCAGACTTAGTGGAACGCTTCCCCTGAGCCAGGACAAGCAGCACCACCACAAATATTGGCCAGCTCAGTGCTGCCCCTCTACAGGTTACAGTAGGGGCATCCTCACCTCAGTAGGCCTTTGCTCTTGGAGGTCTTAACCAGTGGAAGGCAGCACGGTACAGAACTGCCCCACCTTCTCAGTCCTCCGCTCTGTAGTCTCTTTTTAATTGGGGAATGGAAGGAAGTGAATCCTGTGTTGCAGAGGCTGGTTCCAATTCTGAGCTGGAACCTGCCCCAGAGTCCATCTGGACATTTCTGCCTGCAACCCATAACCTGGAGAGCACTAGGGCTTGCAGAAATTTATCACTTCTGTTTAGGACTTTACTGTTTGGGAGAATGAGTTGCAGGTGTCCTGATTCCTTCAGATAAGCATGCTGCTCCCAGTACAAGCCTCCACTCCCTTAGACCTACACTGGTCCTTCCCTTGACCAAAGGTTTTATACCCTTACTTTTGACTTTTGTTTGCTTCACTTACTCCATGAAGTTATTCTCCCTTTATTCTTCCAGTTATTAATTGTGCATTTATGAAGCACCTTATGTTTACTGCTTATCTCTTCCTCTCATCTGCAATTTTTCAGGAGTCCTTGATATCTGCCCCCACACCCTCTAGCTCCTTATTACATATGGCCAATGATATTGATTGATTGTCTTGTGTGCTAGTATTATTTAGCTCCTTGAAAACACAAATATATTTTCTGTTCCTCTCTGGGGCCTCAGAAACCCCAGGGATGAATTCATCATATACAAAGAACTCTAAAATTATTTGGGAAATGAATTCCAATATCTAGAACCTATAAAAACAACAGTTCTCAGACTGGCAGGAATAAAACAGACATTGGCCTACTCAGACATTATTTTTCTCAACTTTCAGTGGCATTTGTTAAGCAATTTGGCTGTAACCAATAGCTTCCCAAACACATCTTACTAAACTGGATCACTGCAAAGACCTGATTTTCATCTTAATAATGGTTGATCACTAACATATATCCCACTGGTCTCACTCCCAAAACTCCATTTTTGCTGTCATGTAGACAATTTCAACATGAAGGATCAAGTAGTCATTTCATGATCATCCAATTCTGTGCACTAAGGGGCACAGCAACTTATTGAGAGAGTGAACAAATAAGCATTCATCAACATATTCAACATTAAAACAATATAGACTAGGGATAGTAGGGCTGTGGCTTTTAATGATATCATAGCTGATTTGAGGCTGCTAGCACCTTCAAGAAATGTATGATTTTCGAGTGTTTTTAGTTCATCTGAATAAAATTTAAATTTTATTTTAAATTTCATCATAATTTGAGAGAAGAAGTTTTCAAGTCTTCCTTTAAAATGTATGTTTAGCTTTTCCCATGGAGTCAATCTTAAACATTTTTCTTCCTAAAGATGAGTAAATGAACTGAACACACCAGATTTGTATCTTTAAAATGAACACACGATGCTCACCAAATGAAAACTATTCCTTTGAAATATGGATTCTGAAGAGCATTGCTTTTCTGGACTACAGCAGATCCTCCTATTCTATGTGCTCAGACACTTGTGGTTATATAAAACCATTGTTTCCTTCATTTAAAAAAGCTACTAATAAAGCTACATTCTCTTGAAGAGCTGGCACACACATATGAAAAATCATTGGCAATAACCAGAAAGGTCAATGTGCCAGAAATGCTGTGGTATTGAGAGCTGAGAGGAGACAGAACTCATCCTGGTGGCTTATCCTTGCTGACTTGCTTGAGAGAGGAAGACTTACTATTTATTTAGCTCCTGTGTAGTAAACAGCATCATGGAATTTTAAACATAAATTTTAAATTTTATTTAAATGTTAACAACCCTATGAGATAGTATTATTCATCTCCATTTCATAGATGAGGAAACTGAGGCTTAAGTTGGGGAGTGGAAAAGCTAGGATTGTAGTATAAATCTGACTGATTCAAATGTTTTAGCCACCATCCTATTGTGTCAGCTGAATAATAAAGGGTTGACAGGTCTGTCAGAAGTCAGAGATTAATACCAGAGAATTTGGTTAAAGTAGAAAAGTGTGAACAGGTATCCCTGGAATCCTATAGATAGGATATATCAGGAGTTTAGGCAAGAAAACTACAGAAGGATTGGGAATAAGAAAAAAATGTGGATACCAATGTGCAAGAATAAAACAAAGATTTTGGAGTCAAACAGAACTACTGTAAAACCCCTAATACTGAGCCAGCCTGTTGTGTTGCCTTAACTCATCCCTGTTACTCAACTGAGAGATTGCTTCTAGCAAGGTTAGCTGAAACATTTTAAAGATGTCCAGGATGCTAGGAAGAAATATGTACTACACTTTAAAAAGTTAACACAAGAGTTGAGTAAAAATGTATATTTAAAGGATTTAAAGGTCAGGATTAATGGAAACAACAATTGATGGTGAAGCAACTAACAAAAAGCTGTTATCACTCCTATAAACAAAGCGGGGGGGGGGGTGAAGCAATGGTTATACTGGATACCTGTGTAACCTGGAGCCATGAAATAACGGTTTTCTAACAGGAGCTAAGCTTGTATAGAAATGTGGCCATTTCTAGAGATATAGCCAAGCAAGGAAGGCATAAGGGAAATAAATAGCATGTGCTCTTTCTCCTCCTACTCTAGTGCCAAATAAAACTAGGAATAAGGGAAATGGGGTTTACACAGTGCTGTCCATAAATGTCATCCTCCCAAGGCACAGATTTGAGGAAGGTAGAATGTAAATCTTCAGAGGGAAAATAAGAATAGCCATCTCATTTGGTAATAAAATGATAACTTAATAAGTTGTCTCAGTTTCCCCAGTGCAAGTAAAAATCATCACATGAGTCTGGAAAGCACAGATTACAGCAAGTTTACTGAAAGGATAAGTTTACTGACCACTCTTCTAGACTGAGTATTCTATCAGTCTGGCAGTATAAAATCATACTTTTGTATTAACAGACTGTTTATCTCTTATAACTTATTAACAATAAAAATGAAACAATTCTATGGAACATTTTCTCATTAAGAATTTGATATAAGTTTGTTTCCTCTAATAATTTGAAAAGTTAACTTTTGAATTCATGACATATTTCCCTCAAATTATTGCATATATACTTGGATTTAAAAAAATATGTGAGAGCCAAAACCGGTTTGGCTCAATGGATAGAGCGTCGGCCTTCGGACTGAAGGGTCCCAGGTTCGATTCCGGTCAAGGGCATGTACCTGGGTTGCGGGCACATCCCCAGTAGGGGGTGTGCAAGAGGCAGCTAATCCATGTTTCTCTCTCATCTATGTTTCTAACTCTCTATCCCTCTCTTCCTCTCTGCAAAAAAATCAATAAAATACATTTAAAAAATATGTGAGAGAGGGTGAGAGTAGGCCTTTTATTGACCTATCTAGATTTCTGGTCTTTCATGTCATGTATTTGCTGCTTACCCAATATCCAACCTGCTTTTTGATAGATTAAAAAAGTGATACTCCCTACCAAAAAAGGTATGCTCTATGCACCAAGAAAGACCAACTCTGGGAAATTATTGAAATCATACCAACTGTATATAAATGATTACTAATAGCCCAGCAAATCAACTGTCTCATTGGTGAGTATGGAGAAGAGGGGAAGAGAGCATCCCCTAACCGAAGCAATAGCATGATATAAATATAAAATGGAATTGAAAGTGTAATTTTTTTCAGGACCAGCTTATTTTTTAACAAGCTGCATTCAGGAAAATTGCTGCTGTGAAAATTGCTTCTGCTCAGTTGACCAAAATTCAGCATAATTTCTTATGCAAAGCTTTCAATAGAGAAAGCCATCCCAGGTTTCCCAGGCTGAAATCTGTTCTGAGGAGTCCTAAGGCCTGTCATGATTCCATGTTGGTAGCAGTTCAGCTTCCAGAGAGCTAAGCCTCAATTTAGTATATTTTTGTACCCAGGGAAGGTGAGGCTGCAGTGCCCTGAGCGTCCCATCTCTTCGTTCTTGATCCCTTTCGTTTCAGTTGAGATCCTATAAAGCATTACCACTTTTGGAAGGGGTAACATTGAACTGTTATAAGAAACATACACCTGAGTATAAAGGAAAGCTATGAAAATATCAATGATGGGCCTAAGAATGAACAAGGGCCAGAGTTTGGCAGCATCCTTGGATCCTCTCATTGTTTAGTTCATCAGAGAATAGCTGAAAGTCCTGTGCCTGACTCTACCCCTTCTTTTCTCCTTAAACAGGAGCACCCTGGACAGCCAGGGCCCATAGGCCCACCTGGCCTGGATGGCTGTAATGGAACTGAAGGAGCTGTTGGATTTTCAGGACCTGATGGCTATCCTGGGCTGCTTGGACCACCTGTATGCTTTCAGATCTTTGTATATTATTTCAAATGGTTTTTCTTTCCTCAAAGTGTGCCCCCTTTTTCCAAACTGGAGATCTCATTAAGCATCTATGGCCTCTTATCTAATTTAGAAGTCTGTGCTGGCAGCAACAAAACATTAGAAGTCTAAAGAATAATACCAATTGCAGAAGGGTGATACATGCTACACTACTTAGAGTTATTTTATTTTCCTTTTAAAATTTTTATTTTATTGTTTAAAGTATTACAAATAGTAGTACATATATCTCCTTTTTTTCCCCATTGACCTTCACCCAGCCTCCCCTACTCCCTTGAAAATGCCCTCATCCCACCCCACTCCCCAGTGTCTTGTGTTCATTGGTTGTGCTTACATGCATGCATACAAGTCCTTTGGTTGATCTCTTTCACCCCATTACTAATACTCCCCAGCCTTCCTGCTGTAATTTGACAGTCTGTTCAATGCTTCACTGCCTCTGTATCTATCTTTTTATTCGTAACGTTATAATGTTCTTTATTTTTCATAAATGAGTGAGATTATATGGTATTTTTCTTTCATTGTCTGGCTTATTTCATTTAGCATAATGCTCTCCAGTTCCATTCATGCAGCTGCAATTGGTAAGAATTCCTTCTTTTTTATAGTAGGGTAGTATTCCATTGTGTAGATATACCATAGTTTTCTAATCCACTCATCTGCTGATGAGCACTTAGGCTGTTCCAAATCTTAGCTATTGTAAATTGGGCTGCTATGAACATAGGGTTGCATATATCCTTTCTAATTGGTGTTTCTAGTTTCTTGCAGTATATTCCTAGAAGTGGGATGACTGAGTCAAATGGGAGTTCCATTTTCAGGTGTTTTTTTTTTTTTTTTTTTTTGGAAACCCCATACTGTTCTTCACAGTGGTTGCACTAGTATGCATTCCCACCAGCAGTCCACGAGGGTTTCTTTTTCTCTGAATCCTCGCCAGCACTTGTCATTTGTTGACTTGTTGATGATAGTCATTCTGACAGGTGTGAGATGGTATTGCATTGTCATTTTGATTTGCACCTCTTGGATAATTAGTGACTTTGAGCATGTTTTCATGCTTCTCTTGACCTTCCTTCTCTCTTCTTTCTAAAAGTATCTATTTAGGTCCATTGCCCGCCCCACACACACTTTTTATTGGATTGTTTATCTTTCTTTTGTTAAGTTGTATGACTTCCCTGTAAATGTTGGAGATTAACCCTTTATCAATGATAGCATTTACAAATATGTTCTCTCATACAGTGGGCTTTCTTGTTGTTTTGGATTTTGTTGTGGTTATTGTTCAGATTTTAAAGTTGTTCCTATTTTTTCTCTCCATAGCTCCCCTCCACCCTGTTCCCACCCCAACCCATGCCTGTTCCCACTCACTGTCCTCAGCCATAGGTGTATGATTTTTGTCCAGTCTTTTCACGCCCTGCACACCACTTTCTCCCCAAGGATTGTCATTCCATTCTCTTTCTATGCCCCTGATTCTATTATATTCACCAGTTTATTCTGTTCATCAGATTTTTTTATTCACTTGATTTTTAGATTCATTTGTTGATAGATATTTATTTGTTTTTCATAACTTTTATCAATGCCTATCTTTCAGCATTTCATATAATACTGGTGTTGGTGGTGATTAACTCCTTTAGATTTTTCTTATCTGTGAAGCACTTTATCTGACCTTCAATTCTGAATGATAGCTTTGCTGAGTAGAGTAATCTTGGTTGTAAGTTCTTGCTATTCATCACTTTGAAACAATAAAGATAAGAGTGGAGATAAACAACATAGAGACCAAAAACACAATACAAAAGTTCAACAAAACCAACAGCTGGTTCTTTGAAAAGATAAACAAAATTGATGAATCTCTAGCCAAACTCACCAAGAAGCAAAGAGAGGACACAAATAAACAAAATCAGAAATGAAAGAGGTGAAATAACAACCCATCCCACAGAAATACAAATTATTATTTAAAAAAATACTATTAACAACTCTATTACAACAAAATGGACAACCTAGAGGAAATGGACATATTCCTAGAAAAATACAAGCTACCAATAAGAATAAAAAACTTGAATAGGCTAATAACTACCAAAAATTTGAAACAGCAATCAAAAATCTTCCAGCAAGCAAAAGCCCTCGTCTTGATATATTTGCCAGGGAGTTCTACCAAATATTTAAAGAAGAATAAAACATATCCTCCTCAGACTATTCCAAAAAAATTCAAGAGGAAGGCACATTTCCAAGTTCTTTCTATAAGCCAACATTACCCTAATCCCAATATCAGATAAAGACATCACACAAAAAAGAGAACTACAGGCCAATATCCTTGATGAGCGTAGATGCTAAAATCCTCAACAAAATTCTAGCAAATCAGATTCATCAATTCATTAGAAAGATCATACACCATGACCAAGTGGGATTTACTTCAGGGATGCAAGGTTTGTACAATATCCACAAATCAATAAATGTGATACATCACATAAACAAACTGAGAGACAAAAATCACATAATCATATCAATTGATACAGAAAAAGAATTTAACAAAATAACACCTTTTCTTGATATAAACTCTCAGCAAAGTGGGAATAGAGGGATCATACCACAACATAATAAAAGCCCTTTATGGCAAACCTAGAGCCAACATCACACTCAATGGGCAAAAACTAAAACCATTTCCCTTAAGAACAGGAACAAGATAGGGATGCTCACTTTCACCACTCCTGTTTGACATAGTTCTAGAAGTACTAGCCATAGCAATTAGACAAGAATAAGAAATAAAAGGCATCCAAATTAGAAAAGAAGAAGTAAAACTGTCCTTATTTGCATATGGCATGATACTATACATCGAAAACCCCAAAGACTCCATCAAAAAACTACTAGACCTAAATGTAACAGGATACAAAATTAACACCCAGAAATCTATGGCCTTTTTGTATACTAATAATGAACTCACAGAAAGAGAAATGGGGGGGAATCCCATTTACCATTGCACACACAAAAAAATTAAGATACCTAGGAATAAACTTAACCAAAAACATAAAAGATCTGTAGTCAGAAAACGACAGGACATTGAAAAAAGAGATAGAGGAAGACATAAACAAATGGAAGAGCATACCATGTTCCACATTCACGAATTGGTAGAATCAACATCATTAAAATGTCCATACTACCTAAGGCAATCTGTAGATTCAATGTAACACTTATTAAAATAACAATGGAATATTTCAAAGATCTAGCACAAACTCTCCAAAAATTAATCTGGAATAAAAAATAAAAAAGATCCCAAATTGCCACAGCTACCCTGAAAAATAAAAACAAAGTTGGAGGGATCACAATACCAGATATGAAGCTATATTACCAAAGCCACAGTTCTCAAAACAGTCTGGTACTGGCATAAGAACAGACATATAGACCAATGGAATGGAATAGAGGACCCAGGAATTGATCTGAGCCATTATACTCAATATTTGACAAAGGAGGCAAGAGCATTCAATGGAGCCAAAACCAAATCTTTAATAAATGGTACTGGGAAATTTGGTCAGATACATGCAAAAAGTTAAACTAGATCACCAACTTACACCATACACAAAAACAAACTCAAAATGGCTAAAGGACTTGAATGTAAGACAGGAAACCATAAAAATCCTACAAGACTACATAGGCAGCAAAATTGCAGACTTATGTCATAGCAATATCTTTACAGATCCTAAGGCAGGAATGGCTAAGGGTAAAATAAGCAAATGAGACTACATAAAAATAAAAAGCTCCTGCACAGCAAAAGAAACCATCAACAAAGCAACAAGAAAGCCCACTGCATGGGAGAACATATTGCCAATGATGTCTCTGATAAGGTTTAATCTCCAACATTTACAGGGAAATCATACAACTTAACAAAAGGAACATAGACAATCCAATCAAAAAATGGGCAAAGGGCCGAAACCGGTTTGGCTCAATGGATAGAGCGTCAGTCTGCAGACTGAAAGATCCCACGTTCGATTCTGGTCAAGGGCATATACATTGGCTGTGGGCACATCCCCTTTGGGGGGCATGCAGGAGGCAGCTAGTCAATTTTTCTCTCTCATCGATGTTTCTGGCTCTCTATCTCTCTCCCCTCCTCTCTGTAAAAAATCAATAAAATATATATTTTTAAAAATGGGCTAAGGACCTAAATAGACACTTTTTGAAAGAGGACATTCAGAAAGCCAAGAGACACATGAAAACATGCCCAAAATCACTAATCATCTGAGAGAAGCAAATCAAAACAACAATGAGGTTCCACCTCACACCTGTCAGAACAGCTATCACCAACAAATAAACAAATGACAAGTGCTGGAGAGGATGTGGAGAAAAAGGAATCCTCCTTCACTGGCGGTGGGAAAGCAGACTGGTGCAGCCAGTGTGGAAAACAGTATGGCGTTTCCTCAAAAATTTTAAAATGAAACTGCCATTTGACCCAGTAATCCCACTTCCAGGAATATACCACAAGAAAACAGAAACACTAATCAGAACGCATATATGCACTCATTTGTTCATAGCAGCACAATTTACAATAGCTAAGATTTTGAAACAGCCTAAATGCCCATCAGCAGATGAGTGGATTAAAAAACTGTGGTACATCTACACAATGGAATACTACCCTACTATAAAAAAGAAGGAATTCTTACCATTTGCAGCAGCATGAATGGAACTGGAGAGCATTATGCTAAGTGAATAAGCCCAGCAGTGAAAGAAAAATACCACATGATCTCACTCATTTATGGATAATAAAGAACATTATAACCTGATGAATAAAAAGATAGATACAGAGACAGAGAAGCATTGCACTGACTGTCAAATTACAGGGGGAAGTCTGGCGCGTGTTGGAGAGGGGAGTTAAGAGATTAACCCATGGATTTATAAGTATGCGTATAAACATAACCAATGGACACGATACACTGGGGGGAGGGGGCGGCATGTGCCAGGAGGTAGGAGAGGCTGGGGTAAGAGCAATGGAAGAAGATATATGTACTACTATTTGTAATACTTTAAACAATAAAATACAATTTAAATAATTAAATTGAATTTAAAAACATCTATGGTACATTTACACAATGGAATACTACTTGGTTGTGAAGAGAAAGAAAATGTTACCCTTTATGATAGCATGGAGAACATTATGCTAAGTGAAATAAGTCAGTCAGTGAAAGATAAGTACCATGCAATTTTACTCATATGTGGAATTTAATGACCATACTGAACTACTGAGAAAAATAGGGATAGATTTATAGATAGAGAGAAGGCAAACAGCTCTGATGGGGGAGAGTGTTACTGGAAGGGGAGGGATTGAACAAAAAAAGAAAAAAAAGAAGAAAAACTCATGGACAGGAACAAGAGTGTGGTGATTATGTAGGGAAGGATGTGAGTAGGTGGAAGAGATTATAGGGGGAAATAAATGGTGAAGGGAAAATAAAATTAATAAAATTAATAAAATTAAATATAAAATCAAATATGAAAGTGAGACATACATGCAAAGTTCTTATAAAGAACCTAGACATCTAAGGATCAAACCAATATGCACCAACTGGTGAGAAGGTTATATTACCAACATAGTATGAGTTGTTTATGTCACATAGTTCTTCAAACACAGCCATGGAAACAGGAGAGGAGCTCAAATCACACATGTGTGAGGAAAGTGAATATCTAGGAAATAAAGGAAGTGTTACCCCCAACAGTAGGAAAAGAAATCCTGAGGTAAGGAACATCTGAGAGTCAAAGGAAAAAAGCAAAACCTAATCCTGTCCCTAAACCTCCCTTTAAGTCTAAATAGGAACTTAGATATGTATTTTACTAAAAAGAACCTTATTAACCCTGCTGAATACTGAGTGGGTATTATTTGACATTTCTTTGATGAAAGTAGTGGCCATAAGTATTAGGGGAAACAGGAAGTATTAGGAAAGAAACTGGTTTGTCCTTTTAGGACCACATTGTTCTTTTAATTTATCTGTAATTTTGAGCTCAAAAAATCATCATTCAATCAATGATTCAGTACCCAAAGTTTAACCTTAACCCCAGTACTAATCCTGACTTCCAATTAGGTATGAGGACATTGACTTTCCCCAACAGGACAACATCTAGCAGACGTTAGCTGGCATCTGTCAATGAGACAGTAAATTTCTGGTTGATAGATGGGTTGGACATACTTCGAACTGTTTTCTGTGTTAGTGAGACACACTGGCCTCTTAGACAGGTGTTGAAGTTGAAGTTGTGTGGTAGCAGCACAAAATGGAAATAGTTTTGTAGATATCTCTTAGACCAGGGGTCAGAAAACTAGTTTACGTGACCCTTGACCTGTGGTTTCTTTTTACATTTTCAAAAGGTTATAAAGATAAACTATATGGGACAGAGCCCAGATATGGCCTGCAAAGCCTAAATTATTTACTATCTGGTTCTTTACAGAAAAAGTTGACTGCTCTGAATAGATTCAGAGTCTCCTCCTTTCTAATCCCTTTAGAGATTTTAGAATTAGGAGAGTGGGCATATGATTTTGAAACACAGCATATGTTCAGGGGATGTACTTTGGCTCTTATAATAGCCAATTCTTCCATAGAATAATCCATATAATTTCAGCCTCTTACTGTTTCATCCTCTATCTTATCATAGGATGAAACACATCTTATTAACAAAATTCTGTGTGTGTATTTTTTTTTCTGATTTTACTCAGGGACTTCCTGGTCAGAAAGGATCTAAAGGTGAATCTGTCCATACCCAAAATAGTTTCAAAGGAATAAAGGTAAGGGCCTCTAAGGCAGACCACTGAGTAGGCTATAAGCTGAACTCCCCCAGATTGGAACCCCGCTCCAATAAAAACATTTCCAGAACTAGCATCTGTGTCTCTATTGAAGGAGCAAATCAAGCTGTATTTGAAAAAAGACCCTGAGCATTTTGTGGTAGAAACACTGACAGAAATGTTTGTAACCATACTGTCAAAAATATTTGCTATATAAGATCTGGACCAAAAATAAGAGACACATCAGCAAACAGTTTGCATGTATATTATTTTCTTTGACAAATCAAGACATTTCCTGGAGGTAGGTACCTTTTGTCTGCTCTAGAATTCTTGATATCTGCATACCTTGGTTTGAAGCCATGTATGTCTCTTCCCATCTCAGCATGGCCACCAGCCCAAGATCCTGGCCCTGCCCTTTTCGGTCTCTGAAACCAGGCCCATCACCCTTAGCTGGGCCCCTGGATATCTGCAAAAATTGCCCATCAACTCTACAGCTGGATAGAAACTTTCATCTCTTCATTGATTAAAAAAAACTTTTGTGTTCTTGTGACTGAATTCTTGGTTTGTACTGCCTGGTATGCTATGGGCCCTCAATAAACTCTGTTGCCAAATGATTAACCATTTTTCTCTTAAGAAGTGGGAAGGGAGCCCATCATTTCCTTGCTAGCAAATCAGAACCTATGTGTCCAACATGAGAGAAAGATGCATCCAAGCACATTCAGCTGAGGATGGCACTTTCTGTCTTCCATCCACGCACAGAACCCGGAACATTGGAACATTGGAAGTCACTTTGGAATGGAGTGATTGGGGTGGGTGGATGAGAACTGACAAAGGCACACAGTATTCAAGCTCTTGGCTGTAGATGCCACAGCAGAAGATAAAATGTAAAGTTGGGAAAAACCTCATGATTGTTAGATTCATGTTGCTCATTTTACAGATAGAAAAACTGAGGTATAATGAGGCTATGTGACTTGCTCAGATTCACACATCCAGTTAGTGTTCTTTCCATTCTGCAGAGAGCTTATTTTTTACCATAAGCCAAGTGCAGTAAGACTAGGAGGTATCAAAATATGGCCAATGTCACAGCAAACATTGATTAGTTTGGCCAAAAATAAAGGAGACCTTGGGCCCAGTAGAACATAGCAATTTTCAAAGATGGTTATATTATACAGTGACTTAAGGGGGTGCAAAGTAATTTTTTTTTATTAGATAGATTTACTTTTTATTTTTTTTCAATTTTTTTATTAAGTTATTATATGTGTACATATCTTACCATTGCCCCCCCACCTCCCATTCATGCCCTCCCTCCCCAGAGTTCTGTGTTCGTTGGTTGTACTTATATTTATGCATACCAGTCCTTCATTTGTTCTCTTATCTCCCCCCAGATCTCCTTCCCCTTCCTGCTGTCATTTGACAATCAGCTTGTTTTATGGTGACTATCTCAGGATCACATGAATAGAATCCGCTCCTTATTTGGCAGTCTGCTTGTTTTATGGTGACTATCTCAGGACCACATGAATAGAGTCAGCTCCTCCTCTGGTTCTCACCACCCCCCCCCCCTGGGTCCCACTGTTTCCACTGGGACACACAGCTCACCCGGTGCACACGGCCCCCTGGGACACACGGCTCACCCGGGGAACATGGCCCCCTGGGACACACGGCTCACCCGGGGCACAAGGCCCACTGGGACACACAGCTCACCTGGGGCACACGGCTCCCTGGGACACACTGCTCACACGGGACACCCGGCCCCTTTGGAGGACACGGCTCACCCGGGGCACACAGCCCCCTGGGAAACACAGGTCACCCAGGGCACACAGCCCCCTGGGACACCCGGCTCACCAGGGACACCCGGCCCCTTTGGGGGACACGGCTCACCCGGGGCACACGGCCCCCTGGGACACACGGCTCACCTGGGGCACACAGCCCCCTAGGACACATGGCTCACCCGGGGCACACGGCCACCTGTGACACACGGCTCACCCGGGACACCCTGCCCCTTTGGGGGACATGGCTCACCCGGGGCACACGGCCCCCTGGGACATATGGCTCACCCAGGGCACTTGGCCCCTCTGGGGTGCTGGGGTCGCGTATTGGAGGTACCATGCTAGCTCCTCGCTCGCTAGGCGGGCAGGCTGGGACAGCTGCAGGTGGGCTGAGATGGCTGCAGGCAGGGAGACCGCCCTCAAAGGCGTCTCGCTCGGTGTGGAAGTGGAGCAGCTGCGGACACGGAGGCTAAGTTATGAGGGCTCCCACTCCCTGAGCCCAGGGTGTAGTGAGCTCTGTTCTCGGTGGATTTCCTTTTTTCATGCCAGCAGTGGCGGGTTGTGGGTGCGGCAGCGAAGGTTGCTCCTGTGGTTCAATTTCCACTGTAGTTTTAAAGTTCACATGGCGGCAGTGGCGGGAGCTTTGGCTCGGCCATGCGGCAGCAAAGAAAGGACTTGCCGGGGCCGCCATTGGAAGACACCGTGCCAGCTCCCCACCAGCACTGCGCACGAGGAGGCGGAGCTGAGCCGGCTGCGGGTGGTGGCAGAAGGACTCGCAGGGCCGCAAAAGGAAGGCGCCGCGCCATCCCCCACCAGCAAGGTGTGTGGAGGCTTGGCTGAGCTGGCTGCAGGCTGGGAGATGCTGCACCATCTGTTCGCCATCACTGCATGCGTAGAGGCCGGGCCGGGCTGTGCCGGCTGCGGGCGGCGGCGGCGGATGGACTCGTGGGGCCGAGCTGTCCCCCACCAGCACAGTGTGCGCGCAGAGACCGGGCCAAGCCGGCCGAGGGCCGGGAGACTCCACGTCAGGTCCTCACCAGCAAGGTGGACGGGCTGGGACAGCTGCATGCCAGGATGGTTGCGGGCAGAGAGGCTTCTCATCTGACAGGCACCAAAGGTGCGGCAGAGGTCCCGTATCGGCTCCCTGTTTCCCACGTGGCCGGTGGACTGGCCCAGTACCTGGGCCCTGGGGCGGAGCGAGATCTGGCTTCCCTCATTCTCGGCAGCATCAGCTCTGGCAGGTCCAGTTTCGCCGTAGTTTTAAGCTCCACATGGCAGCAGTGGCGCCCTGCTTGGTGTCTATTTGTAGCCTTCCCATTTCACCAGCTTTCCTGTGGGTCTGGTGCGATCCCTTTTGATTTTAGCTGTTGTTTTTTCCAAATTGTTGATGAGGTGGCAGCCTAGGAAGCTGCCTAGGCCACCATCTTGTTTTGCCTCCCTCAAGTGTACATTTTTAATATGTTTAATTTCACAATGCTTGTGGTTATACAATATATTTGTTGTTCCATTTCCTGTATAGATATAGAGAGTGTCTGGTTTGCTGACTCTAGAACATGCAACATATAATTGTCCATCTGAGAAGCAATCAGTGTCCAGATCTAAACAGCACAATTCTAAAGATTGGTCCTGAGCTTTGTTGATGGTGATTGCAAATGCCAGTCAAATTGGGAATTGCAATCTCTTAAATTGAAATGGCGTATCAGTAGGAATCATAGGAATGCAAAGAATGAGGACATCTTCATCTTTGAAAGTTCCTGTCAAGATTTTTGCTTCATTAATTTTTTTTACTGCAAGCCCTGTGCTGTTGCAAAGCTTTGGCTGGTTGATATTTCGCAACATGATAATTGGCATGCCAATTTTCAATTGTGGTATGTGCGATGTCACATCCCTGGCAGATCGAGTGAATTCAAAAATTCTGTTGGATAAGTAACTGCTTCATCTGCTTCCACAACAGTGTTGACTTGTATGTGACTGCCTCACTTTGAATGTTAAACTGAATAATACTGTTAAGTTCGTAGAAGTCTTTGTTCTTGGCCACAAGAATAGCTTGTTAACTCAGCCAATCGTGATTCTTATAATTGGTTTGAATATTGGGAAATATTTTTTTCAACCAATTCTTCTTTTGACATCACTAAATTACAGAAGTTATGAGGCAATGAAATTCGTCCTGAGTTCAGATCAACCAGCACCTTTCTGTTCCCAATTTATAGCAATTGATGTGAGAATACCTCAGCTGATCAATCATTTTTCAGCTGGACATGCATATTTGTGGTTAATTTTAACATAATAATACTCGCCACAAAGTAGGGTATTTCAGGCAAGCATTTATTTCATCTGCTGGTGTCGATCAGGGAATTATAGGTAATGTTTGCCTGAAGTCTCCTGCAAGCAATATTAATGCGTTCTCAAATGGTCTGATGTTTCCACACAAATCTTGCGATGATCAATCAAGAGCCTTGAGCAATTTTTTATGCACCATTGTGCATTCATTCCAAACAATAAGTTTGCATTTCTGAAATACTTTTGCCATGACGGATGCTTTGGAAATGTTGCACATGGGAGTTACAATGAGTTGCATGTTCTATGGCAATTTCAGAGTGGAATGAGCAGTTCTTTCACCTGGTAGCAATGTCGCAGCTATTCCGGATGATGCAAGAGCTAAGGCTATGTCATTTGGGGATCGAATTGCTGCCAAAGTCAATCTAATTAGGATCGTTTTACCAGTTCCTCCTGGCGCATCTAAGAAGATTTCTCCACCCCCATTATTGACAGTTTGCATTATTTGATTATAAATGACTTTTTGCTTAAGCGTTAGCTTAGGAATATTTGGTTGCACAAATGTCAAAAGATCACCATGTTGTAATTTTGTTCACGATGCAATTCTACATTGCATGAAGCAGCAGCAGATCGATTCGATGACGGCATTCCCAATTGATTAAGAATTTTGTTCGCGATTTCTAAACACAAATCTTCAATCATTATCAAAATTGTAATGGAATCGTAAAATTGGAAATTGGAAATGGATCATAAATCAGAAACATTGAAATGGAATCATAAAATATTTAGTATAGCGCGTGTTGCTTTTATCTCCAACAAATGGCTATATTTTTCAAAAATCATGTTTTTACCTATCACAGATGTGACATCTATATAATAGCAGGTATAAGGTATATAAAAACAAACATGTATTCGCATTCAACGTTGTTGTGTCAAAATTTCAAAGCAATTGTTGAAGAACTTTCAGAGATTTAAGATTTTCAACAAAAGAACATTTACATTTTTATTTATATAGATAGAGAAGGTAGCCTCTGAGAAGTATGAATGATGTTTAGGCTGGCTGGTAATGGGAGGAAGCTTTCTAAACAGATCAGTGTGAGAAAAGATAGGCAATAAATGGAATGTACACAAGTACACATGCAAACATAGAGGAATGAGTAAGGAAGGACCAAGGACACCCAGACCCCTACAGCTAAACAGTTTGATTTAGGCCAGTGGTCGGCAAACTCATTAGTCAACAGAGTACAATGGTTGAAATTTTTCAATAGTATAATGGTTGAAATTTTTTTTGAGAGCCAATTTAATATATATATATATATATATATATATATATATATATATATATAATTGATTTTCCACAGAGAGGAAGGGAGAGAGATAGAGAGCTAGAAATGTCCATGCGAGAGAAACATCGACCAGCTGCCTCCTGCACACCTCCCACTGGGGATGGGCCCGCAACCAATTTCCTTGACCGGAATCGAACCTGAGACCTTTCAGTCCGCAGAATGCTCTATCCACTGAGCCAAACCGGTTTCGGCAAGAGCCAAATTTTTAAACTTAAATTTCTTCTAATGCCACTTCTTCAAAATAGACTCGCCCAGGCCATGTTATTTTGTGGAAGAGCCACACTCAAGGGGCCAAAGAGCAGCATGTGGCTCCCGATCCACACTTTGCTGACCATGAGTTTAGGTCCTGTGTTAATAAATTTATAGAATAACTCTATTTGCTGCATAGCTTCTCTTAGAAATCATTCCCCTACCTGCAAAATTACAATATTTATGTATATACATAGGCATGATAAATGTAGATTTGAGGAGGGGAGTTTGGTAGCTGTATATGAGACTTGTGATCAGTAAGGAGATCACGGGTTATTAATTATTGTCAAAGCAATTTTCTACTATCATACATCCCTGGGGAAACTTCAAATCTCTAGTTTCTCTTCCACCTATCTAAGTCTTCATTTCACTTGGCCTCTCCATCCCTTACCTAAGTACATATCTCCTTATTACTGCTCCTAATTTTAATTAGGCTATACTCTTCCCCATACCATCTTCCTCTTCATATTTCATTGTCTTGTTTTTAATTTCATCACTATAACCAATCAGGTCAAAATATCTTCTAGTTTCCCTTATGATTTTTTCTTTCAAGGATGTGTTAACTTCCAAACATTTGGCAACTTTCTAGATATCTTCCTGTTGTTGATTTCTAGTTTATTTCATTGCAGTTAGAGTACCCACTCTGTATGACTTCAATCTTTTAAAAATTTGTTGGGGTTTGTTTTATGGCCTGGAATATAGAACTATCTTGCTGAATGTACCACATGCACTCATATAGATTATGTATTTAGCTAGTTTTGGGTATAGTGATCTAAAAAAAGTAGATCAAGGTAATAATGTATTTTCTGCTCTCTTTGTTTTCGTTTTTTAAAATAAAGGTATTATATGGGTACATATCTTACCAATTCCCCCCGCCCCCATTCCTATACATTCCCTCCCACCCCAGAGTTTTGCATCCATTGGTTATGCTTATATGCATGCATACAAGTTCTTTGGTTGATCTCTTATCTCCCCCATATCTCTCTACCCTCCCCACTGTAATTTGACAGTCTGTTTGTTGCTATACTGTCTCTGTATCTATCTTTTTGTTCATCAGTTTATAATGTTCTTTATTATCTATAAATGAGTGAGATCATGTGGTGTTTTTCTTTCATTGACTTGCTTATTTCACTCAGCATAATGTTTTCCAATTCTGTTCAGGTTGCTACAAATGATAAGAATTCCTTCTTTTTTATGGGAGCATAGTATTCCATTGTGTAGATGTACAATAATTTTTTTATCCACTCATCTGCTTACTGGCACCTAGGCTGCTTCCTAATTCTAGCTATTGTAAATTCTGCTGCTATGAACATAGGGGTGCATATATCCTTTTTGATTGGTGTTTCTGGTTTCTTAGGATATATTCCTAGGAGTGGGATTACTGGGTCAAATGGGAGTTCCATTTTCAATTTTGTGAGGAAACTCCATACTGTTCTCCATAGTGGTTGCACCAGTCTGCATTCCTACCAGCAATGCACGAGGGTTTCTTTTTCTCCACATCCTCGCCAACACTTGTCCTTTATTGATTTGTCGATGATAGCCATTCTGACAGGTGTGAGATAGTACCGCATTGTCGTTTTGATTTGCATCTCTCAGATAATTAGTAATTTTGAGCATGTTTTCATGAGCCTCTTGACCTTCCTTCTGTCTTCTTTCGAAAAGATTCTATTTAGGTCCATTGCCCATTTTTTAATTGGATCATTTATCTTCCTTTTATTAAGTTGTATAAGCTGTCTGTAGATGTTGGAGATTAAAACTTTATCAGTGATAACATTTGCAAATACCCTGTTTCCCCAAAAATAAGACAGTGTCTTATATTAATTTTTGCTCCCAAAGATGCACTAGGTCTTATTTTCAGAGGATGTCTTATTTTTCCATGAAGAAGAATACGGTACACATTTATTATTAAATGAAAATAAAGGAAATTATTACCTGTATACGGTATGGTAGTACAGTAGTTGTCAACACAAACCAGACAAACTGTGAATCCTACAGTATCAAGAATTTACTCATTTATTCAATGACAATCATGTCATCATCTTCTGGAACATCATCATAACAATCCAATTCCTGAATTTCCTGTGAATTTCTTGTGGCTCCATTTCTTTCAGAATCAGTGGACCAAATCTCTCATGTTTAGCAATAGCACTGTCTTTAAATGAATATTTCTTGTCAAGGTAGCCTGCTCACAGTGCATTTGCAATGCAACTGTCAGTGATTTTCTCCCATTATTCTTAACCCAAGTCACAACTTCTTGCAGTTTAGGTTTCACAAAGTTTCCATGCTGATTTCTCTCCATTCACACAGCAGTGACGTCAGTACTCTGAGTAACTTCACTGGTTGCTAGACACCAGTCGGGGCAGCCCTACCGACCAGTTTAAGGTAAATTAATTTTCATTCTGAGACAGAGCCTAGAGACCTTATTTTCGGGGGGGAAACCTTATATTTCACTCAGAAGGAAACCTGTAAGTAGGTCTTATTTTCGGAGGATGTCTTATTTTTGGGGAAACACGGTATGTTCTCCCATACTGTAGGCTTTCTTGTTGTTTTGTTGATGGTTTCTTTTGCTGTAAAAAAGCTTTTTATTTTGATGTAGTCCATTTATTTATTTTCTCTTCAGCTTCAATTGCCCTAGGGATCTCTTATCTCCCCCATATCTCTCTACCCTCCCCACTGTAATTTGACAGTCTGTTTGTTGCTATACTGTCTCTGTATCTATCTTTTTGTTCATCAGTTTATAATGTTCTTTATTATCAGTGAATAAGTGAATAAGTTCTTTCGGCATATGTCTGAGATTTTGATGCCTGTGGGTATCTCTAGTATTTTTTATGGATTCCCATCTTATGTTTAAGTCCTGTATCCATTTTGAGTTTATTTTTGTGTAAGGTGTAAGTTGGTGATCTAGTTTCATTCTTTTGCATGTATGTGTCCAATTTTCTCAACACCATTTATTTTCCCCCAAATTTTTTTTATTAAGGTATTATATGTGTACATATCTTACCATTGCCCCCCCACCTCCCATTCATGCCCTCCCTCCCCAGAGTTCTGTGTTCGTTGGTTGTACTTATATTCATGCATACCAGTCCTTCGGTTGTTCTCTTATCTCTCCCCAGGCCTCCTTCCCCTCCCTCCTGTCATTTGACAATCTGCTTGTTTTATGGTGACTATCTCAGGATCACATGAATAGATTCCGCTCCTCATTTGGCAGTCTGCTTGTTTTATGGTGACTATCTCGGGACCACAAAAATAGAGTCTGCTCCTCCTCTGGTTCTCACTGCCCCTCCCCCTGGGTCCCACTGCATCCCCTGGGACACACGGCTCTCCCGGTGCACACGGCCCCCTGGGACACACGGCTGACCCTGGGCACAGGGCCCCCTGGGACACACAGCCCCCTGGGACACACGGCTCACACGGGGAACACAGCCCCCTTGGGACACACGGCTCACCAGGGACACCTGGCCCCTTTGGGGGACATGGCTCACCCGGGGCACACGGCCCCCTGGGACACCAGGCTCACCCCGGGCACCGGGCCCCCTTCAACACCATTTATTGAAGAGACTTTCGTGACTACATTGTATGTATATTCATGCCTCCTTTGTCAAATATTAATTGAGCATAATGATTTGGGTTGATATCTGGATTCTCTATTCTATTCCATTGATCTATATGTCTGTTCTTGTGCCAATACCAGGCTATTTTGAGAACAGTGACTTTGTAATACAGCTTAAAATCTTGTATTGAGATCCCTCCTACTTTATTCTTCTTTCTCAGGATTGCTGCAGCTATTCAGGGTCTTTTTTTGTTCAGGGTCTTTTTTTGTTCTGGATAAATTTTTGGGGCATTCTTTCTAGGTCTGTGAAATATGCCATTGGTATTTTAATGGGGGAGTGCTCACCATTAAACTTATAAATTGCTTTGGGAAGTATGGACATTTTGATGATGTTGATTCTACCAATCCATGAACATTGTATGTTCTTCCATCTGTTTACATCTTCCTCTCTCTCTTTTTTCAGTGTCCTGTAGTTTTCCGCATATAGGTCTTTTACCTCCTTATTTAAGTTTATTCCTAGGTATCTTAATTTTTTGGTGTGATGGTAAATGGGATTGATTTTTTAGTCTCTGTTTCTGTAAGTTCACTATTGGTGTATAGAAATGCCATAGATTTCTTGGCATTAATTTTATACCCTGCTACATTGCCAAATTCATTTATTATGTCTATTAGATTTTGATGGAGTCTTTTGGGTTTGTTATGTACAATATCGTGTCATCTGCAAATAAGAACAACTTTACTTCTTTTCCAAATGATATCAAGGCAATAATGTATTTTGGATCTTCTATATTCTTACTGATAATTTTTGTCTAACTTATATTAATTACTGAGGGAAGGATATTAAAATATTCAACTATAATGTGCATTTATCTATTTCTGTCAGTTTTTGCCCCATATATTTTGAAGCTCTGCTATTAGATGCATGCACATTTAATATTATTATATCTTCTTGATGAATTGACCTATTTATCATTATGAAATGCCCCCTTTTATCTCTGGTAATATTGTTTTCCTTGAATTCTAGTTTACCTGATATTAATGTAATTGTTTTGATTCCTTTTTTAAATTTTCCTTTTTTACATCACTTTAATATGAAAAATTTCAAATATACAGCAAAATTGGATGAATTTTGTAGTGAACATCCTAACCATTATAATATATTACTATACTTATTTTATCCCATTTCTATCCATCCATCACTCCATCTCATATTTACTAATGTTCAAGTAAATTGTATTCTTATCTCATGTATCTGAAGCTAGACTTCAGAATTTGTTTACTGTTTTTCTTTCTGTGTAAAATTTACATACAATAAAATACACAATCTTAAGTGTACATATGATGAGTTTTGACAATGTATACCCTTGTGTAACCCAAAGCCCTCTTAAGGTATAAAACATTCCCATCACCTTAAAAAGTTCTTTCCTGTCCCTTTCTAGTCAATCCCTGTCCCCACCTCAGCCCAAAGGCAACCACTATTGTGATTTTTCCCCCACCCTAAATAATTTGTGTGTGTGTGGTTTTTTTCCTATTCTAGGACATCATGTAAAGGGAATAATGTATAATATGTAGCCGTTAGGGTCAGACTTTTTTTTTACTTAGCACATTATTTTTGAGATTCATTCACATTGGTTCATATATCAGAAGTTTGTTATGCTTTACTATTATTTATCTTATTGTATGTATTGCAGTTCACTTATCAATTCTTGTATCAGTGGATGCCTAGGACATTCCCAATATTTTAATACTATGAATAAAATTAATATGAGCATTTTTGTGCAGTTTTTGTGGGCAAATTCTTTCATTTTCATTGAGAAACTGTGTTGCTTTTATGACCTTAGTAAAAACTTGTCTCTGTAGGGCCCACGAGGAATACCCGGCTCTCCAGGAGCTGTAGAACCTATAAGATCACCAGGATTTCAAGTAAGTAACCTAAATCTACCAAGTGGTCATAGAATTTATTCACATGAATGCTTTACCCACTAGGCCATGGATTTAATGTGCGCCTGTGTAAATGTAGGTTCTCCTAGTGGAGAAGGCAACTTCCATTCCTAGAGGTTTAAAATAAAGTATGCTCTTATAAGGAACTATATATTATCTTTATTTATTAGAGTCAATCTATTCACTCTGTGCTTCCAAAGTCACCTAGTCTGGATCAGCCTAAAGTATAGTCCAAATATGACAGATATCTATTGTTACCATCCACTTCCCTGATACTGCTAATTAATCATACTACCACCAGCATCAGCTACCCTGAGCACAGAAGAATTTTCAAAATCCTTTTCAAAACTGCAACTTGGAAAGTTCTACCTACCTCTCTTTTATAGCAATCCTGTTTATTATAGCTGGCATAGGAAAAGCATAGAGTCATCTGTGTGGTTCTGGGAAAGCCCTGCCACAGATCTTTCTCTCTCCAGTGCATGAAATCCTACCACTGATTATGTTGGTTTACCTTCACCAAAGGTCACCATTGGCCTATTGGGAAGAATGACATATTAAACCTTCACTATCTTCACATGAATGCGCTTCATGGGTCAATTTTGGAAATTGGAACCTTGAGAGAGGGAGCTAGAGTATGCTTCACCAATGCCAGGGTATACCAAGGTGGGTGGAAGATGCTCATTCCTCTTGTCTGAAACTAAAAAGTGCTATTTCCTTTCATTTTTAATATAGGGTCCTCCAGGAACCCCTGGTCTCCCTGGTCTTGAGGTAAGTATAGTTTGTCTTGGGGCATTTGGCCTCCTACCATTAAGCAATCATGTTTCCCCAGAGATATTCTGGTTTGATTAAATACACTTTCTGATGGGGGGGGGAAGACTACATTCCTACTGAAGTTCCTGGAACTTGTTTAGTAATTGATTTTGTTTTTTTCTCCCTGTGCCTCGTACCCCAGGGGAATATAGGGTTAGGTTTCCAAGGAGAGAAAGGAGACAAGGTTAATAGATTTTTGAAAAATCCAATCTGTATTCCATATGTTCCAAAAACAATGTATCTGGTTACAACCTTGTGCTTGCTTGTGTAAGGGGATTTGAATCTTTGCCTTGGGAAATGAGCATTTTCCACCCCACATGGATCTTCTGGTGGGGTCCCTTGAGGGCTGCATGTGCACATGCCACACATAGGATATTGTGGTCTTTCTCCTTTAAAATATTGTAGTCTTCCTGCTTCCTACCTGTGAAGTGTGGATGTCTTACAAATATACTTTATTGAAATATATTATCTCTTCCTTCCATTGGGGTATTTGTGTACTGTGTGACCTTCTCTTTTCTTGGCTTGTTATATCCTTCCTTCCTTTTCTTCTTCTTTTCTTCTTTCCTCTTCCTCCTCTTGCCTCCTCTCTTTTTCCATCTCCTCTCTTGCTTCCTTAACTATGCATTCACCAGTCCCTTGTAGCTCCCCTTCCTCATCCTATTTACCTCTATAGTGATTTGAGCCTCAAGAGAGACCACAAGATTGTTCTTATTCCCCTTCATGAGTGCCTCTTGTAGATTGCACTGCCTCCAATGAGCAAATTCAGCTGCCAATGTTCTAAATGGGCTTCCCTACCTCTGTGTGTGCTTTTGACGAGGATTAGACCAACAATAGTGTGATCACAGTTGCAGAGAAGTGTTCATTCACCTTGCTCAAACCCCTTTTTTTCTCTCTCCTTCAAACACCCTTATGTATGACCATGGCAAGCATGAACGTGCAGCTTCCTTTATCTTGCTTCCTTCTGCAGTGCTGTGCATTTGGACAGGCTTATAATTCTTCTCTCTTTGGCACTGATAGTTTTGTTTCCTCGTTGATGCCAGTGTGAGGGTGAAGAGGACAAAGTGATGGACAGTTTATTTGTGAGTTACATACAGAGGACAAATCCACCCTCTGGAGAAATGGTCTGTGTGATTCTGCTTTGCCTAAAGTTCCTTTTGATCTTACAGGGGAATGTTGGTCTCCCTGGCCCTGCAGGACCCCCACGATATACCGGAGAACTGGAATTCATGGGGTTTCCCCAAGGGAAGAAAGGATCTAAGGTAGTGAATATTTAATAACAGGAAAAGTTAATGAGCTTTTTCCTATTAATTCCAAAATTCAATTCAAATAACCAGACCACACTAGAAGGGTAGTGGGTCCTGAGCAATGGATTTTTGTTTGGAAGTGAAAATAAAGCCTTTTCTGTTTTTTTTCCTCATGAAAGGCTTTTTTAAAAGGTTGATTTTTGGTATGTGGATATGAGTGTGCTTGGGTTTCTGAGTATTCATTTGTGATTATTTTCTGTGTTTCACTTTTGCAGATCCAATTATCAAGATGCTAAATAACTTAAGTATCGAATATTTGGGTTTTTCTCCTAACTTCCAACTTTCTCAATACTTATGTTGTTATCAAAGATGGTGACAGAGTACATACAATGTAAATGTTTGTTTTGCAGTATCTTTTTTTTAAGTTATTTTCCCTTAAAACTTGAGCATACCCAAAAAAAGTGTATTGTCACCAAGTGGCAGTAGATGCCCTAATTTATCTGATCCGAACTATCAAGGCTGAGGCTGTAGACCTGTTTAGCCAATATGTGTTATACTTTGTATTTTGATATGAGTGTGCATATGGGTGTATTTGAATGGCTCTATGCTATTAAACTGTCTAGTTATCTTTCAGTAATCTGCACTCCCTTCTTCCCTGAGGTTTTCTTAAGTTTTATGATTCTGTGACTGTGGTCAAAGCATCTAACCAGGAGAAGGTGTTTAGTCCCATCTCTTTAGGTTTGTCTTTGTGCAAACAATAGATCCAGGCTCCCTCCATTGATTAGAAACAGTTTATGAGTATATGAAAGATTACCTGCACCCCGATCATTCCCAAACTTTAGAAAGTCCTTCCAGGGTACATATAGGAAAATTAGCATGTAATTGTTACTTTTCCCTCAAAACCATTAATTTTTTGCAGTCTGTAATTTGCACCACCCTTTGGTGCCCCAATCCTGATACCCCATTTGTTTCCCACAGCACACCCCAAGTAGCTTAAGAGAGCCATCTCCTTCAAGTTCACTGCTTTCTGCTGCTACTCACTAATCTTTGCTTATTTTTTCAGGGGGAAGTAGGGCTTCAGAGTTCCCTAGGAACAAGTGGCCCTCCAGGACTTCCAGTAAGTCTTTTTATTTGGTCACTATCTATATAGTGTTTGATTAGACAAAAGTTCTAGCAATAGAAGGCTAACAGGAAGACTTCTTCCTATGGTTATTGTAGAGAATTCCACCATCTTCATTATTAGAAGGCATTTGAAATGTTTTATTAAATATATTTTTATTATTGATTTTAGGGAGGAAGAGAGAGAGAGAGATAGGAACATCAATGATGAGAGAGAGTCACTGATCAGCTACCCCTTGCATGCCCCACACTAGGGATCAAGCCCACAACTCAGGCATGTGCCCTGACAGGGAATCAAACAGTGATATCTTGGATTCATAAGTCAACACTCAATCACTAAGCCACTCCAGTCAGACCATTTTAAATGTTCTTGTTTCTTGAACCCATGGGAACATTATCATGACTCTTCATGAGAATATATATCTTAGAGTTTATTAGCTCAAGCTCTAGAGTTAAAACAGACCTAGGCTTGACTTCTGGTTTCACCAGTTTCTAGCTATGTGATATTGGAAAAGTTCCTTTTTCTTCCTTTCTTCCTTTCTTTCTTCCTTTCTTCCTTTCTTCCTTTCTTCCTTTCTTCCTTTCTTCCTTTCTTCCTTTCTTCCTTTCTTCCTTTCTTCCTTCCTTCCTTCCTTCCTTCCTTCCTTCCTTCCTTTCTTTCTTTCTTTCTTTCTTTCTTTCTTTCTTTCTTTCTTTCTTTCTTCTTTTTCTCTTTCTAAATCCTCACCCAAGGATATTTTTCCATTGATTTTTACAAAGAGTAGAAGAGATGGGGAAAGACAGAGAGAAATGTCAATGTGAGAGAAGCACAGTAATTGGTTGCCTCCCACAAGAGCTCCGGCCAGGGCCCAGATTGGAAAGGAGCCTGCAACTGAGGTACGTGCCCTTGACAAGAGAAAAACCCGGGACCCTTTGGTCTGAAATGTTCTTTCCACTGAGCAAAACTGGCTATGGTTGGATAAATTTCTTAACTTCATGAAAAGGTCTTAGCACATGTCTGGCATTTATCAACTGTTCAGTAAAAGGGAGTTAAATTTAGTAATTGTATCTTCACTTTCCTGTCTGCCTTTGTATCTTTCACTGCAAAAACCTTTTGAGGGCCCATATGTGTAAGGCATTCTGCCGGACTCTGAGGCTATAATATTAATAACAGTTCAATAATTAAAAGTCCCTATCCTTGAGGAAAGTGCATTCTAATGGGAAAATGAGGAAGAGACAGGTAATAAACAAGTAAGAAAATGGTAATGGATACATAGACGAAAAAAAATGTAAAGTGATGGAATGTGGATGGGGAATGGGTTGGGCAACTTTGGACAATGGTCAAGGAAGGCCTCTCTGAGGAAATGCATGTTATAAGGGAACAAATCATGTGAAGATCAAGAAGATTGTTTCTAGCTGAGAGAACCATAAGTATAAAGAATATAAGTTTGTAAAAAGCTCAGAGCTTTTGAGAAACAAGTGGAATGACTGGGAGCAAAGTGAGCAAGGCCAAGAATGAGGCATTAGAAGACAGAGAGGATCATGGAGACTTTTATTGGTCAAATATGACATTTACGTTAAATGTAGCAGGAATCTATTAGAAGGCTTTGACCTGTATTTTTAAAATCATTCTGGTTGGAGGGTATGGGGGAGTGGAGAAAGTGGGGAGAGTGAGGTGGCAAACAGAGGCTATTACAGCAGTCCAGTGGCTTGGACTAGGGTGATAACAATGAAAATGGAAAGAAGTACATGCATTCAAAATGTAAAAACTTTAAACTTTCTAAAAATATATTTTTATTTATTTCAGAGAGGAAGGGAGAAAGAGATAAAAACATCAATGATGAGAGAGAATCATTGATCCGCTGCTTCCTGCACACCCCCTACTGGGGATGGAGCCTGCAACCCAGGCATGTGCCCTTGACCAGAATCAAACACGGGAATCTTTAGTCCACAGACCATTGCTCTATCCACTGAGCCAAACAAGCTAGGGCTAAATATTTTATTATAGAACATCTTAAATATATACAAAGTAGAGAGAATGGCATAATGGCACAAACGTCAATAATTGCCAACTCATAGCCAATCTGAAGCAAATAACAGACATATTATTTCATCATAAATACCTCCGCATTTCTAAGAGATGAGGGCCTTTTAAAAGCATAATGATAATATAATCATCAGTAATTAATTATTAGTAATTGCTTAATATCAGTTAATAAGAAAGAATTCAGGTTTGTGGTTGTCTTATAAATATATTATTTATAATTGCTTTACTGGAATTAGAATCCAAATGAGGCCCACACATGTTGGTTGATATGGTTCTTACATCATAAGATGTATTTTGAAGGAGAAGCTGACAATATTTTCATGGGTTGGATGAAGGGGTATGGAAGAAAATGGATGAATCAAAGATGAATGAACATGACTGCTTGCTGGCAAAGTGGGCATAGATGTTTGTACTGCTTCTCTATATTTCTTTGAAATACTGTGTCTCTCTGGGAGGCCAGAAAACAAAGCCAGTAGAGCCAGAGTCACAGATTATTTCCATGATGATCCTATTACTCTGTAGAAACACAGGAGAGCAGAGAATCATGTGTTCAATGTCCTTGATTATAATCAGCTCAGCATCTAATAAATCAGAAAGGAGGAGAACCCTACTGTTGGAGACAAAACACCTGGGCTTAAGACTCGGCTCCAGTTTTAGGACTTTTTCAAGTATCTGAAGATCTTTGTATATCTGTAATATAGCAATGGACATACTCTCAATGAGGCCCAATTCTCGATGTACATAGAGTTTCTTTGCAAAGTATAACACTGTGCTGTCCAAAATGATATCACTAGCCACACATGGCTACTGAGCCTTTGAAATGTGGCTAGTCTGAGAGAACCTGAAGATGGCAGCAGAGATGCTGCCTCTCACATCCACATCAGAGCTGCTACTGGGGATCCTATCTGAGATCTGAAAAAGCCACAACTTTGGAGATCATTGAGCAGCTGTGGGCCCCTGATTGATATGGACACTCGGATTCCACAGAAAGGTTGGATTTTACCAGGAATAAGTGGGTGCCTGTGTCCCAGCAGCGGCAGTAGCAGAGACAAAAGCTGCGCGCTGGGACTGCGCACTGAGATTGCGCGCTGGGACCTCGCTGGGACTGTGATGGGACCACGGAAATCTGTGTCCACAAAAGCCCTCCGCTGTTGGGTCTGGCGTGACCCAAGAGAGTGGATGGGATCCTCAGGGTTGCCAATTGTAGGTTTCTCCAGAGAGCAACCCATTCTGATCTGACACGGAGGGAGAACATAGTTTCAAAGGTATACAGTCTGTATGTAAGTGCGCTCAGACTGGCCCATTGCGCACCAAGGCTGGCTCCCCTATAACACTTTGCTTCTGATTACAAAGGAGAGGCCACCCTCTCTGAGCTGTATTAACTAGCAAAAAAAAAAAAAATTGTTTTCCTCTGTCCTTTTGATGCTGTTTGTGTGAATATTGATTATATGGTATTTTTATGCTTTTAGTGAGATTATTTTATTTAATCTTTAGTTGATGTTGTTGCTTAGTATTTTTGCATTTGTTTTGGTTTTGTTTGTTGATATTTTTTTTACTTTGCTGGATATTGTGGGTGTTGTAGTTTGTATTATTCGCCAGGTACTGTTGCCAGCATTTGATGGGGTTAGTGGTTTGCTCTGGTGAAATTATCTTCCCATATATTCAGTTTGTTCCCCTTTTCTCTCTTAGTCTCTCTCTCTCTCTCTCTCTCTCTCTCTCTCTCTCTCTCTCTCTCTCCCTGTTTCCCAATTTCATCTTGACACTCCTTTTTTTTCTTTCTTTCTTTTTTCCTATCTTTTTCTTTTTCTTCCCCCCCTCTTCACTCTTTACTTTTCTTCTTTCTCTCCTATCCCCTAATTTGCCTTTCCCTAGTGGTCACCTTTATTGAAGGTTATTAACACTGCAAATACATTTCTGTTCAGTGCCTTGTGTGTTGTACCTGGTTGTGTTGTATTTTGTCCCTTTAAATCAATGCAGAAGAGAGAGATCTACATACTCAGACATACTGAAAAGAGAGACCATGGGGAGACAAAGAAACAGCCCACAAATCAAAGAAAAGCAGGCATCACCAGAAAAGGAAGGCAACGAGTTAGAGGCAAGCAACCTACCAGAGCAAGAACTCAGAGTAATGATCATAGGATGGCTAAAAAGAATGGAAGACAGCCGAAACCAGTTTAGCTCAGTGGTAGAGCGTCGGTCTGCGGACTGAAAGGTCCCGGGTTCGATTCTGGTCAAGGGCATGTACATTGGTTGCGGGCACATCCCCGGTAGGGGGTGTGCAAGAGGCAGCTGGTCGATGTTTCTCTCTCATTGACATTTCTAGCTCTCTTATCTCTCTCTCTTCCTCTCTGTGAAATATCAATAAAATATATTTAAAAAAAATAAATAAATAAAAAGAATGGAAGACAAATTTGACAAAATGAGTAAGACTCAAGAGGAAATGAAGAAGAACCAAGAAGAAATGAAAAATGACATAGCTACTGTAAAGAACTCAATAGAAAGCATCAAAAGTAGGCTCGATGGAACAGAGGACCGAATCAGTGAGCTAGAAGACAAGATGGAAAAAAAAATACCCAATTAGAGAAGCTTCTAGAAAAAAATTAAAAAGCAGGAAGAGAGCCTATGGGAACTTTGGGACATTACAAAACAAAACAATATTAGAATAATAGGGGTTCCAGAAGAAAAGGAAACAGAGGAAGGCATAGAAAAACTGTTTCAAGATATAATGACAGAAAACTTTCCTGAGAGAAAGAAGAAAAAACCCACACAAATACAAGAAGCTCACAGTCCCAAGCAAAATGAATCCCAAAAGACCAACAGCTAGGGACATTATAATTAAATTGCAAAATACCATCGACAAAGCAAGAATCTTAACAGCAGCCAGAAAGAGACAGAAAGTTACATATAAAGGAAGCCCCATCAGACTAGCAACTGATTTCTCCACAGAAACTCTTCAGGCCAGAAGGGAATGGGACCAAATATACAAAGTCATGCAAAGGAAGGGTCTGAATCCAAGAATACTCTACCCAGCAAGGCTATCAAGCAAAACTGAAGGTTAAATCAGAAGCTTAACAGACAAAAAAAGACTGAAGGAATTTATCTCCACCAAACCAGTAATTAAAGAAATGCTAAAGGGTTTGCTATAAAAATAAAGAAATAGGAAGCAAAAAAGGAACACAGGCATAAAATAAAATAATAGAATAAAAATGGCATAAAATACTTACCTATGAATAATAACTTTAAATGTAAATGGTTTAAATGCTCCAATCAAAAGACATAGGGTAACAGATTGGATAAGAAAGCAAGACCCACATATCTGCTGTCCACAAGAAACACACTTCAGAAAAAAAGATGCACACAGGCTGAGGGTGAAGGGATGGAAAAAGGTTTTCCAGGCAAACGGAGATGAAAAAAAGGCTGGGGTAGCAATACTTATATCTGACAAATTAGATCTCAAAGGGAAGGACATAAAAAGAGATAATGAAGGCCACTTCATTATACTAAAGGGAGCAATCCAACAAGAAGAAATAACCCTGGTAAACATATATGCACTCAATGCGGGAGCACCGACATACATTAAAAAAAAAAAAAAAAAACTGCTGGAGGACATTAAGGGAGAGATTGATTGTAATACAATCATAGTAGGAGAAGTTAATACCCCACTGTCACATTTGGACAAATCATCTAAACAAAAAATCAGCAAAGAAATATCAATCCTAAATGACTCATTAGACCAGATGGAATTAATCGACATCTTCAGAGCATTCCACCCAAAAGCCACAGAATATACATTCTTCTCAAGTGCACATGTGTCATTTTCAAAGATAGACCACATGTTGGGACATAGGCAAAGTCTCTTCAAATTCAAGAAGATAGAAATCATATCAAGCATCTTTTCAGATCATAGTGGCATAAAACTGGAAATCAACTACAATAAAAATAATCCAAAGAAATCAAACACATGGAGACTAAACAACATGCTATTAAACAAGGACTGGATTACCAGAGAAATCAAGGAAGAAATTAAAAACATCCTGGCAACAACTGACAATGAAAACAACAATCCAAAATCTATGGGAAACAGCAAAAGCAGTCTTGAGAGGGAAGTTCATATCTCTACAAGCCTATTGCAAAAAAACAAGAAAAAAAGGTAACAAATTATCTAACTCTAAAACTCAAAGAGTTAGAAAAGGAGCAACAAGAAAAGCCCACTGTAAGCAGAAGGAAAGAAATAATAAAAATCAGAGCGGAAATAAACAACACAGAGACCAAAGAAACAATACATAAGATCAAGAAAACCAAGAGCTGGTTCTTTGAAAGAAAAAACAAGATTGATGAACCTGTAGCCAGGCTAACCAAGAAACAAAGAGAGAGGACCCAAATAAACTAAATCAGAAAGGAAAGAGGTGAAATAACAACAGACCCCACCGAAATACAAAGGATTGTTACAAAATACTATGAGCAACTCTATTCCAACAAATTGTGCAACCTGGAAGAAATGGACATATTCCTAGGAAAATACAACCTTCCAAAACTCAATCAGGGAGAATCTAAAAATCTCAATAGACCAGTTACTTGGGAATAAATTGAAGCACTCATCAAAAAGCTTCCAGAAAACTAAAGCCCAGGGCCAGATGGCTTCACAGGAGAGTTTTACCAAACATTCAAGGAAGAACTAAAACCTATCCTCCTCAGACTATTCCAAAAAATTCAAGAGGAAGGAACACTTCCAAACTCCTCTTATAAAGCCAGCATCACCCTAATAACAAAACCAGATAAAGACAACTCAATGAAAGAGAATTAGAGGCTAATATCCCTCATGAACATAGATGCCAAAATCCGCAACAAAATTCTAGCAAATCGGCTCCAGCAGCACATCAGAAAGATCATACACCATGACTAAGTAGGATTTATTCCCAGAATGCAAGGATGGTACAATATCCTCAAATCAATAAACGTGATAAGTCACATAAACAAATTGAAAGATAAAAATCATATGGTCATATCAATTGATGCAGAAAAAGCATTTGATAAAATCCAACACCCTTTCCTGATAAAAACTCTCAACAAGGTAGGAGTACAAGTATCATACCTCAACATAATAAAAGCTATATATGATAAACTCATAGCCAACATCATACTCAATGGCCAAAAACTAAAGCAATTCCCTCCTAGAACAAGAACAAGACAGGAATGCCCACTCTCACCACTCCTGTTTGACATTGTACTGGAAGTACTCACCATTGCAATTAGACAAGAAGAGGAAATAAAAGGCATCCAAATCAGAAAAGAAGAAGTAAAGTTATCCTTATTTGCAGATGACATGATATTGTACATAAAAAACCCAAAAGACTCCATCAAAAAACTAATAGACTTAATAAATGAATTTGGCAATGTAGCTGGATACAAAATTATCATCAGGAAGTCTATGGCATTTCTGCACACCAACAATGAATTTACAGAAACAGAGACCATAAAAGCAATCACATTTACCATCGCACCAAGAAATTTAAGGGAATAAATTTAACTAAGGAGGTAAAAGACCTATATACGGAAAACTACACAACACTGAAAAAAGAGATAGAGGGAGATGTAAACAGATGGAAGAACATACCATGTTCATGGATTGGTAGAATCAAAATCATCAAAATGTGCATACTTCCCATAGCAATTTATAGGTTCAATGCACTCCCCATTAAAATACCAATGGCATATTTCTCTGACCTAGAAAGAACACTCCAAAAATTCATTTGGAACAATAAAAGACCTCGAATAGAGAAAGAAAAGTAAAGTAGGAGGGATCTTAATACCAGATTTCAAGCTGTATTACAAAGCCACTGTTCTCAAAACAGCCTGGTACTGGCACAAGAACAGACATATAGATCAATGGAATAGAATAGAGAATCCAGATATCAACCCAAATCAATATGCTCAACTAATATTTGACAAAGGAGGCACGAACATACAATGGAGTCAAGACAGTCTCTTCAGTAAATGGTGTTGGGAAAATTGGACAGATACATGCAAAAGAATGAAACTAGATCACCAACTTACACAATGCACAAAAATAAACTCAAAATGGATACAGGACTTAAACATAAAATGGGAAACCATATAAATACTAGAGGCATCCACAGGCAGCAAAATCTCAGACATATGCCAAAAGAACTTCTTCACTGGTACTGTCCCTAGGGCAATGGAAGCTAAAGAGAAAATAAACAAATAGGACTACATCAAAATAAAAAGTTTTTTTCACAGCAAAAGAAACCATCAACAAAACAACAAGAAAGCCCACTGTATGGGAGAACATATTTGCAAATGATATTACTGATAAAGGTTTAATCTCCAACATCTACAAACAGCTTATTCAAGTCAATGAAAGGAAAATAAATGAGCCAATTAAAAAATGGGCAATGGAACTAAATAGAATCTTCTCAAAAGAAGACAGAAGGAAAGCCAAGAGGCACCTGAAAACCTGCTCAAAGTCACTACTTATCGGAGAGATGCAAATCAAAACAACAATGTGATACCATCTCACACCTGTCAGAATGACCAACATTAACAAATCAACAAACGATAAGTGTTGGCGAGGTTGTGGAGAAAAAGGAACCCTGGTGCACTGCTGGTGAGAATGCAGACTGGTACAACCACTGTGGAGAACAGTATGGAGTTTCCTCAAAAAACTGAAAATGGAACTCCCATTGTACCCAGTAATCCCACTCGTAGGAATATATCCCAAGAAAATAGGAACACCAATCAGAAGGGATATATGTACCCCTATGTTCATAGCAGCACAATTTACAATAGCTAGGATTTGGAAACAGCCTAGGTGCCCATCAGCAGATGATTGGATCAAAAAACTATGGTACATCTACACAATGGAATACTATGCTGCTATAAAAAAGAAGGAATTCTCATCATTTGCAGCAACCTGGATGGAATTGGAGAACATCATCCTGAGTGAAATAAGCCAGTCAATGAAAGAGAAACACCACATGACCTCACTATTTATGGATAATAAAGAACATTATAAACTGATGAACCATTAGATATATTGACAGTAAAGCAACAAGCAGACTGTCTAATTACAGCGGTTAGGGGAGGGAAATATGGGGGAAATAAGAGATCATCCGAAGGACTTTTACACATGCATGTAAGTATAACCAATGGTCACAAAACTCTGGAGAGGGAGGGAATGTTTTGGGGGGAGGGAGGAATGGTAATATATGTACAAAGATAATAATTTAATAAAAAATAAATTTAAAAAAAGAAATGTGGCTAGTCTGAAATGAAATATGCTGAAAGTGTGAAATACACACCAGATTTTAAAAACTGGGTTTGAGAAAAAAAAATCTTATATGTCTCATTAACAATTTTTACTTTAGTGTTGAAATGACAATATTTACCATATATTTTGTTAAATAAAATGTTATTAAATTAATATATCCTACTTAATTTACTTTCTTAAGGTGAGTACTAGAAAATTTAAAATAACACAGTAGCTCACATATTTCAATTGGACAGCATAGATATATAGTACTTTGCAAATGTGCTAGGAAAAAAAGATATGAACCTTCTCTTGTGAACATTTCACATAGATTCTAGTCATCTCCAGTGATGCCTGTGAGGTATGCAAGGTAGGCTGGGCTTATCTCCTTGTATTAAAGAGGAAACCATTGCCTGAACTGATGGAGAGGACTGATTGTCCAAAGCCTCATAGCAAATTATTCATAGAACTGAGACAAAAATTCAGCTTTCTTTACTTCTATCCAACTAGGAACTTTTCCCCCATACCACACTTCCCCCTACAGTCCAGTTCATTCTTGTCATTATGGTGGTGGATCTTTGGTGTTACTGGCTTTACTGGATCACTCTCCCTCCCTCTCATTCTCTTCCAGGGTCTACCTCAAATAATTCCCCCTGCTGCATTTTCACCCTGGTCCCTTTTGTCCTATAAATTAAAAAGAGACTGGCTGGCAACAATGCAGGGTGATAGATTGCAATACCATTTGAAGCTCAGCATTTCCAGTGCTTCACAATGTGGGCTGAAAAATAGAAACTCCAGTTGATTGTAAATACATCCCAAGCTGAAAAAATGCCTATCTATATATAACATAGCTATTTTCAGATATTGAGAATCAAGAAACCAGTTTTCATTCCACTTCGGAATAGATTTGATATGAAAACTTGCCAAATCATGTAAGTCCTTCACTGTTTACATCTCTACCTGCTTAATAAGAACATTGATAGATACCTTATGTGTCTTATAACAGAAAATTTGTGAGAAGAAAGGTGGTAATATGTTTGAGATACTTTGGGCTTTTCAGAGGAAATACACTTCTGAAATCCAAACCCCTCACATAAACTTTCAATTATTCACACAAGGCAGAGCTGAGAATGGAAATCTTTAGGGAATCCAAATTGTTGTCTTTAACAATTTTTTTTTATAAATCTTTATTGTTCAAAATATTACATATATCTCCTTTTGTTCCCCATTAACACCCTCCACCTTCCCCGTGCCCTCTTAGGACCTCACCGCCCATTGTCTGTGTCCAAGGGCCATACATATATACATATAAGGTCCTTGGCTGGTTACCTCCCACCCATCCACCCTCCGCTACCTTCCCTCCAAGATTCCATACTCTGTTCCAAGATTTGAGTCTCTGGACCCACTCTGTTCATCAGTTTATTTTGTTACTTAGGTTCCACATGTGAGTGAGATCATGTGATACTTGTCTTTGTCTGACTGGCTAATTTCACTTAGCATGATACTCTCCAGGTCCCTCCATGCTGTCTCAAAGGATAAGAGATTCTTTTTAACTGCTGAATAGTATTCCATTGTGTAAATGTACCATGGCTTTTTTATCCACTTGTCTATGATGGGCACTGGGGCTATTTCCAAATCTTAGCTATTGTAAATTACGCTGCTATGAACATAGGGGTGTATACATTCCTTCTGATTAGTGCTTCAGGTTTCTTAAGATATATTCCTAGTAGTGAGATCACTGGGTCAAATAAATGGAAGTTCCATATTTAATTTTTTGAGGAAACTCCATAGTGTTTTCCATAATGGATGCACCAGTCCACATTCCTACCAGCAGTGCACAAGGGTTCCCATCCTCACCAGCACTTGTCATTTGTTGATTTGTTGATTTGTTGATGGTAGCCATTCTGACAGGTGTGAGGTGATACCTCATTGTCATTTTAATTTGCATCTCTCTGATGATCAGTAACTGAGCATTTTGTCGTGTCTCTTGGCCATCTTTATGTCCTCTTTGGAGAAGTGTTTATTTACTAGGTGTACTGGTTAATAATGAAGTTTTTTTCTGGAGTTACACATATGTTGATATATATTCGATTTGATATGTATGAGGGGTGATCGGGGCAGCAGTCACCACTCGCACATGCTGACGACACCTGCCCCGCTCACACCTGCTGCTGTTGTTGGCCCCAATCACTCTGTGCCATTAGCAGGTACGAGGCCAGCCAGCGCCACTAGTGCATGGGAGAGGCGGTGACAGGAGCAGGGCTACTGGCAGATGGGACCAGGGGGTCACAGTGGGAAGGGCTAGGTAGGGGTGTAGAGGATGGGTCAAGACCCACCCCTGTGCCCACTGCAGCCTCGTGGCCCACAGTTACTTTCAAGGTGCACGAATTTCCCCTAGGTTTTTTTCCCCATTTTTAAAATTAAGGTATTATAAGGTATTATATCTTACCATTGCCCCAACTCACCCCATGCAAATACATGCCAGCACCCCCCAAGTGTTTTGTGTCCATTGGTTATGCTTATATGCATGCATACAAGTTCTTCAGTTGACCTTTTATCAACCCCACTTCTCCCTAAACGTCTCACTGTAATTTGACATTCTGTTTGATGCTTTACTGCCTCTGTATCTATCCTTTTGTTCAGCAGTTCATAATGTTCTTTATTATCCACGAATGAGATCATGTAGGTTTTTTGCCTTTCATTGACTGGCTTATTTCACTTAACATAATACTATCCAGTTCCATCCAGGTTCCTACAAATGGTGAGAATTCTTTCTTTTTATGGCAGCATATTCCATTGTGTAGATGTACCATAGTTTTCTGATCCAGTCATCTGCTGACGGGCACCTAGGCTGTTTCCAAATATTAGCTATTATAAATTGGTTTCCTATGAACATAGAAGTGCATATATCCTTTTTGATTGGGTTTTCTAGTTTCTTAGGATATATTCCTAGGAGTGGGATTACTGGGTCAAATGGGAGTTCCATTTTTAGTTTTGTTTTGTTGTTTTTTGCATTTTTTAAAATTAAGGTATTATATGTGTACATAGCTTACCATTGTCCCCCCCCCTCCCATTCATGCCCTCCCTCCCCAGAGTTCTGTGTTCGTTGGTTGTACTTACATTCATGCATACCAGTCCTTCGGTTGTTCTCTTATCTCCCCCCAGGTCTCCTTCCCCTCCCCGCAGTCATTTGACAATCTGCTTGTTTTATGGTGACTATCTCAGAATCACATGAATAGAATCCGCTCCTCATTTGGCAGTCTGCTTGTTTTATGGTGACTATCTCAGGACCACATGAATAGAGTCTGCTCCTCCTCTGGTTCACACCGCCTCTACACCCCGGGTCCCACTGCTTCCCTTGGGACACAGGGCTCACCTGGGGCACACGGCCCCCTGGGACACACGGCTCACCCAGAGCACCTGGCCCCTTTGGGGAACACAGCTCACCCAGGGCACACGGCCCCTCTGGGGTCGAGAATTGGAGGCGCCTAGCACGGCGAGCAGGCTGGGACGGCTGCAGGTGGGCTGAGATGGCTGCAAGCAGGGAGACCGCCTTCAAAGGTGTCTCGATCAGTGTGGAAGTGGAACAGCTGCGGACATGGAGGCTAAGTTCTAAGGCCGCCCACTCCCTGACCCCGGGATGTAGTGAGATTTGTTCTTAGTGGATTTCCTTTAATCGCAGCGGCGGTGGCAGATGCGGCAGCGACAGTCGCTCCTGTGGTTCAATCTCCACTGTAGGTTTAAAGTTCACCTGGCGGCAGTGACGGAAGCTTCGGCCTGGCCATGCTGCAGTGGAGGAAGGACTCGCCCGGGGCCGCGAACAAAAGGCGCCAAGCCAGCTCTTCACCAGCACAGCGTACGAGGAGGCTGGGCTGAGCTGGCTGTGGGCTGGGAGATGCTGCGCCAGCTCCTCACCAGCACAGCGGGCAGGCTGGGATGGCTGCGGTCCGGAATGGTTGCGGGCAGGGAGGCCGCGCTCACAGGCTTCTCGTCCAGGCAGAAGCCGAAGGCGCGGCAGAGGTCCCACATCAGCTCCCTGGCTCCCACGACAGCTGGCGGGGATGGCCCACTCCCTGGGCCCCGGGGTGGAGCGAGGTCTGGCTTCCCTCATTCCCAGCAGCAGCGGCTCCACCAGGTCCGGTTTCACCATAGTTTTAAACTCCACATGGCAGCAGTGGCGTCTTGCTTTGTGTCTAGTTGTAGCCTTCCCATTCCGCCAGCTTTCCTGTGGGTCTGGTGTGATACCTTTCGATTTTAGCTGTTGTTTTTTTTCCAAATTGTTGAGGTGGTGGCAGCTTAGGAGACTACCTAGGCAGCCATCTTGTTTCGGTCTCCTATTTTTAGTTTCTTGAGGAAACTCCATACTATTCTCCACAGGGGCTGCACCAGTCTGTATTCCCACCAGCAGTGCATGAGGAACCTTTTTCTTCACATCCTCACCAACACTTGTCAGTTGTTGATTTTTTGATGATAGCCATTCTGACAGGGGTGAGATGGTATCGCATTGTTGTTTTGATTTGCATCTCTCGGATAAGTAGTGACTTTGAGCATGTTTTCATGTGTCTCTTGGCCTTCCTCTGTCTTCTTTAAAAAAAGTACCTATTTAGGTCTGTTGCCCAATTTTTATTGGATCATTTATATTCCTTTTATTAAGTTGTATAAGTTGCCTATAGATGTTGGAGATAAAACCTTTATCAGTGATAACATTTGCAAATATGTTTTCCCATACAGTGGGTTTTACTGCTGTTTTGTTGATGGTTTCTTTTGCTGTGAAAAAACTTTTTATTTTGATGCAGTCCCATTTCTTTCTCTTTAGATTATATTGCCCTAGGAGTAGTATGACTGAATAAGTTCTTTCAGCATATGTCTGAGATTTTGCTGCTTATAAAGTCCTCTAGTATTTTTATAGTTTCCTATCTTATGTTTAAGTCCTGTATTCATTTTGTTTATTTCTGTGTATGGTGGAATTTGGTGGTCTACTTTCATTTTTTTTTTTGCATGTATCTGTCCAATTTTCTACACACCATTTGTTAAAGAGATTGTCTTGACTTCATTGTATGTTCATGCATCCTTTGTCAAATATTAATTGAGCATAATGGTTTGGGTCAATATCTGGGTTCTGTATTCTATTCCATTGGTCTATATGTCTGTTCTTGTGCCAGTACTAGGCTGGTTTGAGAATAGTGGTTTTGTAATACACCTTGAAATCAGGTATTGAAATTCCACCTACTTTATTCTTCTTTCTCTGGATTGCTCTGCCTATTCAGGGTCTTTTTTTACTCCAGGTGAATTTTTGGAGGATTATTTCTAGATAAAAATATGCCATTTTTATTTTTAATGGGGGTTGCACTGAATCTAGAGATTGCTTTGGTTAGTGTGGGCATTTTAATGATGTTGATTCTACCAATCCATGAACATGGCATGTTCTTCCATCTGTTTATGTCTTCCTCTATCTCTTTTTAAAAAAAATATATTTTTATTGATATTTTACAGAGAGGAAGGGAGAGAGATAGAGAGCTAGAAACATCGATGAGAGAGAAACATCGACCAGCTGCCTCTTGCACACCCCCTACCACGGATGTGCCCGCAACCAATGTACATGCCCTTGACCGGAATCGAACCCGGGACCTTTCAGTCCGCAGACCGATGCTCTACCGCTGAGCCAAACCGGTTTCAGCCTCTATCTCTTTTTTCAGTCTCCTGTAGTTTTCTGAGTATAGGTCTTTTACCTCCTTAGTTAAGTTTATTCCTAGGTATCTTAATATTTTTTGTGTATGTGTGAAATGGTAAACGGAATTGCCTTTTTAATCTCTCTTTCTGTAAGTTCACTATTGGTATATAGAAATGCCATAGATTTCTTGGCGTTAATTTTTATCTTGCTACATTGCTGAATTCATTTATTAAGTTTAATAGTTTTTTGATGGAGTCTTTAGAGTTTTTTATGTACAATATCATGTCATCTGCAAATAACGACAATTTTACTTCTTTTATAATTTGGATGCCTTGTATTTTTTCTTCTTGTCTAATTGCAAAGGCTAATACTTCCAGTACTATGTCGAACAGGAGTGGTAAGAGTGAGCATCCCTCTTATTCCTGTTCTTAGGGGAAATAGTTTTAGTTTTTGCCCATTGACTATGCTGTTAGCTGTGGTTTTGTCATATATAGTTTTTATTATGTTGAGGTACGATTCTTTATTCCCACCTTGTTAAGAGTTTTTTTATCAAGAAAGGATGTTGGATTTTGTCAAATGCTTTTTCTGCATCAGTTGATATGACTACGTGATTTTTATCTCTCAATTTGTTTATGTGATGTATCATGTTTATTGATTTTCGAATATTGTACCATCCTTGTATTCCTAGGATAAATCCTACTTGGTCATGGTGTATGATCTTTCTGATGTGCTGCTGGATCCGATTTGCTAGAATTTTGTTGAGGATTTTGACACCTATGTTCATGAGGGATATTGGCCTATAATTCTCTTTTATTGTGTTGTCCTTATCTGGTTTCGGTATTAGGGTGTTGCTGGCTTTAAAAAGGAGCTTGGAAGTGTTCCTCCCTCTTGAATTTTTTTGGAATAGTCTAAGGACCATAATTTTTAGTTCTTCCTTGAATGTTTGGTAAAACTCTCCTGTGAAGTCATCTGGCCCCAGGTTTTTGTTTGCTGGAAGCTTTTTTATGACTGCTTCAATTTCTTCCAGTTATTGGCCTATTGGGATGTTTAGATTCTTCCTGATTAAGTTTGGGAAGGTCATATTTTTTCTAGGAATATGTACATTTTCTCCAGGTTGTCCAGTTTATTGGAATGTAGCTGTTCATATTATTTTTTAACAATCCTTTGTATTTTGGTGGGGTGTGTTGTTATTTCCCCTCTTTCATTTCTGATTTTGTTTATTTGGGTCCTCTCTCCTTGCTTCTTGGTGAGTCTGGCTAGAGGTTCATCAATCTTGTTTATCCTTTCAAAGAACCAGCTCTTCGTTTTGTTGATCCTTTTTATTGTTTCTTTGGTCTCTATGTCATTTATCTCTGATCTGATCTTTATTATTTACTTCATTCTACTTACACTGGGCTTTCCTTATTGCTCTCTTTCTAACTTTCTGAGTTGTAGAGTTAGGTAATTTATTACCAGTGTTTTTTTGTTGTTGTTTGTTTGTTTGTTTGTTTTGCTTTGTTTTGTTTTGCAGTAGTCTAGTAGAGCTATAAATTTACCTCTCCGGACTGCTTTTGCTGTGTCCCATAGATTTTGGATTGTTGTGTTTATTGTCATTTGTTGTCATGATGTATTTTATTTCTTCCTTGATCTCTCTGGTTACCCAGTCATTCTTTTAAAAAAATATATTTTTTATTGATTTTTCACAGAGAGGAAGAGAGAGGGATAGAGAGTTAGAAACATGGATGAGAGAGAAACATCGATCAGCTGCCTCTTGCACACCCCCTACTGGGGACGTGCCCATAACCAAGATACATGCCTTTGACCGGAATCGAACCCGGGCCCTTTCAGTCCTCAAGCCGACGCTCTATCCACTGATCCCAACCGGTTTTGGCATACCCAGTCATTCTTTAATCGTATGTTATTTAGTCTCCACGTGTTTGATTTTTTTGGATTGTATTTATTGTAGTTGATTTCCAGTTTTATGCCACTAAGTTCTGAAAAGATGCTTGATATGATTTCTGCCTTCTTGAATTTGAAGAGGCTGCCTATGACCCAACATATGACCTATCTTTGAAAATGATCCATGTGCACTTGGGAAGAATGTATATTCTGTGGCTTTGGGGTAAAATGTTCTGAAGATCTCAATTAATTCCATCTGGTCTAGTGAGTCATTTAGGATTGCTGGGAATTTTGCTGATTTTTTTGTGTAGAGGATTTGTCCAAAGGTGATAGTGGAATATTAAGTTCTCCTACTATGATTGTATTGCTTTCAATCTCTCCCTTGATATTGTCCACGAGGTTTTTGTGGTTTTTTTATGTATTTGGGTGCTCCTGTATTGGGTGTGTATATGTTTACCAGAGTTATTTCTTATTGTTGGATTGCTTCCTTTAGTATTACGAATATGCCATCCTTACCTCTTGTTATGTCCTTCACTTTGAGATCTAGTTTGTCAGCTATTATTATTGCTACCCCAGCTTTTTTTTCCATTTCCATTCACCTGAAAAACCTTTTTTCATCCTTTCACCCTCAGGCTTGTGCATCTTTTTTTCTGAGGTGGGTTTCTTATAGATAGCAGATATATAAGAGTCTTGTTTTCTTATCCAATCTGTTACCTTATGTCTTTTGATTGGGAAATTTCATCCATTTACATTTAAAGTTATTATTGATAGGTACTTTTTGTCACCATTTTTATTCTTTACCCCTGTGTTTCTTCTTAGATTCCTCTTTCTTCTTTTTACAGCAGACCCTTTAACATTTCTTGTGTCGGTTTGGTGGTAATAAACTCCCTTAGTCCTTTTTTGTCTGTGAAACTCCTGATTTCACCATCAATTTTGATTGGTAGCCTTGCTGGTTACAGTAGTCTTAGATTCAGACCCTTCTTTTGCATGACTTTGTATATTGAATTTCATTCCCTTTGGGCCTGATGAATTTCTGTTAAGAAATCAGTTCCTGCCGAAACCGGTTTGGCTCAGTGGTAGAGCGTTGGTCTGTGGACTGAAAGGTCCCAGGTTCGATTCCGGTCAAGGGCATGTACATTGGTTGCAGCCACATCCCCAGTAGGGGGTGTGCAAGAGGCAGCTGGTCGATGTTTCTCTCTCATTGACGTTTCCAGCTCTCTATCTCTCTCCCTTCCTCTCTGTAAAATATCAATAAAATATATATTTTTTTAAAAAGAATTCAGTTCCTAGTCTGATGGGGGTTCCCTGGTATGTAACTTTCTGTCTCTCTCTGGCCACTTTTAAGATTCTTACTTTGTCATTGGTGTTTGTCAATTTAATTATAATATGCCTTGGTGTTGGTCTTTTGGGGTTCATTTTGCTTGGGACTCTTAGAGCTTCTTAGATTTGTGTGGGTCTTCTCTATGTCATGGAAGTTTTCTGTCATTATTTCTTCAAAGAGGTTTTCTATTCTTTGCTAAGTTTCCTTTCTTTATGGAAACCATATTATGCAGATGTTGTTTTGATTTGTGTTGTCCCAAAGTTCCCTTACGCTCTCTTCCTGCTTTTTATTTTATTTTTTCTAGAAGCTGCTCTACTTGGGTATTTTTTCCCACCTTGTCTTCTGGCCACTGATGCGGTTCTCTTCTTTTTCTAGTCTACTCTTGATGCTTTCTATTGAGTTCTTGACAGCAGCAGTGTCATTTTTCATTTCTTATTGGTTCTTCTTAATTTCCTCTTGGTTCTCATTCATATTGTTGAATTTGTCTTCCATTCTTTTCAACCACCTTATGACCATTTCTCTGAATTCTTTCTCTGACAGGTTCCTTTCCTCCATTTTATTTTCTTTCTTTTCTGGTGATGTCTGCTTTTCTCTCACATGCAGGCTATTTCTTTGTATCCCCATGATCTCTCTTCTCTGTATGTCATGTTATGTAGTTCTCTCTCTCCTGTGTTGATTTATAGGCACAAATTACAACATAATAAGGCACAACACTCAAGGCACTGAACACAAATGTATTCACAATCCTAATAACCCCAAATAAAGGTGACCACCATAGAAAAGAGAATTAGGAGATAAGAAAGAAAGAAGAGGAAAAAAAAGAGTGTAAAAATGAAATTGGGAAAAGGAAAAAAAAATAAGGGAGAAAATAAAGAGACTAAGAAATAAAAGTGGAATAAGAGAGAGAGAGAGAGAGAGAAAGAGAGATCCAATAGAACAGCCACTAATCCCAGCAAATGCCAGCAACAAGTACCTGTAAATTAATACAAATTACAAGCAACAACTAATATCAAGCAAGGTGAGGGAAAATAGAGGCAAAAAACAAACAAAAACAAAACAAAATAATAAGAATAAGCAAAACAATCTCACAAAATATAAAATATTGACGTAATCAACATTCAAGCAAACAACAAAAGAACAGAAAGAAAAACAATTTTTGAATAGTTATGACAGAGAAGAGAGAGGGTGTATGGACTTGGAGCAGGGTATTGGAAATTAGATATATAAGCAGGGTGAAATTTTAACAGGGAGTAAAAAGGAAGAATAGGGAAAATCTAAAGCATGAAAAGGCTAAGAGAAACAGGACACAAGGGAAAAGTTAGGAAGAGAGTGATGGCATAATGGTAGAGTTGAGATAGAGTAAAATGATGCTAAAGGAAAGATGAAAACAGAATGTAGAACACTAATCCCAAAGTAAAATAAAGAGAAAATAAAATGACACTTCAAAAAAAAAGTAAAATAGTAGTAGTAATAATACTTATTGAAAATAAAAATGTAATAATTAAAACGATAAAATCAAGTTAGAAAACAAGAAAAAAATAGTTTCTTAAGTAAAAGATGGGGGGAAAAGTGCAGTAGTGAAGGTCATTCACTTCCTCTATTGTTCTGTTTTGCATGCCTGTTTCCCAGTCAATACAGTATTGCAGTTCCCTGCATTCCACTGCTCCTCAGTGTTGTAAACCAGTTCTGATTTTTAAGCAGTCAGTGTCTTAATTTCCTGTATTCCTTTATTTGTGATTATACAAGAGTCAATTTGTGATTCAGCCCCTGGATGGCAGTGTTTCCGGATTGATCTCTGTGTCTACAGGTCCTCTCTAGCCTGTACTTAAATCCTGATTTCACTGTGATACTCGATACCAGTTTGTGGGAGTGGGCTGCCCTAGAGCTGGCTCTTCGACAGTCACTCCCCGCTCTGATCCCCAACTTCCAGAAAAACAACTTTCCCCTGCAGTGTCCCAAGGTGTCCCCAACTGGGTGATCCTATTTATTGGACTCAGTAATCAGAAGCAAGGATTTGAAGAGGAAAAAGCCCAAGTGTGTGAACAATGGGGTTGCACGCAAATTTGTGCAGTCCCTCTTTTCCCCCTTTGGGTCTAAGCAGCTGGCACACTTTAAAAATTTTTAGGCTGTTCTTTTGCATTATATCAAAATGGGATGCTTTTTAGAGATCTCTTCTGTTAGCAGTTATGAGGAACCCTTTCCAAATTCATGGATCACTCCAGCCCCAACAGCCACGGATTTTTCTAGGCATAGACTTCCCCATGTCCTCAGCTCCTGCAGTGCACATGTTTCTTTCTCCCGCAGGGACCAGATATCTCACCTTATCCCAGGCAAAATCTGACCTTTCCTGGTGGAGTGTACAGCTCCTCTGAATCCGCATGTTTGCGCCAATTGGGGACCAGTGTTTTGGGGTTCGCAGCTGTTCGGTGGGTGCCACAGTTGTAGATTTTCAGGCTTTCAATAACATTCATTTTCCCCTTTAAGGTGGCATGGTCTCTGAGAAGGATCCCAGCTGCAGTGGGGCTGCCAGGTCAGGGGAACTCCATCTAGCAGTTCCTCACCTTCTCCTGGAGCAAACCTTTCCCTTAACTCACCAACAAATACTCCCCATGTGATCCTCAGTTGTTCTTTCTTTCTGCTCCAGGATAAGGCTCGGGACCCGTCTGTCTATTCTGCTGCAATTTTCCCCCTCTCTTTTCATCTTTAACAATTTGTTTCCCTTTCATATGATCCTAAATATTTGCAGTAATTTCTGGCAAGTGGCAAACCTGACATATGTATGCCTCACCTTTTTTTCTTCTTCACCCTTTGCAGTGAACAAATATTCCTGAATTTTGGCTCACTCCCAGCTTCACCCATTTGACCCCATTATCCATAGGAACATACTCAGACTTATAGATTACTGATACTATCATGAAGATTGTCAGAATCATGCACCTGTGTGTTGTCTGTCCAGGGAACTAGAAAACACATGGTAGGGCAAAATGAAAGAGATGCGGAGAGAGAGAAGAAACTGGTAAATCCTAAGGTACCTATTGAGTGGATCTGAGGCAGCTACTGGTTAGATGGTGTTCTCCTTCAATTGTGTGCCAGGTTTTCCAGGCATTTCAGGTAGGTCATTTGGAGATGAAGACCCAGCTTGCCACATTTAAGTTAGGCCCTGGATCCTGGTGCCCTGAATGTCAATAGCAGCAGTGTGACATGGACAGAGTTGAAAAGGAGACCACTTTTCTAACCTCTCAAATTTCAAATCTCAAGTTGCCCTCAAATGCCAAGCAGAACAGATTTCTGCAGTTTAGCTTCCAAAATATTGCCACAAATCCCACCCTGGCCCTCTCCCATGACCTCCAACTCCCTTATCATGCTTCAGCCTCCCTCCTGCCTTCCCCAGTTAGAGAAGCCACCCTTGCTGTGGAGGGGTGTCTAGCCATCTCCATTGCCTTCACTGGGGACCTGGGAAGTCATTGGATTGGGGGAGAAGCTCAAGCATAGTGTGACTGTATGGTGGCTTCCCTCTCATGGGAGCATGTCTCTGAAGACCATTGCCATAATGTCTCTCACTGGGCAGTGGGGTCTGACACCTCTTGGTTCCGGCCTTTTGTTTGTACCTTGCTTGTTTCTTTTCTTTGTTTTCTTTTTATTGTACCCATTTTTAACTTTTATTTTTATATCTAACTAGAGGCTTGGTGTATGGAAATTCATGTACTGTAGGGGGAGTTCCTCAGCCTGACCTGACCCCTCTTACAGTCTGGGAACCCTCAGGGGTGGGAGGAGACCAAGCAATCAGGGGAAGGTGATGCCCTATCACACCTCTGCTATTGCCACTGCCGGCAGTGCAAACCTCAACCAGTCCTGGTTATCTGAGACTCCGGAGGCCCTGGGTGGCTGGGAAGCCACCATCCCAGGCTTTCCTGCACCTTGGGCTGGTCCTGAGCATCGGCTAGATAGCCACCATCTGAGGCTTGCCTGCACCTCGGGTTGGCCCTGGGTGACTGGGGGACTGAGGCAACTGGGGGACTCTGGAGGCAGGTGTGGGGAGCACCTGCCACCCCAGTGGGACTGAGGGGACTGGGCACCACCATCTTGTGGCCTTGGGAACTGCCATCTTTGAGGGCAGGCAGTCAATTAGCATATTCCCTCCTTATTGGCTATGGGCACCTCCATCTTTGCAATGACATGAGGGTCAATTAGCATACTCCCTGTTAATTAGATAGGCTTTTAAATTAAGTTCATATGCAATATTACATTAGTTACAGGTGTACAACAGTGGTTAGATGTGTGTATACCATAAAAGTGATCACCACCATAAGTCTAGGAACCATCTGTCACCATACATATTTTTATTATTGACTATATTTTCTGTGTTGTACTTTACATCACTGTGACTAATTTTGTAAGTCAGATTACCTTTTTTTCACCATCCTCCCTACCCTGATCCAGTGACTGTGTCATTCCCCCTTATTTCTGGCCAAGTGATTAAAATTGACTAATATCTTTAAACCAAAAATACCAGTATATCAGGGCCCTGGAGAGAAGACTTGTCAATAGTCAAGATATTGCTCTAATGAGCCAATGATGAGAAAGAGTGAGGGAGAACTATATAAAGGAAAGCTCATGAAGAGGTTTAGCTGTGACAGGGACAGGTCCTAGGACTTCTTGTTATAACAGCTTGTTCAGCATTGCCCTGTATGGTGCCTCCCAGTGCTGGAGACATGCTGAGCCTTCAGCCCAATATCTTGCCAAGTCATCTATTTTGTATGGGCTTTAACTCACACTCACAAATTATTTTTTTTTCTTTTTTAAACTTATGTATTTATTTTTTCACATTGTAGTGCAAGTTCTAAGACCTTCTCTCTGAAAAAAAGATTTGTAGACCACAGGAAGAAGGAAGACAAGGCCCCCTTGTCTTTACAACTGTGGCAAGATATGGGGGGGATAACAAGACAGTTTCTAGATACTCCACCCTTTGAAACAGTTTTGTCCTCTGAGCAATTATTCCATTTAATTCAACAACCATGTGTGAGACCTTGTATGCATTCAGCCTGCAGAAATGTGCCTTGGAGGAGAAAGAAATGAGTGTGATATCAACCTTCGGCTTGCCAACTATAAAATCCATCTTAGTGCTTTTAGAGTTTAGGGCAGCCTGAGCTGCCATAGATTCCATGGAAAGGACAGAGAACATTGCATGAAGTACTAGTACTTCACTTCAGAATCCAATAGACACATTCTACCAGGTGGCAGTATGCATTGGTTTCCAATTTGCAATCCAGAACTGAGATTTCAAATAAGTTTTGCATTCAGTTTGACCCGCAGGCCTTTTGAATAGAAATCCTATTCAGCATTCAGTCTGAGCTATTTGACACACAACTACAGATGTAAAGAAAGGCAAATAGAAACCAAAGCCTGCTTTGAATCAGACCATTCTCAGACACACATTCTCCCAATAAAAACACAACAAAACAGTTCACATTAAAACAACAACAACAACAACAAAAAAACTTTGGACCTAGAAAGCTAAGGGCTATTCAGCTAGTTTTCAGTACATATGAGAAGACTCTTAGTACATAAGAGAAAGAAAACTACAAAGAGGATTTGTATAGTGCCTTCTCAACCAGTTGAGCCAGGTCACATAAAGAGGAAAAAAGGTAATGTGCCACAACATTTAGTGTCTTTCACAAGCTTACATGTAAGAAATCTTCACTGCCTCCTTTACTCTCATAATAGGCTTAAATGTTGTTTGCCAAAATCTATACTCCAGAAAGTCCAATTTTAAGCAATAGCAAAATGGCTTTGATTCAGTTTGCTTGGAAAGTCTTCATCCACTTATGTAATGAACTCTTCTGTATCTTGGGGCCCAGAATGTGCTTGCCTTAGACTCAGAGCAGAGAAAGCTCTTTCTCACTCACTCTGCTTTTTTTTTGCCTCTTCATAGAGAATCCTTCAGTCATGCCCACAGCTATAAGCCCTCATCTCTTGTAAGCAGGGCAAGAGGGATTGGAAAACATGTCACAGTCTCCATTTGGAATGTTCCTAGGGCCTTCAGAACTCTAGACCACACCAAGATAGAAAGACTTACCACTGAGAAGGATATTGTAATCATCATATCTCCTCTAGTATTGACCACCAAGAATAAACACAATTCTTCATTTGAGGGTCAAAGAATCAAGTTCCTAGATGGTAGAAGGAAGCCTATTCTCATGGCAAGGGTCCTGGAATGGAAGTATGACAACCTGGCTAACCCATACAAGATACTTAGCCCTTCTGAGTGTCATTCCTCCCATCTGCAAAATCAATGGGGTCAGATATTTTATCATTTCTATGTTGTTAGTTCACGTTACTATAAATATATGAAATATTGTTTGAGGGATAAGACATTACTTCTAGAACCAAAATGTAACCTTTAATGAATGGTCCAAATTATATTCAGGTTGTATGTGCTTCTCAAGAAGTGACAGGAAACTCAGCATTGTGAGCCTCCCCAATGGAACAATGGAGATGGTTTGAAATTACTACTGTGCTTTGGATAGAACTAGGAGATCTATAGGAGGAAATGAATGTTATAACTTATGGTACCTTTTTCCCTTTAGGGATTTGGAACTGCAGGAGAAAAAGGAGAGAAAGGCATCTCTGGTTTGCCAGGACCTAGGGTAGGTAGGGTAGGAACCTCGAATGTTGCTTGCTTGGGTCTGTTAAGTCACCTGATCCATTTTATTTCCTGTTTCCATATTTATGTTATGTAACTTTATGGTCACTTAAGCTTTTATTTTTGTAATAATTATTTTCATTCATTTTTGTTTTAGACACTTTTTTTTGTTAATCCTCATCCGAGGATATTTTTCCATAGATTTTTAGAGAGAGTGAAAGGGGAGAGACAGAGAGAGAGAGAAACATCAATGTGAGACAAATGCATCGAATCATTTTCTCCCACATGCAACCAAACAGGGTCAGGGATCAATACTGCAACCGAGGTACAGGCCCTTGATCAAAATTGAACCCAGGACCCTTCAGTACACTGAGCCAAACCTGATAGAGCCACTTAAGTTTTTTTTTTTTTCTCTTCCTCAGCCTTCTGGCAGGCCCCTAAGATTACCTTCTCTCCACTTTTACTCATTCCCTTGAAGTAATGGCTCTTTGGAATAAAGAATGATGTACCCCCTATATAGGTGACTACTCAGACTATTTACTACCCTTTTTCCCATTCTGGGCTAAAGAATTGTGTGACTGTTGTCTTGCTTTTATTTCATTCTATCTTGTGGGAATATGGGCAAGGGTGAGAGTTGGGGGGTGAAGAAATGGAAGAAAGAGGTCCAAGTGCAATTTTTTTAATATATTTTTATTAAGGTATTATCTGTGTACATAGCTTATCATTGCCCCCCCCCATAGATGCCCTCCCTCCCCAGAGTTCTGTGTCCATTGGTTGTTCTTATATGCAAGCATACCAGTCCTTTGGTTGATCTCTTATCTCCCCCAGATCTCCCTACCCTTCCCCCCCCCCCCCCCGCTGTCATTTGGCAGTCTGCCTGTTGTTTTACTGTCACTATATCTATCTTTCTGTTCATTCGTTTATAATGCTCTTTAATATCCATAAATGAGTGAGGTCATGTAGTGTTTCTCTTTCATTGACTGGCTTATTTCACTCAGCCCAAGTGCAATTTTTATAGAAAAGAAACAAGCCTGAGAAGTTCTAGATTGTGAGGATGTTTCGAGTCAACAGTTTCCAGTAATAACCTCACTTCAAGTGGAAATATAACTTCACACACTTGGGTCTTACACTGTAAGCAAATGGCCAACCTTAGCCTTAAAGAAACAACACTTTAGAGAATTGTGTTTTAGTTTCATCATGAAGCTTGTTAAAGAGTCTTGACTTTTCAGCAATGTTCATCCATTACCCTGACATCTCTTTGTCATCTTTTCTCTGCTCCTTAGTCTGGAAAAGGCACAATTACCAACAAATTATGCATTTGGAATGAGACAAGCAGCCCTCCCACAGTATATTTAAAAATCTAATGACTTGGAGTTATGCAAACTAAGTGAAATACCACCCAGCCCTTTTACCAAATTCCACCTAGTGCTTAAAATGTTCCATTTATTTAGCTCTTTAAAAATGCTCTTTGTGGCTATTTATCTTGATGGATTAGTACTTAGAAAGAAGTCATTGAGCCAGGTCTAGGAACATTCTCTTACCTGATTTTAGGAGCTGTTAAATCCTAAACTGAGTTGGATAGCTTTGTTATGTAAATCTAGTGGCTTTTTCTAACATGCCTTTTTTTTTCCTCTTTACAGGGTCCTATGGGTTTAAAAGGAGTCCAAGGACCTCCTGGGAGTCAGGTATTTTGGTTAATATTATTAAAGCCTTGGTATATAAAATCTGAATCAAGGTCCCATCACTTTTCTTAACATAGTCATCAATCCAAAGGAAGATATTGCTTTAATGCAAATTTCCACCTCCCTTTGATTAGTATAAACTCAACCACTCTCTTCTTTGTTTGCAACCAAGAAGATGAGTATCCAGTGTCAAATTTGGTGCCATGCCATGGCATGCTATATGGTGTGATCATACTTCCTTAACATGTTATCAGTGTTAGCAAGGCCAGCCTGCTTATATTTGCTTCTAGCCTTTTGGCCCTTGTGCCTCCAAGCATGAAAGTTGGCTACCTAGTGTGCCATATGGCCTTCTATAAAAGACTATAGAGTCATGTAGGATGCATACATACCCTTGAATGCCAGCCAATGTTCCTGTGCCATTTGCACTGGTCTAATCCAAACACCAGCCCCTCTTATGTAGACATTCAACTTAGTTGTAACTATGTTCTGTCACAGGGCAAGAAGGGGTCCTCAGGTTTCCTTGGGCTTAATGAATTGCCAGGAATTAAGGTAATGTTCTTGGGAAGTAAAAATCCAGGATTGGGGAGAAGAAAGAGTGAAGAATTACCAGAAATGCTATTTAGTCCTTTCAGGCTACTATAACAAAATATCAGATTGGGTAGTTTATAGAAAACAGAAATGTATTGCTTACAGTTCTGGAGAATAGAAGTCTGGAATCAAGGTGCCAGTATGGTTGAGTTCTGGCGAAGGCCCTCTCCCAGCTTGCGAACTGCCTACATTTTCCTATGTCCTATTATGATGGAAAGAGTGAGCTAGCTCTTGTTGGGCCTTTTATATAATAGCACTGATTCTAATTGGGGCAGCTCTGCCCTCATGACCCAACTCCAAATACAATCACCTTGAGCATTAGGTTTTCAACATTAATTTGGGAAGGGGGCACAATCATTAAGACCATAGCAAAAGCCTATATATGAAATAAAGTATTTTTAAAGTATTTTAACATTTTTGGTGTCATCTTTTTCACATGCATCCTACTTTAATACACAAAACTGGTGAGCATTATTTAATATTACTTGATAAGTGGTAGACTAAATGGGGAAAAGAACACAATAGCAAATCCATTCCTTCAAGGAGGAATAAAACTTTTCAGTTTTATTATTTTTCTTAAATTCTCTACTGATAATGCATCCTCTTATTGCCTGCACCTAGAACTGAGAATTCCCACCACCCCACTCTGAATATGCCACTGTATCTGATTATGGTACTCGAGTTCCTTTTGGGTGACAATTAGGACTCTTATGACTTCTGCCTGAAATCATTTAGTAACAAGAGCAGTGGCAGTAGCAAAGTCCCAGGCCTGCTGAGAGTGGGAAAATGTCGAAACACTGCTCCCCCCCAGGCATCTTTTGGGTGCAGCCATGTTATCTATTTCTATGATATATTTGCCAGAGAACGTTTTCTTGGAGTCAGTTTGCAAAATAAAATTGAGATTCCTTGTTCTTGATAGGGTTGCAATTGAGTATCAGACTTCTGATCTGACTTGTGTTGCCTTCATCTTAAATTGATAGGGCTTTGAAATTAACCCATGGACTGGTTGATCCTGGAAATCAGGGTTTGCAGAAAGAAAAACCTTTAACTTTTCTGGGGAATCTATTTGAGGATACATAGGTTTTGAATGATGAGGTCACATAAATATTCGTGTTTAATGTATTTAATCCTTGCAGGGTGAAAAGGGTGGTGTTGGCCTGCTAGGCCCAGATTTTTACATCGATACAGATGGTGCTGTGATCTCAGGTGCAAGTTTTCATTGATTTGAGTGGAGGAGAAGAAAAGACAGGGACCTAAATGTTATATCCCTTGTAGTTATTTAAAGAATTTTTTGTTAGCCATTAGATTGCTGCTAAACCCAACACTCCCATGGACTCCTTCTGGATCCTGAACTTGAGGAGTGAAGCTAACTCCAATGTCTTGGGGAAAGAAGCCAAACCCTACTCCATTTTTGTGTTGGGTCTACCAAGGCTAGGGTTTGAGTTAGTTGGGCCTGCATTTCCTAAAATTGTTATTTTAGTGATGCTTAAGGAAGGATTGATATCCTTCCCAGCTAGGCTGACTTCAGCCTGATACTATAGGACACTCAGGTTCTCAGCTACATGATCCCATGCATGTAGCTGAGCTTGACAATTTCATTGTAAATAAAAATGTATTCTTAGGGGAGCAACTGGTTGACTCTGATGCTTTGAAAGTTTGTCTTTACCTCTCCTTTTCTAGTTACTGTATGTGCCCTTTTCCTTCTCCAAAAATCCAGATGCCCACTCTCTCCAGCTACTTCTTGTTTGACCAAAGGCTTCTACTATTGTGCCTTTTCAATCTGGGTCTCCTAACTTTTCTTTCTCCCCTCATCCTCTCAAGCTCAAGCTGTCTGATAAACCCGTTGAAGTTGAGATGTTAACAGTTGACAGTGTCTTCCTCTGTTCCTCTGCAAAAAACCCTATGTGTATAACATGAATAATAGACTTTACTCCCTTAACCCAAATGGTAGACATTTGAGACATTATAGCAGATTACTAATAGTAGAAGGAACTTCATAGTACTTGCCAAATCTTGCCATGGGAAGCAAACTCTGGCCAGAGCAGTTCTGAACACTAGTAGAGTTTTAGTTCAAGTAGACCCATTATCACATGAGGCAATCGGCATCTGGGAGAGATCTACTAGTACGAAGTGCAAGAAAGGCACCTCTACCTGAAGACATCTCCTTGCATCTCTTCTTAGGCATTTTGTGGCATTTGTGAGTGTCCTCTGGGTTTGCTTACTACTTTTTTATTTCATTGTAATGTCAGGTTATCCTGGAGACCCTGGTGTGCCAGGCCTCCCAGGACTTAAGGGTGATGAAGGCATTCAGGGCCTGCCTGGCTCTTCTGGCATCCCCGGATTACCAGCTTTACCAGGTGAAACAAACTAACCCACCTCCTGCACAGATCAGTTATCTCTCTGCTCTGGTGTTCAATATCCCCTTCTATATTTCTGGTCTAGTACATACCTAGCCAAAGTCAAAGGAAAGGTTGACTAGTCAGTTAGGTTCTTACTGCCAGCCCAAGGCTAATGTATATGAGGAATAAGCCTGGGTGGACAACTTTCCTTTGGCCTCAGTAATGTGCCATAGCTAAATAAGCAATCTAAACTGTTGTGAGGTTTATAGCAACTATAGAAATCTTTGTTATACTGCTGGAGCCCTTCCATTCTTCTGAGGATGTTTCATCCAGTTGGTGTTTGACAGAAGGCCCTAACAAAAGCTCAGAGGAAAGTTGGTACCCAGACCCTTACTCTGTGCATAATTCAGGCACTAAATGGCCCCAGCATCCTATGGATAGTACCCATAAAGCAATCACCTGAGGGGCATAACCATATGGCATTCTATAGTAACAAAAATAGAAAGGGCATGTCAGAGTCTGGGAGGTAGTGATGTTCCAAATATAAATACTCAGATATTACTTGTATTTATTTTATTGAGAGAGAGAGAGAGAGAGAGAGAGAGAGAGAGAGAGAGAGAGAGAGAGAAAGAGAGAGAGAGAGAGAGAGAGAGAGAGAGAGAGAGAGAGAGAGAGAGAGAGATATGTTTCAATGTGAGAGCACTGATCAGTGATCAAACCTGTAACCTAGATATGTACCCTGACTGGGAATCAAACCTGCAACATTTTTGGTGTACAGGACAATGTTCTAACTAACCGAGCCACCCAGCTAGGGCTCCAACATTACTTTAAAGGCACCAGTTTTTAAATTATTTGGGGATGAGCTTCTGTAAAGATTCCTGTGCTTTTAAAGCAACCACTTGGAAGAAGTACAGCTGATTGCAGCACCAAACTGGAAAAAAAAAGAAATGAAAGGCTAGAGACCCAGGTTTCTCTCTGAGGTTTGCTACTAAGAAGCTCTGCACCCTGTTCAATTTTTCTCATGTCATTGGGCTTTAATTCTCAAGAGGTTAGGTTAGGTGATTCCCAAGGACCTTTCTAACTTCAGTGCAAGAGAAGGGTGAATGCTTTCCCAAATTCTTCCCTTGTAGTTTAGTTTCCAATGTATGCCACTGAGTAGAATACCCTAAAGAGTAAGTGGGGTGATGTGATTAGTATTTTTGTGTGGGCTTATTTTTTCCAGGTGTGTCAGGTGACCCAGGGCCGCAGGGAGTTCCAGGCCTGAAAGGGAACAAAGGAACCCCAGGCCAAACCACAATTGGGGCATCTGGCCTTCCTGGCAAAGACGGTTTGCCAGGCCTACCAGGTCTACCAGGTCTACCAGGCTCACCTGGTAAGTTGTTCATTTATTTCTTATCTTGAGGCTCAGGTGTGATACAGACTGCAAATCAGTTATGACATTTGAGGGAAGGAGCATTTCACAGATGTAATAGCTAAGCCAGGACACATGGGAACTACAGAGCAGCAGTGATGAAGGTCCCATTCTTTCTGAGTCAGAGTCTTGCTTCTACAAGTTAACAATCACAGCAGTCACAATATTCATCAAGGAACAATCAAACTTGGGCCACCTTTATGACCAAACACTACCTAATGCCTTCCAACTTTTGTACTCATTTACTCTTTTTTTTTTTTAATCTTCAGCATGGAGTTTTCCTTTAATTTTTTTTCCAGTTTAATTTCTTTGTTGATTAAGGTATTACATATTTGTCCTGTACTCATTTACTCTTCACTTTTCTCAGTCCCTAGGCAGAGGCTTTCAGTTCCCAAAGAAGAATCATTGGCTCTTTCAAACTTTTTCTGGTCCTCAAGGGTAGACTGAGGACTTGAGACATGGGAAGCCAAACTTGAATCTTAAGGTGGCTGCTAAAAGCATCCGCAAGGCTTACTCTTTGTAGATCTTATACTTGAGTATGGGATTCTAGATTCTAAGAGAAAGGATGGAAATAATCCCAGCATGTTTCTTTGAAACCTAAATCCCATGACCACTGCAGCTTGTACTCATTTCCTCTTTTGTCCTAAGAGCCCTCGCTGGAATAGACATTGGGACTTCAGAGTTACTGAAACTGCCTTGTACATCCCTGTCTCCCTCACATCTGGTCCAGTGCCTAAAACTTGGTAGACATTTTATAACTAGTAATAGAGTTAATCAAGCCAACAGAAGATGGACTTACTGTAGACTTTAGGTCCCTGTCTCAGTTTTTGAGCATTGAGAACCCAAGCCTTGATGACTGAGCTGTTGTGCTGAGTCAAATGAGCCCAGGCTCATGTAAGGTGCCAATAATTTATGTTTCTTTTTTTTTTTTCCCGAAGGTCCATCATTTGAGCCTGGAACGCTATAGAGCACAGAGCCAGGATTTCCTGGTCTCTGAGGAGAATGAGGTCCAAAAGGAAACCAAGGTCTCAAAGGAGTAAAAGGTAATTTTGCCCCCTTGGGTTTCTTTGTTCCTCAAACTTCCTAGAAAAGACTTTCCAGGGAATGAGCAAAACAACAGCCTTAAATGCCTGAACAGAAGCAATTTTGGATCTTGATTGGGGATTTGAGTATAGGATTATTAGAAGTGTTATATTTAGGCTTCTAAGACTGAGGTTGGCAATTGAGATCACAGGAAAAAAGTGACTCAGAGGCTACTTCTACCTGTCCACCACAGAAACTATGCTAGCAGCCCAGGGTGTTAACTAGCACATGATGCAACATTTCCCAGTTTGCAAGGCCAAGGCAAGAAGCCATGTGTTACCTTCAGCCTGAATGAAAAAACTCTGAAGGGGTCAAGATCTGGCATTCTGAAAAATCCAACTGGCTCCATAAAAACAACTTCAGTCCCCAACTGATATTGAAGGACTGACTGATTCAGCTGCATGCCTCTCTTCAACTTCTTTTAAAAAATATATATTTTATTGATTTCTTACATAGAAGAAGAGAGATGGATAGAGAGATCGATGAGAGAGAGAATCATCAATCAGCTGCCTCTTGCACACCCCCTACTGGAGATGTGCCCGCAACCAATGTACATGCCCTTGACTGGAATCAAACCTGGCACCTTTCAGTCTGCAGGCTGATGCTGTATCCACTGAGCCAAACCGGTTTCAGCTCTTCATCTTCCTGATGCCTTTGGGTTATTCCTTTGCTTCATACTCTGAGGGGAGATGCTAAAGCTTAGTTGAATAAATTCAATATAGTTCCAGTCCAGGCCAGGTAGAGGAAGAGATGGGGAAAGAGGTGAAACAACTGGCTCAAGAAGGTTTGGGGATGGCCTACTGGTTTCAAGTATCTAAAATTGTTCTTGTTCACTCAAGAATAGCTAATTCACAGCTTTCCTCAAGCTCAAACAGACAGGTTCCAATTTACTCCTCTCTCTTTTTTTCTTTTTTTTTTGAGATTTTTGGAGTTTTTTATTTTTTTATTTATTTTTATTTTTTTAAATTATATTTTATTAAGGTATTATCGGTGTACACAGCTTACCATTGCCCCCCCCACCTCCCAATTATGCCCTCCCTCCCCAGAGTTCTGTGTTCATTGGTTGTACTTATGTTCATGCATACCAGTCCCTCGGTTGTTCTCCTATCTCCCCCCAGGTCTCCTTCCCCTCCCCGCTGTCATTTGACAATCTGCTTGTTTTATGGTGACCATCTCAGGACCCCATGAATAAAATCTGCTCCTCATTTGGCAGTCTGCTTGTTTTATGGTGACTATCTCAGGACCATATGAATAGAGTCCGCTCCTCCTCTGGTTTTCACAGCCCCTTCCCCTGGGTCCCACTGCTTCCCCTGGGACACACGGCTCGCCCGGGGCACACTGCACCCTGGGACACTCGGCTCACCCGGGGCTCTTGGCCCCATGGGACACACGGCTCACCCGGGACACCCTTTCCCTTTAGGGGGTACAGCTTACCCGGGGCACATGCCCCCCTGGGACACTCGGCTCAACCGGGGCACTCGGCCCCCTGGGACACTCGGCTCACCCGGGGCACTCGGCCCCTCTAGGGTGTTGGGGTAGCATTTTGGAGGTGCCGCACTAGCTCCTTGCTAGCATGGCAGGCAGGCTGGGACAGCTGCAGTTGGGCTGAGATGGTTGCAATCTGCTTGTTTTGTGGTGACCATCTCAGGACCCCATGAATAGAATCCGCTCCTCATTTGGCAGTCTGCTTGTTTTATGGTGACTATCTTAGGACCATATGAATAGAGTCCGCTCCTCCTCTGTTTTTCACCGCCCCTTCCCCTGGGTACCACTGCTTCCCCTGGGACACACGGCTTGCCCGGGGCACACTGCACCCTGGGACACTCGGCTCACCCGGGGCACTCGCCCCCTGGGACACACGGCTCACCCGGCACACCCGTCCCCTTTGGGGGATACGGCTCACCCGGGGCACACGGCCCCCTGGGACACTCGGCTCACCCGGGGCACTCAGCCCCTCTAGGGTGTTGGGGTAGCATTTTGGAGGCACCACGCTAGCTCCTTGCTAGCATGGCGGGCAGGCTGGGACAGCTGCAGTTGGGCTGAGATGGTTGCAGGCGAGGGGATCACCTTCAAAGGTGTCTTGTTCAGTGTGGGAGCGGAGCAGCTGCAGACATGGAGGCTAAGTTCTGAGGTTGCCCACTCCCTGAGCCCAAGGCGTGGTGAGCTCTGTTCTTGGTGGAATTCCTTTATTCGCGGCGGCAGTGGCGGGTGGCGGTGCCAGGTGCAGCAGTGACGGTCACTCCTGTGGTTCATGGCGGTGGTGGCGAGAGCTTCAGCTCGGCCATGCGGCATCGGAGAAAGGGCTCGCCTGGGCGGCTAATGGAAGGCACCGTGCCATTTCCTCACCAGCGCGCTCCATCTCCCTCCCAGCATGGTGGGTGTGCTGGGAAGATTGTGGGCGGGCTGTGATGGCTGCATGGGGAGAGTCCGCCCTCAATGGTGTCCTCTTTGGTGCGGATGTGGAGCTGCTGTGGATGCAGAGGCTAATTTCTGAAGCCACACTCTCTGTGAGCCTGGGGCGTAGTGAGCTCTGATTTCGGTGGATTCCCATTCTTGGGGGCAGCGTCGGGTGCGGCAGTGCTGGTAGCTCCTGTGGCTCAATTTCCCCTGTAGTTTTAAAATCCGCATGGTGGTAGTGTCTGATGCTTTGGCCTGGCCATGTGGCAGCGGAGAGAGGATTCTCCGGGTCTGCCAACAGAAGGCGCAACGCCAGCACAGCGCGCGCGAAGGCCTGGCAGAGCAGGCCGCAGGCGGTGGCAGCGGTGGAGGCCGCAGGATCCACGGGTGTGGCGCAAAGGCAAGGCCGAGCCGGTCGTGGGCGGTGGCGGAGAGTCCCCGCGATGTCTTAGTCTTTCAGACTTAGTGGAACGCTTCCCCTGAGCCAGGAGAAGCAGCACCACCAGAGATATTGGCCAGCTCAGTGCTGCCCCTCTACAGGTGACAGTAGGGGCATCCTCACCTCAGTAGGCCTTTGCTCTTGGAGGTCTTAACCAGTGGAAGGCAGCACGGTACAGAACTGCTCCACCTTCTCAGTCCTCAGCCTCCTCTCTTTTCTTATTGTCCTGTTATTTGGGGACAAGGACATTAAATTGCAAGATTTGACTTAGGATATTAACTTTGGCCCTACCCTGACTCTCTATAGAGCTGATGTGCTTCTTGATACATTTCTCCCTCCTAAAAGAGGGTCAACTCTAATGCTTCCCCTTCTATATTCCCATGGGTTCAGAAGGATTTCTCTAACAGTGATGTTTCTCAAACTTCATTGTACATGAGAATCACCTTGGGGAAATTACTAAAAATTACATTCTTTGTTCTGACCTCCTGAGGTTCTGATTGACTAGATATGGGGTGAGGCCCAGCAAATTGCCTTATAAACTTGCATCACAGGTGCTTCAGGCAGAAAGTCCACAGATCATACGTGAGAAATGCTAATTTGGAGAACAGACTATTCTCTCAGAGTTTTAGGAATTATCACTTTTTTAAATGTAAGAAAAGGCCATTTAGGATCTTAAGGGAACTCAAAAGTCATCCAAGTTGGCCCAGATTCTTATTTTCCTGACTATTGTTAATTTATTTGGCATTTATCTCTGTGTACAAAAGACAGGGGGGAAAGACATTTTTATGAAGAGACTATTTAAGTGGCTTGGATTCCAGACTATTAGCTGGTTAGTGTGGGTTAGTGGTCCCCAACTCTGCTACACATTAGACACAGTAATGTTTAATTAGTTCCATACTAATTAAATCCAAATCATTAGCACAGATGCACTTTGATAAAGAGGAAACTTAGTTTATTTAAATCTGTTCACAGGCCTTTTTATTGCCTCCATGGACACAAATTACCATGGTCAGGTCTTCCTTCTTTTTGGAAAGAAGGCTCACTTGTTTAATGGTGTCTTTTATTTTCTCCCAGGGGACTTGGGATTTTGTGCTTGTGATGGTGCTATCTCCAACAGTTGACCACCTGGGGAGCCAGGCCCACCTGGGCCACCAGGTCATATAGGCCCTTCCTTCCACAAAATCATTTGCATTGCCCAGCACTGTGCTTGGCCCTGAAGATAAAATTGAAATTAGACAAGGTTACCATCCTCAAAGATTTCAAAATTTAGAAAGGATCGAAAATAAAGTAAATTATAATACAAAATGACAACATAACCAAGTGCCCAGAACAGTATCAAAATGTACCCAAGGACTTGCTTTAGGTCAGACTAATGTTAGGTGCTAGAATTCTATGAAGTGTGCTCATTCCCTTTTGTCTCTTGATCATTCCCTTTGTTTATTTGTTAGGTTTTATTTGGGCCTCAAGGTCCTACAGGTCCCAAAGGATAGAAAGGAGAATCAACCCTCAGTACGAGATCAGGGAAGCCAGGGAAGGAGGGTGATCCTGGCCCTTAGGGGCTCTCTGGAGAGACTGGAGTACCAGGCAAGGATGGATTACCAGGTTTATAAGGTCTGCCAGGCTTTCCGGTAAGTTGATTGTTTCTGGGTAATTAGTTCTATAAATCCTCACACCTGACTGGGGGTAAGGGTTATTCTGATGGACACTACACCATGAGACAGGCTAAAACATCTCTTCTTCTGCCGTGGACACTTTTTGTTCTCTGTTTTTCTTTTCTTTAAAATGAAAATATTTTTTCTAAGTATTTAACATGTTTCATTTGATAAATGCCAGTAACAACTGACCATATCACTTAAAAGGCTTCAGCTTCTCAGTAGCTTTCCCTTGCAAGTAATCCAGCTGCTTTTTGTGACCCCATAGATTGTTATCCTGCTCCTATATTCTACTCAGGCCCCCCACTGATCTAGATCATTTTGCATTATCAGATCACCCAGGATTGACAAGCTTCATCATCTCCACTACCCATACTCAGAGGACTTAATTGATAGAGTGGTAGAGAACTTTAACACCCCCCCCCCAAAAAAAAAGTATTAGCCACACTGGTTACCCTCTTTCTTATTGTTAGAGAACTCTCCAGATAAGCCTCTAAATTGGGCTTTTATTCTAGGGTGATGCTGGACAGGGATTCCCAGGTGAAAAGGGGTTCCCAGGGATTCCTGGAGAAAAAGGTCATAGTAGTTCTCCTGGCCCCCCAGGAATTGGGCTACCAGGGTCTCCTGGACCTCTTGGACCTCCTGGAGATCAAGGAATAGACGGATTACCAGGGAAAACGGGCCTCCCTGGGCCTCCAGTTGAGTCAGGGAATCAGATAGCTTTGGACTTAAGAAACTAACCCCTGGTAAAGAATACAAATAACCCAGCTGCATGAAATGGGTCAAAAGAGGAGACTTGGGTATAATCACTACTTTTAGTCTTCTAAGTGTTTTCATGTGGAAAAAGTATTATAATTGTATTGTGGTATGCTTACACAGAACAATATGAATTTCAGCTCTAGTTAGTGGAACACTTCCTAACAAAGCAGTCTAAAAATGTAACAGAATTTCCTTAAGAATTTATGGTCTCATAATCCCTGGAAATTTTCAAGCAGAAGCTGAATGACCATTTATTATGAATGCATTGTAGTAATGAGTGGGATACTGAACAAGATGTCCCATACATTGTGTGATAATATCATCAGCAGGGAAAATCCTCTCCTTAATTCATGAGATCTCAGACTGAGAAGAGAACATAGTTGTATCTAGTGTAATCTCCATTTTATATCTTAAATTTCTCCCATTTATATAAGTTCTTTTTCTACTCGAATTTCAAGAAATATAATGAGTGACAGTCCCACTTATGGATTTTAAAGATGCTATGTTAATATCATGCCTTCTTCCAGACAGCCAGAACAGCTCTTTGTCCCAACTTCTATGTTTCCACAACCTTTGTGCTTCCATTAGTGGTATCACACTCCTTATAGTCATCTGAAGTTTGAAAACTTAACATTTATCTTTTATTCATTTGGAATGTTTTTATATTCTTCCCTTCCTCTCCTTGATATTATGATGTTATTATTTCATGCCTCACTTATTAAACAGATATATGCTTGTTGGAATAAATATATGGTTGAAAAGACAGGTGGAAGAATGGATGGATGAACAAGTGGGTGGATAGTTAGGAGACTCAATGACAACGACTTACTAAGTAGTTTCTCATCGCTTATATCCAGACTTTTCCCACCCAATACTACTATGAACACTGCTGCCAATTTAACATCTATGAAGTACTGATATCATCATTTTACCCCCCTAGTCCAAAGCCACAAGTGATCTCTACTGAATAATGTCTGAATTCCTTTTTACCCTCACCTTATCTCACATTCTTCATCTTTTCAAATAAAACAACAGTACTTTTCACTATCCCCAAACACATGTTCAATTCTAACTCCAAGATTTTGTCCATGTTGCCTTTTTCTACACTGCCCTTCCTCTTTTCTCTATATGTTTTTTTTTCTACCCATTTATCAGGGTTCAATATAAGCCCTGCTTCTTCTACTAAGCCTTCACTTGACCTCCACAGATGTCATTGCCACTTAAATTATATAATTACTTCCATTTATGCTTTCACTTTTCCCAACTGATTTATAAGCCTCTGGATTCTAGGAAAAGTGAGTAATACTTTTTAGCATTTCTCAACCTCCCTCTTATAGTGGAGTCTCTATAGGAGACTAATATATATTTGCAAAAGAAAGGGCCTTCTCAGTAACCAAGGGGAAAAAAATAAAATAAAAAAATAACCAAGGGGCTATTTCTTAGACCTGTTTCTCCTCTTTCCACCTTGCCACATTGAAGAAATACCTAAAAAGGGAGAAAGATACCAGGTATAGAAAAATTATATTTATTTTAAAATCTAATTGTGTGAATTTGTAAAAAATAATAATAGTACATATTAAAATGGACAATTCAAGATTGTTAAAAATCAAATCATTGTTTCAGATCACACATTCCTATGAAAGCTGTGAGAAATTTTATAAAACAGCCAAAACCGGTTTGGCTCAGTGGATAGAGCGTTGGCCTGTGGACTGGAAGGTCCCGGGTTCGATTCCGGTTAAGGGCATGTACCTTGGTTGCGGGCACATCCCCTGTGGGGGGTGTGCAGGAGGCAGCGGATTGATGATTCTCTCTCATCGATGTTTCTAACTCTCTATACCTCTCTCTTCCTCTCTGTGAAAAACCAATAAAATATATTTTAAAAAAAAGAAATTTTATAAAACAAAATCATTCTTCCCTTTGGAAGTTTTGGTGTTATCTATAGCTTTGCTTCCAGCTCTGTTCTCAGAGACATTAATCATGGTCATTCCACTACCCCTCCAACAATTGGATCTTGATTCTAAGTCAACACATATTGCAGGCAACTAGGTTTTAAAATGAATTATAATAACATGTGGGTATACCTGGGCTGTAGATAAGACTTTCCTTGGGCCTCAAGAAACTTCTGTTCTGTCCTGGTTTAATTTTCTTCTATTTTTTTGTTTTTTTGTTTTTTAAATTTCTTTATTGATTAAGGTGTTACAAATGTGTTCTTATTCCCCCTAATCTTCTTCTTTAGTTGATTTGTTTATTTATAAAATTACATATACCCAAATTTTATATTCTCAACATTCTGAGTAACAGAAGGAAGCCCATGGGACCATTTCTATCACAACTTTACTAGTCACTGGACATAGAAAGTTCTTAGAAATATAGTGCTATAATAAATTATAATCTATGAGATATCTTATATAAAAAATGTTCTTGTTGCAGTACCAAGACTCCCCTCTCCTGGCCACCAAATTAGTTAAATTAAGAGCATTAGCTTTCTTTCCACACCGTTTTACCAACATAAAACCTGTGAGCCCCAAACATTTACATTGTAGCTATTGCCATGAAAAATGAAGACATTGTTTCTAAATGTACTCACTTCAACCAGTGGTGGCCCAGGGTAGGACAACTGCCTTGCCAGGGAAGGGGATGTAGTCATCAGAAGCCTTTCAACCTTGTAGTGTGAATTATTACAAACCCTGGACTAACAAAAACATGGGCTGTTTCCAAAGAGGCTGTGATCCAGATGCTCATAGTAATACATCACCCTCATTATTATTGAAGCGGTACCCTTGATTTGTGAGGGTGCCAGCTCTCTCCACTCAATCCAGAGAATTTGATAGGCTGCAGATAAGACTTCCCTTGGGTCTCAAGGAACTTCTGTCCTGGTTTAATTTTCTTCTTTACTTGATTGGTCTAGGTGACTGCTGCTGCAGAGGGAAGATTGGTAAAGGAGACTTAGACACTGAGGGAGGTGAGAGCTAGCTAGGTCAGGAGGTTCTCAAACACCAATATTAGAAAAAAATCTCTTTTTGTTCACCTTTATCTCACACACTCACAATGGCTTGAGCACTACACTGAGCAGCCCCTGGTTGGGGAAAGATGATCCTTTGCTGGGGTGCAAATGCTAACATGAAACTGCTTCAGAGGCTCCTTGGCACATACCTTCTGTGAGGGAGTAAGGGGTAAACAGGCATGCAATCTCCAGAGGGGCTGATTTCCTTCACCATGCATGTGAGTACCTTAATTTTCTGAACTTATCTGGGGCTATGACTTGTCTTGATAGGTACCTCAAAGGACCCATGTATGTCTGATATTTATTCATTGGGTCCAGAGTAAATTAAGATGTTAGAATCTTGGTAACCAGGGGTGCTTTTTATTCTGAGAATTTTGACATTAATTGGGAAAAGTCTGAATAATTAGGTCATTTGTTACAATTATAAAAAAAGAATATGGGTAAACCAAATTTTGCTTTGTTGGGGAGAAGGCTCTGAATTCAAGAATGTAAAGTAGAAGATGGGGACATAAAGTAAAAGAACCAGAAACCAGTATGACTTAAAGTCCTTACCTTCTCACGATGCTGACACTCTGCTTTAATACATGTGTTGTGTGGTATATAGGACTGGCCTGAGGCAAAAGGGAAGTATGTCCTTAATTTCTTCTGGTTTCTATTCATCTTCCCTTTTATTATTATTTTTCCCATACAGGTGCCGGTCTTCTGTCCCATCCTCTAAAGGTTTTGTCTTTATCTGGTTGTCACAAGTGGAAAAAAAAATCTACGAAACTGATCAGACAAATTAAGGATGGGTGGATCTTTGTTTGGAGTCAATCCAGAGATAACTTTATTTTACCCAGTTGGTTTATTAAAACATAAAGCAATGAAATTGCAGTGTTTGACACATTTAAGTCTATTGGAATTATTGGGGTGAGAGAGTCTTCTCCAGAATCCCTCTCATGATACCATCTAGGAAGCAGTTTTTCAGTCTAGTCCAAAGGACTTGGACTGGAGGCAAGAATAGGATTGGCATGTCATCCTGAGGTTCTTGCCCATGGAGTATATTTCCATAATGGAAATAATCCTCAGAAATAGGTCCATCATCTCAGTGTCTGGCAGGATTGCGATGGGTGTGGCCACCTATGGAGGAAGATCAGACCTATGGCCATCTCTCCATCTATGGAAATATGACTATAGGAACCTGAGGTCTAGAAGACAGAAAGTTGCTTCCCAGACTATAAAGTAGTGTCATTAACCTGACTGGTGACAGAAACCAGGGATAACCTTGCAGGAGTTGTTCTAAGTACTTTTTCTTAAGTAAGATAATAAAAAAAACTATTATTCGTTAGGTACATACCAGGATTCTAGGCACTATTAGCATTTTTTTCATATAAACCTCATAAGCACCATATGAGACAAGTAGCTCTCATTTACATGATGCTTAGAGAGGTTAAGTATCTTGCCCATACAACTAGTTAGTAGCACAACTAGGATATAAACAGGTCTGTCTGGCTTCAGAGCCCACCTCTTAAGCCAATACATTATATTGTTTAATTTTCAATTTTGATTTAGGAATAGAAAAAGTAGGATAAAAATGCCATCAAGTCTTCATAGTAGAAAATATAAGTGGTATTGGAGGGGAAATGCCAGCCAGTTCAGTTGAGTAAGCAGTCTGACTCGTAGGTATATATATAACGTTTTATTGATTTTTTTTACAGAGAGGGGGAGAGAATTAGAAACATTTATGAGAGAAAAACATCAATCAGCTGCCTCCTGCAATGTTTCTATCCCTCTCCCTTATTATCTCTCTAAAATTCAATTAACTGTAACTAAGGTACATACCCTTGAGCAGAATCGAACCTGGAACCCTTGAGTCCACAGGCCAAAGCTCTATCCACTGAGCCAAACCAGTTAGAGCTGTATACATGTCTTTTAAGAAATGAAGTTTAAGACTGATTTTAAGTACAGGCAAAAGATGTAGAAGTTTATTAGATCTGTTGGCTTCATGGCTTAAAGCAGACCTTAAGGAATTCTTTTAATGAATAGGCAAGACTAATTTTAATTAGCATAGGAATTGTTTGTATGTGGAACTTGAGGGGACTAACACTTAATTTGTTCACCAATATTTTATTAAATATTTTATTAAATATGATCTTATAGACTCTTTATATTTGCATTATTAATGAGCAATGAAGAGTTTGCTAGGAGAAAGGCTATGCATGCCAATTTTAATGTCTTAATATTGACTGCCCCTTCTTCCTCTGTGGCAGAGTTGGTGGTTTTAAATGAGGAGCTGAGGGAAGGGTCAGTGTTCTTCTATTGTGGGCAAGAGAATGGCCTTCAGTGTTTGCCTGGTACAAATCTATAGGTATATCTCACCAAAGACAGTCAATAGACTTCAACAGATTTCAATGAGGTGTGTCAAAGGAACTCATTCCAAAAATTGGGAAGACATGTGAACTCATTCCAAAAATTGGGAAGACATTATGCTCACATTATTCCTGTGCCTTATAATGTGAGCATAATGGACACTTAGAATTAACCCCAAGCTTCCATCTTAGGGGGAGGCTCCATCTGAGGGCAGGGTGAGCAGGCCATGTCCATTTATTGCAATTCCTGCATAGGCCACTGCTAGGAAATCTTTATAGGTAACATCTGCTACAGAGATGATTGCCTGGCACTGGACACTGATGGTTTTAGAAGTGACATCCTGGCACCTGGACACTAGGGGCATTCTTATGTCTGAAAGCAATTGCATTAGGGGTAACTCCAAAGGGCTTCTGATGTCAGGATTCTTCTGTATCGCCTCCAGCTTCTGGGTGGGAAGAACTTGGTTGTCCAATTTGATGGAATGGAAGTAAAGGAGCATTCTGGGGGGAAATCATTCCTGACTCATTGGGATCACCAAATGTTTACCTGTTACCATTTACAAGTATCACCTGGCCTTGTATTATTCCTGTACCATATGGTCCATCAGGATCCCCAGGAGCTCCCGGATTCCCAGGTATGGAATGAGAACAGAGAAAGCCATGAGCACACTTGCCAGGGTCATGAGCCAAAGGAAGCAAAGTGTAGCCCAATAGCATTTGGGGGTCCACATTTCTTCTGAGAGGGCAGACTTGAAGACTTAGAAAATAGAATGGCTGCTAGAGAGTCTCTCAGCAATGTTTCTATCCATCTCCCTTATTCTCTCTCTAAAATTCAATTAAAATATATATAAAATAGATGCCCTCTGAGACTCTAGGTTTCTTAATTGAACACCACAAATCCTACCTATCCACACTAACTCACCTTTCCCCTCACCATTTGGGTTTTCAGGCCCTAAAGGGGCCCCTGGCCTCCCTGGGACTCCAGGCCAGCCTGGACCACATGGAAATAAAGGAGAGTCCGGAAATCCAGGATCACTTCACCTCCCTGGATTTCCAGGTAAGGAAAGAAGCTTCTCGCCGAAACCGGTTTGGCTCAGTGGATAGAGTGTCAGCCTGCAGACTGGAAGGTCCCAGGTTCGATTTCGGTCAAGGGCATGTACCTTGGTTGTGGGCACATCCCCAGTAGGGGGTGTGCAGGAGGCAGCTGGTCCATGTTTCTCTCTCATCGACGTTTCTAGCTCTCTATCACTTTCCCTTCCTCTCTGTAAAAAATCAATAAAATATATATATATATATTTAAAAAAGAAGCTTCTCCTCCCTGCTTCTCCTTTTGTGTGAGTGTGTGCATTTGGATTGTAATAGCCATCTACCAGTTGCAGGAAGTTAGGTTACAGCTGCAAAATGACAACATATGAAGGCAATAAAGGCCATTTGAGATCAGCTAGGACAATCCCTTCACTTTCAGATAAGGAAAGTGGGAAATAAGTGAAAAGTGAATTGCCTGTGATTACAAAGCCACTAGTGACAGAGCTAGAACTCTATCAGTTTATCTGGCTTCCAGACCTATGGCAGTTTCCTGGATCAACTCCTTAAAGGTTAGAGAGATTCAAATGAGTCAGATGGAAGTTTTCCATTTCTATCCCTTCACTTCACACCCTGATATTTCAAACTGAGTGTCATTGTTCTATATTGCACTAGTGGTTCTCAAACCTGGGCCAGCAGCATCAGCATCATCTGGAAACTTGTTAGTAATGCAGATTCTTGGCCCCTTGGCCGAGCTACTGATCAGAAGCTCTGGGGTGAGCCTAGTAATCTGAGTTTTACCAAGTAACTTTGCCCCAGGGGACTTGGTTTAAGACCCATTTCTGTTCTACAGCACAGAGATCATCTTGGGCTATGTGTCCTGAGTTTTATCAGTGTCTCAGTTTCTTCCATGACCCAGAAAAGAGGGAAGCATGACAGCAGGAGTTTGGGCCTTTGACATGAGGTTATGGGTGTAAACCATCACTTCAGCTACTATAGGAGTCCCAGAGTTTCTGGATTCTGCCCAAGACCTGGGCTCAATGAATTAGAAACCCCTCAAGGTCATATGGTTCAGTCCCTGTCTCTAAGCAAGTCCTCCCAGGACCAGAGACTTCTGATCTTCAAGAGAAATACAAGACACACTATTATTATTTTAAAATATATTTCTTTTTTATTATCTACTAGAGGCCTGGTGCACAAAATTCGCGCACGGGGGGGGGGGGTAGGTCCCCTCAGCCCAGCCTCCAACCTCTCCAATCTGGGGTCCCTAAAGGGATGTCTGACTGCCAGTTTAGGCTCGATCCCTAGGATTGGGCCTAACCCAGCAGTTGGACATATCTCTCACAATCCGGGACCACTGGGCTCCTAACTGATCACCTGCCTGACTGCCTGATTGCCCCTAACTGCACCCCCCCCCTGCCAGCCTGGCCACCCCCAACTGCCCTCCCTGGCCAGCCTGGTCGCTCCATGTAGCCTGCTGTTTAGTCATTTGGTCGTACCTCAATAAACCCCCTGATGGCCTGGTCACCCCACACAGCCTACTGTTCAGTCGTTTGGTCATCCCTCACTAGGCCCCCAATCAGACTTGTTGCCTCACACAGCCTGTGTTCAGTCATTCATCCGATTGTTTCAGTCCTGATGGCCCCTGGCTTTTTATAGATTAGGATACTAATAAAGGGGTAATATGCTAATTAGACTGGATGTCTTCCAGTTTTCCTTCCTGACAAAGCTGGGCCTGGGAGAAGCTGCCCACCCATGGTCCCAGGCACCAGCAGCAGCCGCCCGGGAGAAGCCACTCATCCGTGGTCCTAGGCGAAGCCAGTTCAGGTCTTGGGTGCCTGTGGCTGGCCAGAAAGAGGAAAGCCCAGGTCCTGGGTTCCTTCAGCCATCAGGAGGAGGGAAGCCTGGGTCCCAGGTGCATGGCTGAGGCAGAGGTGGTTAGGGGCGATCAGTCAAGCAGTCAGGTAAGTGTTTAGGAGCTAGTAGTGCTGGATTGAGAGAGGCATGTCCAACTGCTGGATTTGGCCTGATCTCTGTGGTCCAGCAGTCAGACATCCCCTGAGGGGTCCCATATTGGAAAGGGTGTAGGCCTGCTGAGGGACACCCCCCTTCAGTACACGAATTTCATGCACCAGGCCTCTAGTTAAAGTATAATTGACATATAGCATTATATTAATTTCACTTGTATAATGTAATAATTCAATATTTATATGTTGTGAAATGATCATCATAATAAGTCCAGTTACTATTCTTCACCATATATACTTTTTGTTGTTGTCATGAAACCTTTAATATTTACTCTAAACAACTTTCAAACATGCAATACAGTATTATTAACGATTGTAGCCATGCTATCCATTACATCCTCATGACTTATTTTATAACTGGAAGTTTGTACTTTTCGACACCCTTCACCCATTTCCCATATCCCTTACCCCGTATTTCTAGCAACCATCAATCTGATCTCTGTATCTATAAGCTTAGGTGGTTTTGTCTGTTTTAACTTGATTTAATTGTTGGCTTTGTGTGTGTTTTTAGATTCATGACACACACTATTGATATGTTCACTTTCATAGTAGAAAAAATATGTTTCAGATACCTCTACCCAGATCTATGGCTTCTAAATCTCCATGGGCTTTTATTTTTGCCTCTTTACATTTAGGATTTCCTGGACCTCGTGGGGATAAGGGCTTGCCTGGGTTTCCTGGGCTCCCTGGAAAAGATGGCTTGCCTGGAAAGTTGGCAATACAGGTTTACCAGGTTTCAAGGGAGTCCCTAGTGACATATTTGGTGCTGAAATTGGTGCTCCGGGGGAACAAAGCCTACAGGGATTGCCAGGGGACAAAGGATTTCCTGGAGACTCTGGCCTTCCAGGACCCAAGGGTGACTCTTTTTGCCTCACATATTTAACAATTAACAGAAAGCCTTTCTGTAACCAGTATACTTGCATGAACATTTGCATGAATCTGGAGTGATGGGTTAATGGGGGATTAAAATGAAAAGTCACTTTATTCTGTCCCTCTCTTTGGGGAATGATTTTATTAAATTCCCTGAATTTATTCTTCTGTCCTAGTAATTCCAGAAGTAACCATAATCAATAGTCAGATCTCTTGCAAAGTCTCTTATTAACTGCTGAGAATAGCAACAATATTGAAGTTGAGACTACAGTGGCACCTGGGATACATCTGGGACCAGCTTTTCCACTGGCAGTTGGTTTGGTAATGTGGCCCTGCCATCACTGAAACAGGCTATGCTCATCTACCCCTTCCTTTCATTAGGTTTGTCTGGAAAATCGGGCTTGCTAGGTCCCAAAGGTGAGCAGGGCAGCCCTGGAACACCAGGCCACATGGGACAGCCAGGAATTTCCGGGACTGTTGGTTTACCCAGCATCAAGGGCAAACCTGGGCTACCAGGAACTCCAGGCCTTCCATGTACTTCAGGTAGGTCCTTTGGAGATGAAGACCCAGCTTGCCACACTTAAGTTAGGCCCTGGCTCCTGATGCCCTGAAGGTCAATAGCAGCAGTGTGACATGGACAGAGTTGAAAAGGAGACCACTTTTCTAACCTCTCAAGTTTCAAATCTCAAGTTGCCCTCAAATGCCAAGCAGAACAGATTTCTGCAGTTTAGCTTCCAAAATATTGCCACAAATCCCACCCTGGCCCTCTCCCATGACCTCCCACTCCCTTATCATGCTTCAGTCTCCCTTCTGCCTTCCACTTGCTGTGAAGGGGTGTCTAGCCATATCCATTGCCTTCACTGGGGACCTGGTGAGTTACTAGGTTGGGGGAGAAGCTCAAGCATAGTGTGACTGTATGGTGGCCTCCCTCTCAGGGGAGCATGTCTCTGAAGACCATGGTCACAGTGTCTTTCACTGCTGGTTCCAGCCTAGTGTTTGCAGCTTGTCTTCTTCTGGCATCACCCTCCTTACCCTACCTCAGTGACTATCACTCTCCTTACTCCTGTCCAAGTGTTTGAAGTCAAATTAAACACCATTAATATGCTTTTTATACCCTTTGTCCTCTGGTTTCTGGGCTCTTCACATAGATTGTCCGGGTGAGAAAATGACACTTAGGCTCTCAGACTAACACCCCCACCGACTTTGCTTTGTACTCAAGGAATTATCTTAGTATACACTATAACCTGGCAAAGCCAGGGATCCCTGAATTCATGCTATGGGATTGGACCCCATTGAATTTCCTTCTCTTGTTGTGGATCCCCTTCACAGCCTCCATTAGAATCTTGGAGCTTTCAGTTTTTCAATCCATAGAAAGCCAAGTCAGCCATTCATTTGGGTCCTCAGACATCCAAATACCTCTGTCGACACTGGTTTAATCCTTTGGTTTTTTAATTTCCTTGCTTTGTACCAGAACATTCCACTTTGGCAGAGGTTCAGGAGGTTAATTCCATTGGTCAACATAATGCATGGTGAAAGAAATCTCGGAATACCTAGGAGACCAAATAAATGGGTCTTAGGGATTTCTACAGTACTTGGCACTAGGAGGTCTTTGAACCTTAATGCCAAGTAACTGGTTGATTTAACTGCTTGCATGAGGGATTAAAAGGGCATCCCTGAATTCATGGTTCCCTGGGAAGCTAACACAATGGAACAGCTTTAACCTCTACTTCACCGATTGGCTCAAGAAACAGCCATTGTTGAGTGGTTCAGACTGGAAGTTCCAGGAAATTAGAGTCCATTTGCCACCCTGGCTTTAGAGAGCTCCATTCAGAGGCTAAAGTTTAAACCACATTCATAAAGGGTGAAGAAGTTATAATCAAACGAGATTCATGTGCCCTGCCAGCTACAGTCCCATGCTGGAACTAATAGCCATTGGTGTGACACTCTGGGTGGTAGGTGCTAATGTTTCGACCAACTAAGACCTCTGCCTATTAACAGCCTACATAATCCATTCTTAAAGGGCCATTTTCTAAAAATAATCAGAAGCCATGAGAATAGGCAGTGATCCAGATCTTAACAGAGTCTTACTACAGCTGGCCTGTGTTCTCTCCTGTGTGATTCAGGATATCCTGGAAAGAAAGGTCCAAAAGGTGAAACAGGTCCCCCTGCATCAACTGGAAAGAGAGGGCTGCCTGGGCTGAAAGGCCTTCCTGGTTCTACAGGGTTAATTGGATTCCTGGGGAACTCAGGGCTGCCAGGGGATACTGGACTTCCAGGCCTGCCAGGTTGGAAGGGTAAGTGAAGTGATCAAAAAGGCACTAGTGGGTGCCACAAAGGAACATCCATGCTGCCCAGATTGCCCTTCCCCTCTGCCTTGGAAAGTGGGATGAGGAGGGAGGTGGGTAGGGTTTTTAGTAACAAGATAGTTGGACAAGTCCAGTGCTAAGAGTCACACTCACTGCCTGCTGGGTGGAACACTGGCCTGAATAACATAGTCAGTAAAGCCCAAAACAGTCGTAGCCACATTGGGTTTACTCATTGTTTACTCATCTGTGGTAGGATCACCCCTACCACAGAGCCTGGTAGTTTTCATTTTCTGTTCTCATATCCTGCTAGACACCAGAGGTTGGGTGAGAGGCATTTCCATTTTATACAGGGGGAAGTGAGTGGTCTAACATCACACAACTGGTTAGTAACAGTGCCAGACTAGAGCTAATATTCCTGCCTCCTGGCCCTGGGATTTTTTTGTTTGTTTGTTTGTTTGTTTGTTTTGTGTGTGTGTGTGTGTGTGTGTGTGTGTGCCACACATGAGACTTATTTTGACAAATCATAAAAGAGGTGTCCACCTCGTCTTTCCATTTTGTTGCTTAGTGTCATGTTCCTGGTCAGGGAAATGGTATAATGTGTAAAGACTAAGAGTTGAAGCTTTGAAGTTAAAGAAACCTGGGTTTTAATCTCTTTTCTGAAACTTCCTAGCTTTTTGACTTTGGGTAAGTTAGTTAACCTCTCTGAGCTTCCATTTCCTTGTATGCACTAAAACAGGGATAATAATAGAAATTCTTGTTTCTTAACAGGTGACAAGGGGTCTGTTGGACTGATAGGTTTTCCAGGGATGCCAGGTCTCCCCAGGATATCTGATGCAAGTGGATTAAAGGGAATTCCTGGGTTGGCTGGAAAAATGGGACCATCTGGAAGCGCTGGTAGCCCTGGTGAAAAAGGTGAGTGGGAGAATTGAATTCTGGAACTGCCATTCATGCTTCCTAAGATACATTTTGTTTGTCAACTTTGTCATCCATGTGGCTTGTACCAATCCTGTGTTAGATAATAAGATTTAAGGCTTCTGAATGAAATCCTTTTAAACCAAAAGATCTAATTTCTTCTGTTACCACTGCATGTTAGAGGCCTTGTCGTACATTCCCAGATGCTCAACAGAGGATGGTTTTGTGTACAGATTAAAGTTGCTTGTGAAGTTTGGGCTTATGAAAGGATAGAGCATGCACATAAATGCAAAGTTGGGAAAACAGAGGCACAAAGAAGCTGGAAGGGCCCAGAAAGGGCGCTTGGGTGTGGTGGATGGAAGAGCTGATATGAAAAGTCAGCTCATGCCTAACCCTTTGTCTGAGCTTCCTCTTGTGAGTATCTCATGATCTCCATCCCTGCAGGAGAAAGAGTCGATCCGGGGCCAGTTGGAATTCCCAGTCTAAGACCCCCAATGCTGAACCTCCAATTCAAAGGAGACAAAGGCTCTCCAGGCTCAGCTGGATTGGATGGATTTTCTAGAGCCAGAGGTGCTGGGGCAGGGATTGGGCAGGAGAAATGGCACAGGAAGGTTTTAGAACCAAACTCAAATCCCTTCCTGAGAAAAGCCTTGCAACTACAAGACTCCCCAGAGTGTCAGTATGGGTGCTGGCAGAGGATCCTAAGAGGATACCTTCCATGACCCTGAGGGGCACCTGGACTTTGAGACTGCCAATTTCCACTGTTACTGCTTAACTGAGTTTTTGAACCCCAGACTGTTGTACTCCTGGAGGAGCCTTGAAGATAGTAGGGCATGGGCACTGAATAGCTTTCCCAGTACTGGAGCAGGCTAGACCTTACTGGCATTTCATAAGGTTGAAGACACCACCCCACCTCCACTTCTACCTCCATGCTAACTGTCCCCAAGCTGTGCTTTGCCTGTCTGAAACCCAGGGCACCCGCACCTTTCTCTTGCCCAGAATATCATCCCAAGCCATTTGCTTTTTTCCCCAGGTGAGAAAGGAAAGGCTGGTCTCCATGGGCCACCAGGCTTGCCTGGAGCTCCTGGATTCCCCAATACCATCAAAGGACTTATTGGGGAACCAGGCTCCCCTGGCTCCACAAGACTGCAGGGATTACCTGGCCAGAAAGGCTTACCTAGAATCTTGGGCTTCCCAGGAATACTAGAAGAAAGTGTATGTGTGCACAGATTTTTGTCTCCCTGCCAGGAAGGGTCCACTACAACAAGAGGATATATCTCCTTTGCCTACCATTTTGATCCTGATCCCTTTCCTAGGTCACCTAGACAAAGCCCTCTCTTTGAGTTTCATAGGTCTTTCCATCCATTCCTGAACACTTGCTCCTTTAGGCCTTTGTTCATGCTTTCTCTCCCACATGGCTAACTTCCTCCTCTGCAATTGCCTAATACCTGCACATCCTTCAGGCTCCATCCCAGGTGCCTCCTCCTCCAGAAGTCCTTGGGCTTCCACCATGCTGGCACACTATCCTTCTCATTACTTATTGGCCCTGTGTGGGTTTGATTTTATGTGAGATTGTTGGGACTTGAAAACAAGAACTACCTCATGTGCTTTTTAGTCTACACCCCACTGCCCGTATCCATCAAGTTTGGTATATAATAAGAGTTTGGTACAGACTTCATGATTTTTTTTTTATTTCAGAAAAGTCTTTGTTGCCTCCACAAGAGACAACAATTGGCAAATAATCAAATCCAGTTTCTTTGGGTTCTTAAAAGACAGAGTGGTAGAGTAGTTTAACAATGAGATTTGGGTTTAAATCTTAGTCCCATAATTCATTAGCTCTGTGATTTTATGCATATTGCTTAACTTGCCAAAGCCTCACTTTTCTCATCTGTAAGAAATAGAAATAATCACACCTCCTTCAGGCAGAAGTAAAGATCAAGTGAAATGGTACACGTAAAACACTTAGCATTGCATCTGGGGTGCATGGCAGACTATGAATAAATAGTAGCAATAAGAGTAGTATTGAAGGGACTAAAATTTAGTCACTAAATGAACTAAATCACAGAAAACCCATGCTCTATGCAGGCAAAGTTCTTATCCTATAAGTGTCAGTCCATCTAGTAGAGAGAACACACACACACACACACACACACACACACACACACACACACACACACCTGAAGCAATTTCAAAACAAATAGTTCTCAACTGGGTGGTCCTGACTACTCACACACTGGGAGGGATGGAATCAAAATGAAAAGCATTCTGGGAGGAATCAGAGCATAAGCAAAGGCTAGAATTAGTAGACATGCAATGTGCAGGAAAAAGCCAGGCAAATGGAGATGTCCTAAGCAGTAGTTTGGTGACCACAGTGACCCAGTACAGAACTCAGACTCCACCCAAGGCACTAGGTAGCACATTTCTTTACTGGGTACATCTCAAAATGAATCAAAACCATACCAAATACCAGTAGAATAGTATTGGTGGCAGCTGACATGCCGCTTCCCATATTCAGAGAGTGTGTTGGACATTAGCTAATGAAGCAGTTTTTCCTGTGAACCTAGACATACAGCTTGTTACCTGGTGACATAAGGACATTATGTTCCCTGCTGAGCCTGTGGCACATGGCTAACCTTGCATAGTGAAGCAATACTTTTTCTTGTGCATAATGGCTCCAGAGGTTTGTCATGGACAGTGATAGCCAACTGTCTGCATAGCACACCTAGTGCCAGGCCTGACTGTCACATTCTGTATTTTCTAAGAGACTTGCTAGAACACCTTGATTTGCCAAGATTCCAACTTTAATAGGCATTAGGAAGTTATGAATGATAAGACCTGAATTAATCACAGATCAAATCCTTCTAAAAAAAAAACAAAACAACCCCAAGGATAAATTTCAATCCATTGTTCATCATCTTCCCCTCTGCAGGATGTCACACCCCACTTCCACCAGTCCACTCCTGCCACAGAGTACATGATAGACACCTCTGGCAGTGGCTCAGGGAGGGGAGTGAGTGTAAGAATGGAAGACCTTGAGTTATGGGCAGAAATAATGATCCCCATATTGCTTTGAAGGATTTGCAGGGTCTCAGAGGAGCCCCTGGGCTCCCAGGAGTATCTGGCCTCCCAGGTTCAAAAGGTAAGGAGTACTTTCTCTTTTAATGTGTTTTTATTCCAGAGCAAGGTAAATTTCTAGTAGTCCTAAGGCTCTCCTGGTTGAGGGAGGGGTAAGATTCTGTGTTTAGGAGAAAGTAAGTTGGTTTACATTTCCCCTTTGGTCAACACCCCCCCACCCCCCTTTTCAGACTTAGTTCCTCAAAGACATGTAACAAACAGTGTGTTCAACCCTCCTGCCTTCAGACTCAGCAGCAGAGGGGAACCTAGGCTTTAAAGTGTCTCTTCCCCTACTGAACCCAATCCACTGAGCAGGAAAATTCCCATTCTTGCTGTCATCACTGTTCCATTTTGGTGATGTTTTAGGGCCCTTTCCATTATTTTATCTGCCCAAACTGGGTCTAGTGATATATTTTCCAATGGATATATGCTATGTGTAGCATCATTTCATGCAAACAACCTAGTAGCATCTCGGCCCTTTGTTGATGATTGGTCACTTTTTAAAAAATATATATTTTATTGATATTTTACAGAGAGGAAGGGAAAGAGATAGAGAGCTAGAATCATTGATGAGAGAGAAACATTGACCAGCTGCCTCTTGCACACCACCTATCAGGGATGTGTCTGCAACCAATGTACATGCCCTTGACCGGAATTGAACCAGGGACCTTTAGTCCATAGACCGACGCTCTACCACTGAGCCAAACCGGTTTCGGCGATGATTGGTCACTTTTAACCCAATGGGTAATTTTGTTAAGGATCACTACTGGTTATATTGACTCTGGAAAGATTTTTGCCTTAAAAAGATCTCCTTTTGACAAAATGAGCTATAAGTTCTCCTGAACATTTGAACAATGTTTTGATATCCCAGGAGATCAAGGCCAGACACTTGGAATTCCTGGTAGCCCAGGACCTAAGGGACAACCTGGGGAACCTGGCTTGAAAGGTAAGATTGTTGTACTTTTTCTCACAGACTCCTAAAAACTTAAGAGTGAAAGGAATTTTGGAGGTAAACTCCAAGTTACACAACTTTGATTCAATGCAGAAAAATTCCTACCTGACATGTGTCCACTCACAGGCAGCACACAGTTTTCCCCAAGCAAACCAGCCTACTCTTTTTTTCAAAATTTGTAGCCTTATATGGGATAAGTCTAAGATCTGTGGAATAGTGGTATCCACCCCTTTAGTTTATAGTTATCTAAACTGCTTCTTGAACATTTCCACCTGTTGATCTTACTTCTGAGGACACTCAGAACAAGTTTACTTACTTTTCAATTGGGCAGCACTTTTCAAATGTGAAGACAGCTGCTATGATCCTTTTCAGAGTTTCTTCATTGGATATAGCCATCTTGATGGTTCAAGTGGCTTCAACTTCCTCCTCTCCCTCTGTACAGGAGGAATACACTGCCCAAAATTTGACCTAATCACCCAGCATTTTTCTTGATTTGTAGGTATGAAAGGAAAATCTGGACTAGTTGGTGACATGGGTGTTCCTGGAATTAAAGGTGAAGATGGGAAAGTTGGTATTTCTGGAGATGTTGGCCTTCCTGGTTCCCCAGGTACCATGCCACATGACAACTTTATTATGAAAAAAATAGGATTACCTTTAAGGCATGACCCATTCTAAACTTTTGCCTTGGTTTCACTTTTAGGACTCCTTGGGATTGCAGGCATAAAAGGAAAGCCAGGGCTTCCAAGTTCTCCAGGCCACCAAGGGTCACCTGGGCCCTTGGGACCACCTGGCCTAATAGGAACAAAAGGTATGTATATTTTGGAGAAGCCAGTGGAGTAAGGACTCCTTACCTCAAAAAAGGACAGCAACTACTTTTTTATTGAGACATTAGCTCAGGTTAAGCCATGTTCAGAAGAGCCATTTACTGGACCACGTGAGGGATAATGGGAAAGAAAGATTAAGAGGAAGAAAGGAGGACAAGTATAAATGGGAACATAAGAACACAGAATTCATGGAGAGAATTATCAGGGAAGGTCAATGCCGTGGCATATAAAAGTCCCAAATTTAGAGATTAGGCAGTGTGTCTCTGGGAGATGGCAATTCAAGGTATTGACATTGCTACTCCGAATTCTTCTTAAAGAAACCTAATTATCTATCATCCTGTTCTTAAAGCTATACAGGTTTCTAATAAGAGTCAGAAAAACTTAGGGTGGAGTGTATATGTGGAGAATGGTCTAGTCTCGCTTAGGGCATTAAGCAATGCCTCAAGAAACACCATGACCTTTAAAATGAGGACTTTGCAGCCTGGCTGGTGTGGCTGAGTTGGTTGAGAAATGTCCCATGTACCAGGAGGTCACAACTTTGATTCCTTGTCAGGGCACACGCCGGGGTTGCAGGCTTGACCACTAAAAGGAGGCATATAGGAGGCAACCAATCAATGTTTCTCTCTCATCCATGTTTCTATCTCTTACCCTCTCATATTTTTTTTTTAATGAGGACTTTACAATGCTCTTGGGGACAAGACCTTTTGCTGGCCCTTCATGATTTAGTTTCCAAAGCCATTTCTGATACTCTTTCCCCTTAGGTTATACTGGAATTCTTGGTTTACACGGACTAAATGGGCTTCCAGGAACCAAGTGTACCCATGGAACTCCAGGTAAGGAAGACCCTCAAGGGCAAGAAAGAGAGCATCAGCTCTAATAGAAGCCTGGCAGGGGCTGGCCATGAGTTCTTGACTGTGGTGTATCCCATATGCTTAGACTCCTAGATCATTTTGCTAGTTCCCAATTTAGATTGCCTTGATATGTGGAGGAAAGAGGATAGGATTTGTCCCTCTACTTGAATGATCTCTCCTTCCTCTTATTCAGGCAGGGCCCTAATAATTGAGCTATGCATGAGGGCCTCATCCCCCCTTTGCATGCGTGCGCACACACACACACACACACACACACACACACACACACACACACTGAGTTCTGTTCTCCTCTCCTCCTAGGACCTAGTATAACTGATGTGCCAGGTCCAGCTGGATTTCCTGGTCCCAAAGGAGAAAAGGGTTCTCCAGGAATTGGCACTGGAATCTCAGGCAAGCCAGGCATGAAAGGACAAAAAGGTGGCCAAGGTAAGTGGCCCCAAATCAGGCCTTGTAGAAGCTAAGGCCTGGTTGGGGAGCCAGGGTTGGGTTTTGTTATGGCCATGCAGCTCACAGGGTTGAGCTGTGCATGTCTTCACATCTTTGGGAATCTCAGAACCTAGTGGAACAGACTTCTGAGAAAAAGAATGTAGGAATGCCTAGGGCTATCCTGGGGAGTGGTTTGAGGGAGGAGTTGATATAGTGCTCTCTAGCCTCCAGATATTCCCCCTTATTTAGACTAAGGGCCTCTTTTGCACACTGGCCCAGAGCCTGGATTTAATGGTCCTCAGTGACAGGGTTGTCTACTTAGTAGTTAGTCAAAAATTCCTCATTGTCCAGTGTAGATGGCAATCCCAGGGACCTAGGAAGACAGCGTGGCTGCTGGAAAGAGTCCAAGACTAAGAGGATAAATGTTATGACAAGCACACAATTAGGATTTGTTGGGTTTACTAAAAATCAGATTTTGCCCTAATCTCGGCCCCTGACTCACATACTGTCTGAAGTTCCATTCTGAGCCTCCCTTTCCTCACCTCTCAAATAGTGAGAGTGAATTTTGATTGTTGTACCCTCCTTAGGAATGTTCTAAAGACCTATATATATCCCATTCAGTACAAAACAAGAAATGGCTAATAGTATGGGCTCTGCTGTCACACCGATGAATTAAAATTCCAGCTCTACCTCTTACTAGCTATATGAACTTGAACAAGGAAGTTACTTGCCCCTCAGTTCCAAATGGACTCCCAGTTTTCCTTTTCTATAAAATGAACATAGTAAGAGACTCTACAGCAGAGGTTTGATGAGGAATCAATGAGGAGTAAGCACTTAGCACAGCGGCTGGCATATAGTCATTGCTCAAGAAATGTTGGCCATTATATCATTACATGTTAACTGAGAAAAACTATTTGCAAAATGTTCTGTTCCTCATAGTTCTTGGGTCCAAGGTCCCATATTTTACTTACTTATGTGCATGTTTTTATAATGTGCATGTTTGTATAATGTGCGTATGTTTTCCAAGATCTATATTCATTCATACATTAATTCATTTCCTGCTCTATTTTATATTGGTGCATCTGCTGTTCCTATTTATTCTTTCCTTTGGTCTGGACCAACCTGTTCTTTTCTAAAAGCCAGCAGGTTCTCCAAAATGAGGGCTCAAACAGGGTCTGGGTCTAAAGGGAGATTGTCTGACTTCTTTCACAGGAGATAGAGAAGAAGGAACCTGGATAGAAGTACATGGGCATTGCCTTTTCTGTTTAATCTGGACTATTAATGCCTGGTCATTAAGTTATCAATTTCCTTTAGCTATCTGAGGTGATAAAATCACAATTACAAATACAGTAAACAGCACATGACAAGATGGATAAATTTTAGTAACATAATGTTGGGGCAGGGGAGAGTAAGTACCAGAGGAAAGCATTTGATATAATTCCATTGCTAAATGTTCATAACTAAGCAAAAACAACCAAAATATTGTTTAGGATACAGATAAGCATGGTCAAACAGTGATGAAAAAGGAACAATGAACACAAGATTTAGGAGAGAGTGCTTCTAATTGGGAGGGAAGTTGGTGCAAATCTTAGAAGGAAAAGTAATGCTATCTTGTTTTTCTTAAATAATTAGGAGGTTGGAACAGATGTTCATTGTATCTGGATTTTTTTTTTACAGATTATTTATAAATTCCTCTGCTTTTCTCAATATCTAATTAAAACAATTCGTTTTAAAAGCAAATATTATCATTCCCCCACCCATAGGAACTCATCTCTGATTTGATCATAGAAATCCATGTAAAATGAGGGTTTATCCCTAAGGAAACTTGTTAAAGCAACCCTGGACCCTATAATAATATACATAACTTCAAATTACATCATTTAGCCAAAACCGGTTTTGCTCAGTGGATAGAACATCGGCCTGAAAGGTCCCAAGTTCGATTCCGATCAAGGGCATGTACCTTGGTTGCGGGCATATCCCCAATAGGGGGTGTGCAAGAGGCAGCTGATCAATGATTCTCTCTCGTCGATGTTTCTAGCTTTCTAACTCTCTACCCCTCTCTCTTCCTCTCTGTAAAAAATCAATAAAATATGTATATATTTAAATTACATCATTCATTTTTATATTTGTACTAAATATTTAGAAGCTGAATTTGTATGTTTAGGCTTTTTTAAGCTCTGACACTGGAATGAGTTGGGAAAATATGCCATCTTGAGTATTTATATGCTCATTTATATGGTTGTTTTTCTTTTATTTTTTAAATAAATCTTTATTGTTCATATTATTACAATTGATTCTCCTCCTCCCCCATAGCTCCCCTCCACCTGATCCCCACTCCACCCTCTGCCCTTACCCTCCCGCTCCTCCGCCCCCCCCCCCCCGCTGTCCTCATCCATAGGTATATGATTTTTGTCTAGTCTCTTCCCATACTCCCCACACAGACACCCCTTTCCCCCTGAGAATTATCAATCCCCTCTCATTCTATGCCCCTGATTCTATTATATTCACCAGTTCATTCTGTTCCTCAGATTTTTAATTCACTGGACTGTTAGATTCACTTGTTGATAGATATGTATTTGTTGTTCATAATTTTTATCTTTACTTTTTTCTTCTTTTTCCTTTTTTTAAAGAACACCTTTTAGCATTTCACATAATACTGATTTGGTGGTGATGAAGTCCTTTAGCTTTTTCTGATCCATGTAGCTTTTTATCTGCCCTTCAATTCTGAATGATAACTTTGCAGGGTAGAACAATCTTGGTTGTAGGTTCTTGCTGTTCATCACCTTGAATATTTCTTGCCACTCCCATTTGGCCTTCATAGTTTCTGTTGAGAAATCAGCTGATAATCATATGGGTACTCCCTTGTAGGTAATTAACTTTTTCTCTTGCTGCTTTTCATATTCTCTCTTTGTCTTTTGCTCTTAGCATTTTCATTATGATGTGTCTTGGTGTGGTCCTCTTTGAATTCCTTTTGTTTGGGGTTCTGGGTGCTTCCTGGACTTGTAAGTCTATTTCTTTCACCAGGTGGGGGAAGTTTTCGGTCATTATTTCTTCAAATAGGTTTTCAGTGTCTTGCACTCTCTCTTGTTCTGGCACTCCCATAATTCTGATGTTGGTATGCTTGAAGTTGTCCCAGAGGTTTCTTACACTATCTTCAACATTCTGGAGTCTCTTTTCTTCTTGCTTCTCCAGAAGAGTGTCCTTTTCCTCTTTGTATTCCAAATCTTTGACTTGATTCTTGTGTTCTGGTCTGCTATTGGGTCTCTGTATAATATTTTTATTTCAGTCAGTGTATGTTAAATTTCTAGTTGGTTTAATTTCTTTTTCATACCCTCGAAGGTCTCATTAAGTTTATCGGTCTTTTCTAGGAAATTCTTGGAAAACCTTATAACCGTGGTTTTGAACTCTATACCCAGTCTTTTGTTCTCCTCCATTTCTTCTGTTTGAGATCTCCTTCCTTTTCTAGGCATTTTCGCTGCTTATGCGACAGCAGCTGTGTGGTGCCTGGATGCGTTTGTAGAATGTGCAGGGCGGAGCCTCAGGACAGGGAGGGGTCTCAGGGAGGGGCGGAATCTCAGGATGTCACTAGGCTGGGGCATGGCAAACAGCAATGGCTGCTGTCAGCCATCTCTGCCTTTCAGCGTTTCCAAATCTACATGATCCAGTGTACTAAACAATGTGCGCACCTCTGCAAAAAAGACACCCTCACTTTCAGATCCAATGGCCAACAGACCAGCTTCTCCCCATAGGCGTCTGGGTCCCCCATGTGACCCCAGAAACTGGATTTCAAAGTGATTGGGAGCTTGTTTGCCTTCTGGTTGAAAAAAACCACGTGCCCAGTCACTCACCACCAGCCCAATTTGCGTGCCTCCATACCAAGGCTTTTCAGCTTTTCAGCACTTGTGCTCCTTTCTCTTTCAGCCAGCTTTCCTGTGGTTTTGGGTGGTAGACATTTTGTCCTTTAGTTGTAGTTTTGAAATTGTTGTGCGAGGCAGCAGATTAGTTGTTCACCTATGCTGCCATCTTGGTTTTGTTTTTTAAGTGGTTGTTTTTTTCTACTCCTTGAGGTTAATAGTATTTTATTCCAGAATTAATGGTAAATTTATATAATTATAAAATTAAATAAAAGTTACAAAGAGGAGGTGGCTCCAAAACCTGAAATGGGAATTTTTATAATCAGTGTGCAGCCCACACTTAGTATACTATATAAGTTGTCTCATTTACTGGTTTTAAACAATTTCAGCAATGTTTTCAGGAAATTTTTTTTTTCCTTTTTAGATATTTACTTTTGTGAAAATGAAAATAACTTCAAAGGTTTATCAAGAAACAGTTGACAATATTAAAAGTAGTACCATGTAGTTATGCAACTAGTTGTTTGTTCTTTGTATTTTTATTTTGTTTCTTTTTCAGACTTGTAATAATTGGAGACTTTTCTTGAAATTTATTTTTCTTTATATTTCATCAGCATTCAAATAATTAATGAACTTTTTAAAACACCTGAATTAACCAGTCTGTTATCTTTTTTTTACAAGTTTTTATGGGTGTATTTTTACTATTCCTTACCTAAATATGAGAAATTCAGCATTAATATAGTCAGCTTGTCAAAAAATAAAATGCAACTAATATTTTTAAATTTTCTTGTCATAAACAAAAAATAATCTCAACCACCAGGATATCTTACCAGTTCAAAGCTATTTATCTTTATTGAATATCTTCTAGAATACATCAAAGCAATATTCACATTTCTTCCATGCTAAAAGTATGTGAACTTCTACATTTGTATGTATGACTTTGATGTGTTTTTCCATCAAGAGTACCATCTACATATTCAATGTCTATATATTAAATAAATATGTCACCAGTTAAACTTTTTGTTTTGAACATATTATAATAGAGATCATTTCACAAACAGAAAACTTGTAAGGCAGTATTAAAATGTAGCAAACAAGTATTCTGTATCTACTCTAATAAATAACTATTCTCTTTGGCCAAAAAAAAGAGAAAGGGATTTAGTAGAGAAATTTGTTCTCTAAGCTCAATTAAGCAAGCATTCAGTTAATATGAATTACCTACAAAAGTGTTTTTCATTTTGCTCTAGAAGCTCTAGAAGTTAGCTCTAGAAGACATCAGGAAGCACAGTGTCCTGGCACCTCCATTCTGACCCAGCAGGTGTCTATTCTGACTGTTTAGGGACTGTGCCTACATCTATAAGCTTTTTTGAACAACATCAGACATAACTGGCTAACTTAATGAAATGTGCTACAGGAAAAGTAAATTTAAAAACACTTTGGGAAACATCAATTCCATGTGCTGTAGTCATGCATTTTATTCGCTGATTTGAGGAAAATTAAAATATTTCCATTACTAGTGAGGTTGGGGAGCTAGAAATTTTCAAAGCTTTATTATCCCAATTAAATATAGCACCTGCTGGGAGGGGAGGGGAGTCTCTGAGCCCTGTCAGCTACTTCATCTGCTGACTGCCAAAGTAGAATGAAGGGAGAAGAGCCCTCTGCTGGCATCTGTTTGTCTGGCAACTACCTAAGGTCTCCCAATTTCTGTGTAAATATTCATTTTCTCTGAGAGAGCTTGGCCCCCTCCTGGGCACATAAAGTCCATGCAGCTCCTTTTATTTGTGTTTTGCAGGTTTCCCAGGTCCCCAAGGCCCTGCTGGTCCCCCTGGTGCCCCAGGCCTCTCCTTGCCATCAGTAATAGCAGGACAGCCTGGAGACCCTGGACAATCAGGCCTGGATGGAGAACGAGGTAAAGTCAGGAAGTCCAAAAGAGGGCTGGCCATCACCTTTTGTCTAGAGTTTGGGGTGGTCCCGTATACAGTTCAGCCCCCTCTCTATGGCTGGATTGCATGGGCCTGCTCAGCCTCACTTCCCCACTTCCCTCCCCTAGCAGGAACATGGAGGACTGGAACAGGCTGCTTTTTGCTAAAAGGGCTTGGGAAGGTCTGGGAACTGGAACCCCACAGATGCCAGAGAACATTCTCTGCCCTGCAGATAGGCTTTGACCTCCTATCAGACGCAAGGCTTTCAGCAGTGGTCACTTCCTGCTTACCTGCCCTTACTTATCCCTTTTCCCATCTAATTCCTAGGCCAATCAGGCTTCCCAGGACCCCCAGGACTCCCCCTGGCCATCTTGGAATCAAGGTGACCCTGGAGACCCTGGCTTCCCTGGAATTCCTGGTCCTAAAGGGCCGAAGGGAGACCAAGGAATTCCAGGTTTCTCTGGCCTCCCTAGAGAGCTAGGACTGAAAAGTATGATTGCTTGCTTGGCTGGCTGTTGGGCCCTTTCCCACTCTGCAGTCAGACATGACTCCTTCCTATAGCCCTATGAAGAGAGGCCAGCTGATAATATTCTTCCCACCCTCACCTATGCCTAGTCTCTACTCCCCACAACCAGCACCATCATGACAGGCTCTGACTTGCTTTCCTTTGGATTTTGCTAGGCATAAGAGGTGAGCCTGGCTTCATGGGGACTCCAGGCAAGGTTGGACCACCTGGAGACCCAGGATTTCTTGGGATGAAGGAAAAGGCAGGCCGAAGAGGTGAATTGAGAGTATGTGCTAGGCTGATCATAAGCTCGTGGCAATATTTCTGCCTCCATCAGCTACCAGGACTGAAAGCCACTGCAGATTTTCCCCCATGGATCCTGCCACTGGACTCCTTGTTCTACATTAGTGGGTATTGGGTTTGTATTTACATTACCACCTACCCATTTGCTCAATCCAGTAATGAAGAATCATCTTTCCTATCTTTTACCACCACCTCTGTCACTCTCACATATAGCAAGCCCTGAGGATTGTATCACCTAAATGTGCCTTGCATCCACTCACCTCTTATCACCTCCACCACTACTACCCAGGTCCAAGCCTTCACCATTTCTCACATGAATCACTGCGGTGACCTGCTCATTGATCTCCCTATTTCCATTGTGCACCTCCACTGGTGATCATTTCTCCACACGGTGGTGAGAGATCTTATAAAAACAAATCGTCAACTGACTTCTATGGCATATAAATCAATTAACTATGACCACAAAGCCCTATGTGATGCCGCCCTCCTTTTCCTCATACCAGCCCTTTCCCTTTGCAGCTCACTGTGCTCTTGCCACACTAGCCTCTGTGTTATTCAAAAACAGCTGGACTTTGTACATGCTACTTCCACTTCCTGGAATACTTGTGCCCCCACCACAGCTCTTTCTAATGCTTCAATGATCTCAGTTTAAGTGTCAATGCTTATTAGATGACACTTAGTACTATCTCTAAAGCAGCTTCTCTACTACATAGCTCCCTTTCTCCCTCCCATTGTCACTGCACTGTTCATTTTCTGTGTAGCACTTCTCACGATTTGCAGTAAGATTAATGGTATTTGTCAGAGTATATATTGTTCATCTTTATCACCAGACCATAACCTCCATAAACATCTGTCGTATTCATAAACATCTGTTCTATTCCCTGATTTACAGAGTAGGCACTCAAGAAATACTTGTTCAATGAATAAGTAATCGAATTGTTTTGTTTGGCTTTAATAGAAAGCCAGCTGCCTGCATTTGGGGCCCTAGGCTATGATGCCAACTGAACCTCTGGAATTAAAGGTATCCCTGTAGCCTCCTTGGCACTGTGTTCTGACCAGTGAATGAATAAACTACCCCAGTCCCAAGCCAAGCCTCAGACTACCATATTTACCACATGTACCAGGCCCTGTGCTGATCCCTGAGAAGACATGATAAATACAATTTAGCCCCTCTCATCAAGGAGCTATAAATCCACTGGAAAGGTTGATGGATAAATAGGACATTATGTAAAGTGTGGTGAGAGCCATTCTGGTGGCATTCCATGGAGATTGTGGGGACAAAGAGGAAGGGCAGAAAGCTGGTAATTTTGAGGCAGAAGGAAGGCTGATTCCTCAGCCTCTACCTGACATTTCCATTCTTCCTACCTACCCATAGGCTTTTCTGGCCCCCAAGGTGCTCTGGGCCAAACACCAATTGCAGAAGCCATCCAGGCTCCTCCTGGACCCATGGGTGTCTGGAGCATCAATGGCCCCCTGGTCTCACGGGGATCCTGGGGCTCAAGGCCCTGTAGGCCTACAAGGTAAGGGCATTTCAAGGGAAAGATGACCTCTCTGGTAGCTGAGACAGTCTTGGATGAGAGGCTGAACAAATTGGCTGGAAAGCCCAGCTCTAGGGGGCACCTTCCTCAAGTATCTTCCTCAAGCATTTCCACTGCTCCTCAAAGAGTTGCCAATTATATATATTATTTATTTTTACATTGAGGAAGGGGAGAAGGATAGAGAGCTAGAAACATCAATGAGAGAGAAACATCGATCAGCTGGCTCCCGTACACCCCCTACTGGGGATGTGCCCGCAACCAAAGATGCCTTTGATCAAAATCAAATCTGGGACCCTTCAGTCCGCAGGCCAACGTTCTATCCACTGAACCAAACCAGTTAGGGCAAGTTGCCAAACTTCTTTCCAGGAAGAAAGGCCAGCAGAACCAGCAGTTGTACTTGGTTTTAGAAACTGTGGGCAAAGCATAACAGCTACTCGAGACAGCTTGACACTCATTAACATGCTGTTGAGAGAAAGGAGTCCAGAGCAGGGTGAAAAGCAATGGAGAAAACATTGGTTTGGGGAACAGGAAACCCAGCTTCTTATCAGTTTTCCCCTTGACTAGAGTAAGTTATCAGTCTCTCTAGGCTTCAATGTCCTCGTTTCTGGCATGGGATACCAGCAGTGGCCCTCCATTCTTCCCAGCATTGTTCGGAATATAAAAGGAAGGAAGGAGGAAATAGATGTGAAGCAGTTCAGAAGGGCTAAGTTTAGAGTGCATTCTCAGGGCCTAGATGCCCCAACATGAACTAAGGACTAGCCCAGGAAACTCAGCCCTGAGCTCAATATGAGCACCAACACGACAGACAGTGTGTTATCTCCTGGTGAGTCCTGGGCATGACATATGAGTCCCCTCCTCCAGACTCTCCATATTGAATAACTTGCTGTGGGTCTTCTCTCTTTGTAGGCTCCAAAGGTTTACCTGGCATCCCTGGCAAAGATGGCCTGAGTGGGCTCCCTGGCCCATCTGGGGCTCTTGGCGATCCTGGTCTCCCTGGACTGCAAGGACTTCCAGGATTTGAAGGTCTGGCAATGTCAGCACTAGGGGCAGAGGGTTTTTTGTTTTGTTTTGTTTTGTGGGTTTTTTGAGGTTTTAAGGTTGGTGGTGAGTTAAAATTTCAAATCTGAGAACTAGGAAACTTAGTGGTAAAGCTTGACACTACCCAGAGACTAAAAAACTTGACTCTAATTCATTCCCTTTGAGCCTGGAAGGATTAGAGCCCTATATTCCTAAAGAGAAAGGTATGTTCCAAATACTTTTCTGGGTTGTCTTCCAACTCTTAAGACCCCTGACTATAGCCGAAACTGGTTTGGCTCAGTGGTAGAGCGTCGGTCTGCGGACTGAAGGATCCCGGGTTTGATTCCAGTCAAGGGCATGTACATTGGTTGCAGGGACATCCCAGTTGGGGGTGTGCAGGAGGCAGCTGGCCGGTGTTTCTCTCTCATCGATGTTTCTGGCTCTCTATCTCTCTCCCTTCTCCCTTCCTCTCTGTAAAATACCAATAATATATATATATATATATATATATATATATATATATATATATATTTTTTTTTTTTTTTTAAAGACCCCTGACTATATTGTGTAGCATGACCTCCTGTCCCACATCTCCCCTTTTCTACCTAGGAATTGTGTTGTGGGTGGGAGGGGGATGGAACAAGAGATAAGAAAATTTGAGACTAGGTGTGGTTGTTTTGCTACTTACTTCCCATCTTTATATCAGAGATAGCAAATCAGTTGTCCTGAAGTAGAGAACAGGTCTGAGGCTCGGTGGGAAAGTGGTATGATCATTTTCCTCAGGCAGGAGAGAAGGGTTCAATTTGCCCCCTAATCCCAACTCTGCTTTTGCTGCCTCTGACTCATCAGGTAAAGGTACTTAGTTACTTACTATAAGAGTCTGCAATGCTGGCCCAAGAAGTATCTTCCCTTGCCCCCTCTTAGAGAACCAAAGCCAGGTAATGGGATAGAAGCTGGACAGTATGCTTTTTAAAATGGGGATTCTGTAACTGGGTACAGTAGTCTCAATATCTGTGGGTAATACATTCTGAGACCCCCAGTGGATGCCTGAAACCACAGAGAGTACTGAATTTTATATATACTGTTTTTTTTCCTAAATGCATGCCAATGACAAAGTAGAATTTATAAATTAGACACAGTAAGAGATTAACAACATTAATAATAAAATAGAACAATTATAACAATACTAGAGGCCTGGTGTATGGAATTCATGCATGGGGGGCGGGGGAGGTCCCTCAATCCAGCCTGCACCCTCTCCAAACTGAGACCCCTTGGGAGGTGTATAACTGCCAGTTTAGGCCAGATCCCATAATCCAGGACCTCTGGCTCCTAACTGCTCGCCTGCTTGCCTACCTGCCTGATTGCCCCTAATTGCTTCTTCCTGCCAACATGATCACCCACAACTGCCCTCCCCTGCCAACCTGATTGTCCTCCTCTGCTGGTCTGATCACCCACAATTACCCTCCCCTGCTGGCCTGATTACCCATTACTGCCCCCCCCCTGCCGTGATCTGCCTCCTCCCCCTGGACATGCCTCCTTCGCGTGAGGCAATGGAGACACCAGGACTAGCCTCCTCTGTGCTGTACAGAGCCGTGGGACCCCCAGGCCTCACTGCATGGGGTGGCCACCTGGCCCCACCTCCACTGTGCACACGGTCATCTTGTGGTGGCCATCTTGTGGCAGCCATCTTGTGACATTACACGAGGGCATCGTGGAAGGGTGTGATGGCACCTAGGCTATTATTATATAGGATACTGTAATAAAAGTTATGTGAATGGCTTTAGGGTCATGATTAAGCAAAATAGAGGTTACTTGAACACAAACATTGCAATACCTTTATAGTTGACCAGATAACTGAGAGTACTACTAAGTGAATATGGTCAAGGAATATACAGTGTGGAGATGCTGTACATGAAGATGCTTCATATCTTGGGCATGACAGAGCTGGATGGTACAATATTTCATAATGCTATTACTCATAGTGATGCACAACTGCTTAAAACTTATGAAGTGCTTATTTCTCAAATTTTCCATTTAATATTTTTGGACCATGGTTGATCATGGCTAACTAAAACTGCAGAAAGCAAAATCCCAGATAAGGTGGGACTACTGTACATCTGAGTTGATGTTCTAGCTCCACCACTTGCTAGCTGTAGGACCTCTGAGCCTCAATTTACTCATCTACAAATTGGGGTGATAAAATTGTGTCCTGTTCAATGTTCAGCGAAAAGTGAGTAGCTGCTGTTATTATTGACTGCACCTGGCTCACCCTTTTCCGCTCTTTGTCTCTCAGGTCCTCCAGGAAAACAGGGCCCCTTTGGAAGGGCTGGATTGCCTGGACAGAGCATGAGAGTGGGTTACACCTTGGTGAAACCCAGCCAGTTGGAACAGGTGCCCCTGTGCCCTGCTGAGATGACCCAGCTGTGGTTGGGTTACAGCTTTCTATTTGTGGAGGGACAGGAGAAAGCCCACAACCAGGACTTGGGTAGGTACTGACTCTGATAGCCAGACCTGGCCATCTTCTCCTCAAAAAACAAGAGTCATGCTTCTCACTACCCCCAGCCCTTGGTGGGCCATTGTTGGGTAGTGGGTTACAAGCTCCAGCTCTAGAGTCAGACAGGTCTGGGTTCCAACACTAGCTATGTACCTGAGGACAAGTTATGCAACCTCTGCAAGCTTCTGTTCCCTCCTAAATGAAACAAGGCTCATTCTAGTACCTAACTCATAAGGTGGTATAAGGATTACATGAGTCACCCAATGTAAAATGTTTAGAACAACACTTGGTACATATTAAATATTCAAAAATGTTAGAGATTAGTAGTAGAAACAATAAGATGAGCTGTGGGGCAAGGATGATTACCCAAGAATTAATTGTATTCTCTACAGGTATGATAACTCTGAAAAGTAGACTCACACTATTAAATGCTGGTTTTATAAAGCAGATTAATTAGGGAGTCATTATTCAGTTTATAAAAATACTAGAAGCCTGGCATATGAAATTTGTGCACTGAAGGGGGGGGCCCTCAGCCCAGCCTGCACCATCTCCAATCTGGGACCCCTTGAGGGATGTCTGACTGTGGGATTGGGCCTAAACCACAGTCAGACATCCCTCTCAAAACCCAGAACTGCTGGCTCATAACCACTTTCCTTCCTGCCTGCTTGATTGCCCCTAACCACTTCTGCCTGCCAGCCTGATCGCCCCTAACTGCTCCCCTGCCAGCCTAATTGATGCCTAACTGCTCCACTGCCAGCCTGATCACTCCCAACTGCCCTCCCCTGCTGGCCCAATGGCCCCCAACTGCCCTTCACTTCTGGCCCAATCACTTCCAACTGCCCTCCCCTGCCAACCCTGTTGCCCCCAACTGCCCTTCCCTGCTAGCCCAGTCACCCCTAATCCCCCTCCCCTGCTGGCCCAGTCACCCATAACTACCCTCCCCTCCTGGCCTGATTGCCCTCAACTACTTTCCTATGCCAGCCATCTTGTAATGATGTGGGGGCAGTTATCTTGTGACAACATGGGGATGGCCATCTTGTGATGATGCAAGGGAGCAAGGGCCACCTAGGCTTTTATTAGTATAGATTATTTTCATTATCAAACTTCCCTGATGCATTGAAAATAGGATTTTATCAACAGATTTTAGTGTGTGCACAGTGTTCCAGGACAGTAAGGAGAGGTGTCCATATTCTGGCACAAGCAGTTGGATATAAACCCAAACCACCATCCAGCCAAGTTCTACTAGCCCTGGACATAGTCCCAGCCCTGGTCCTGTCCACCTTCTCTCCTTCCAGGGTTTGCTGGCTCTTGTCTGCCCCACTTCAGCAGCACCATGCCCTTCATTTACTGCAACATCAATGAAGTGTGTCACTACGCCAGGCGCAATGATAAGTCCTACTGGCTCTCAACCACCACCCCTATCCCCATGATGCCCATCGGCCATACCAAGATACCCCAGTATATCAGCCGCTGCTCTGTGTGTGAGGCACCCTCGCAAGCCATTGCTGTGCACAGCCAGGATGTCACCATCCCGCAGTGCCCCCTTGGCTGGCACAGCCTCTGGATGGGGTACTCCTTTCTCATGGTAAGGCCTCTGTCTCCATTGTAGACTCTCTGGGAGCGTCTCTCAGACTGATTTCCAGTTTTAAGGGGCACGGAGTAGAAACCAGAGTTTGAAAGGAAGGGCAATGCTTGGCTTGGGTTTGGCCAAAGACAAGAGAGCCCACGTTTGCATGAGTGACAGGTAATTACAGGTGTGAGCAGAAAGGAGCAGTTTGCATCCAGTGGTTCAGGGTGAGAATACCTATGAATCACCAGCATAAGCCCTGGCATCTTTATGCCTGCTTCAGTTATGCCATAAGCAAGGGAATAAGGAGGAACCACACAATTTGGATGGACAGTGAGGGACAGGCTGTCCCTACTTAGGGCTGGGACACACTCTCACTGGTCAGTCTGTGCATTCTACTCCCATTCTTGTGCCCACACTCCCTCTAGCCACCTCCTCCAAAAAAAATCAGATGAGGGAATGTTGTATTTTCATGTCCTTAATGGGATTTCTGCTGCCTTGCCATTTTGATGGGAAGGCAATGGCAAGCCACTGTATCTTGATAAGAAAGAGCTGAGAACATCTGTAAATCCAAGACAGCATCAAGTCCTTCACATGATATTTCATGAATAAGTGGGCACATTAAATGAGTTAAAGATCAGGTGTAGGGACAGGATAACTCTCAGGGCAAATCAGTGTGAAGCCACTAAAGTACCTGTTTCGCCAGAGCTTCTTCACTAAATCACTAGGGGTGAGGTGGTGAGAGAGTATCTTCAAATAATTACCAAACTGCAGTCTATGAATTGGGCAGTTTGTCCCAGTGCAATACAGAATTACTCACCCATCAATCTTAGTTCTGTCCACTGAGATTCCACAAGGAATGGTAGAAAAGTTATGTATGAAATTACATACTGCTCATGGGTGTGCTCTTAAACCCTTATTCAGAATCTCTTTACTCATACTGTAAACTTAATTCTAACATGCTACAATGTTATATTTTTCTAAAAACGTGTAAGGGTGGGAATTTGGACTGCCTGTAGGGCATCTTGAAGCAATTAGACAAGCCCACTAAAAGGGAGGAAAGGAGAAAACAATTCAAAGGCCACCCAAAAACTCTAAAATTTGTGTCTCTTGGTACAGGGTCCCTGCATTATCCTTCCTGACCAAAGCAAAAGCCAACATTCATAGCAACAAACCTGGGTCATCTGTAAAGGGTAAAATACAGTGTCTGCTGTTTAGTAAGGCAGGGTAATATGTCATTCATGCTAGAAAGCCCTTCTTGAGGATCAAAATGAGGAACACTTTGATACTTCATTTATTAAGAAAGGTCATTTTTATAAAAACACACTTCTACAAAGTTCTGCAAAGTAAGGTGATACTGTGTATCCAACCTGGGCATCTGTCCCATTGACCATTTCCTGACCTGGGTGTGTATGAGCCTTCCCACCTCCAGTGGTCCAGATAATAACCCATCTGAAGTGAAGAGAGGGTCTTTTCTCTATGGCAGTGGTTCTCAACCTTTCTTATTCCACGACCCTTTAATACAGTTCCTCATGTTGTGGTGACCCCCAACCATAAAATTATCTTCGTTGCTACTTCATAACTGTAATTTTGCTGCTGTTATGAATCATAATGTAAATACCTGTGTTTTCTGATGATCTTAGGTTCTACAGCAGCAGTTCTCAACCTGTGGGTTGGGTTGTAACCCACAGGTTGAGCACTGCTAGCAGGGTCTCGACCCACAGGTTGAGAACTGGTAGCAGGGTCACCTAAGACCATCAGAAAACACAGATATACATTATTATTCATAACAGTAGCAAAATTACGGTTATGAAGTATATGAAGTAGCAACGAAAATAATTTTATAGTTGGGGGTCACCATAACATGAGAAAATGTTATTAAAAGGTTGCAGCATTAGAAAGGTTGAGAGCCACTGGTCTATGGATATTGTGACCAAAGATTACTGGCTCATGAGTGATACTGATGAGGAAATACTGGAACTGAGTGCTGTAGGAGCTTCCTGAAGTGAGGGCCAGAATATTAGTCTAAATCTGAGGCCTACAAGTGCATAGCAGGTAACAAACAATATATGTCGCTCTAAAGATCATTGTACAAATTGAAAATATAAATTCTAATGAAGGTAAATTCAGAGCTATTAATAGATATGTTAGGGGAAGAACCAATGGTTTAACCACTTTGTAGAATATTACATGCTTTTTTCCTTCTTGGTGTATACCACCTGGGGCTTGAAGTAGACGGGCTCTGAGAAGAACTGCATTCTGAAACCTATTGATTTTTTCCTTAATTCAGCCAAACACTTATTTGCCCATGGAATTGAGGGCAGGGGGCACACTGAGCATACCTCAGAACTCTGTGAGGCAGCAGCAGTTTGGGAAACTGGGCTGAGATGTGGTCGCAGCCATGCACAGTGGGTTGGGTGGGCACCAGGAATCTCGGAGGGATCTACTGGCCCTGAGGCTAATACAAGGGTGGATGAGCAGCCTAGGATCAGAAATATAGTCTTTGGTCTTCTGGTTAGACATTAGGGATGAGCCAAGGGGCCTGAGCATAGGAAGGAAGCACATGTTCTTCCTGGAGCAGCAGAGTGTCCATCATCTGCCATGGGCCCAGCTCACACTTCACCCCTGTCTGTTTTAGCACACTGCCGCTGGCACGGAGGGTGGAGGCCAGTCTCTGGTTAGAACTGGCTCCTGCTTAGAGGATTTTCGAGCCACTCCTTTCATTGAGTGCAGTGGTGCCCGGGGTACCTGCCACTACTTTGCCAACAAGTACAGTTTTTGGCTGACAACAGTGGAGGAGAAGCAGCAGTTTGGGGAGGAACCTGTACCAGAAACATTGAAAGCTGGGCAGCTCCACACACGAGTCAGCCACTGCCTGATGTGTATGAAAAGCCTGTAGGGTAGCCCCTGCCATTCTTCCCCTTGCTGTCTCTTCCTCCACAGAACAGCAACCTCACAAACCCAAACCATCTAAAGAATAAAGACCTAAACCCATTTTCCTATCTGGAAAGTTGTACATTGGAGTTTCATTTGGGCTAGACTACTGGATACTGGTCACCCCAAACCTCAGGCCTAATGGGTGAGCCCACCCTGCTGAGACCTGCTGTTCCATTTCAGTCAACCTGGAGCTACTGTTTGATTTGGATATTTGCGTGAACTCAGAAAGACCTGCTAGACTACCAGTTTCTTAGAAAGCTGCTAGCTTTCTTCACCATCTTGATCACAAAGTGGTTCTATAATAACTGATAAGTCATTTCTTTATGTATAGAGGTCACCACACATTATTTGGCTTAAACCAGAACCAAGTGTTTCCACATGAAAAAAAAAATTACCTGGCTAAGTATTCATGGATGAGTTGGGCCTGCATAGAGCAAGCCTTCACCCTTCAAGAAAACCCACTGTGTCTAGGCAGGCAGCAGAGCTGGAATAAGGTGCTAGCCAGTAGTCTAGGATGAGCTTTGACTCCTTCGAGAGTAAACACAATTAAACCCCATATTGCTTAGGGAAGTTTGAAGGCCAGAAGCCAAGAAGGGCTCATTAACTTCATATGGTCCTAGACAAATCACATCCTTCTTGCCAGCTCCCTCTCCAGGAAGAGACCTATTACTTGGCCTGGTCCACAGTAGAGTGGAGGATGCACCAAATATGGCCAGGCCCAGAAAGGGAAATGAGAACCACAGCCCTTTCTCCCAGGCCAGTGGTAGAAGGGTGGGTGGGTAAGGCAGTGTGAATTTTACTTTTGACTCCAGGAACAAAAAGGTAAATAAATCCCTTGTCCCAATTTCTCAGAAGTCCTTGTTTCATCCAAATACCATCCAGATGTGTGTAATGTGGCAATCTGAAGCTTGCAGTTTATTGATTCCTTTGCATTTTGAGACTGTAAGAGACTTTCCATTAAAATGTCCTTCCAATTGCTCTTTTAGAGGTAGCCTGTTAAGCTATTTTAATATTTTTAAAACCTCATAAAAATCTAACACACTCTTCCCTTTAGCAGTTAGCAGACCTAGAGCAAGCCTGAGTTGACTATAAAGTGTATTGTGTTTGTTTGGGGAGATTTGTTTTAACCATTTTCTTTATCAGTTTCCCAGAACACTTAGATATGTTGACATGAGGCAATTCCTTCCAGATTATTCTGCTTCCTTAAATATTATGTAAACAGTGCCAATATAAATAAAACATAATTAGTGTAATATGAATTACTGTTATCTTCACCTCCTCTCTGAGTAAAAAACATGGTTGTCAGCTCTGTACATCACAAATAAAAGGAATTTAACATGAACAATTGACTCTTGATGTTATTTGATGAAAACTTTTCACTGCAATTCATGAGTCTCCCATAGGGCTATGGGGGCTCCTGTTACTACAAATTGAGCTTTATAACAAAACATTGAGACAGGAAAAAATACAAGTAAAGTCAAAGAACAGAAAGAGTCCTCTAATAGGCAATAAATCCAAAACCTGTTTCAAATAAGTCTATAACTGCTTTTCATCTCATGCTAGAATTCAAGAAAGGAGTTCCCATACTTCTGGTACCTCAGGATCATTTTTAAATAAATCAAAGGTAGAGAAATGCTAAAATCATTAAAATGAAATCTAAGATATATGCATATGTTTGTATAGTATAAAATATATCCATTGGAAAGATAAAAATAACAACAAGAGCATCAGGGAATGGAACTAAAATTTGGGAGGAAGCAACTGTTCACTGAATACCATTTTTAATATTTTGAATTTTGAACCACTGGAATATATTACCTACTGGGGGAAAAAATGAAAATTTGGAATCTAAGGAAACAAGTGTTATAATATTTCTAAATATATAAGAAACACACCTTGAGTTGGTGCTAGCTTTCAAACCCCAGTTGCTGGCCCTCCTCACATCTTGGTTGAGGATGCAAGTGAAATGCATACAGGTTAAGAGGGCAAGAAGAAACGCAGAATCACCACTAGGACTTGACGTGCAACCACACAGGAGAGTTGGTGGCAAAGGCAATAGGAAAATGAGCTTTAAAATTTACTATGTCACTAGTCCTTAAAAGGTTTGGAATTGTATATGATACACAAATTAAAGGTCACCACATGAATAATTCTTTCTAATAAGGCTGTCAAGCAAAATGGAGTCTAATTCAACCACAGTTTTTTAATTTCCCAAACAAAAATCAACATTTTAAGTCAGTTATTAACAAACTACAGACTGTAGGTTAAATTTGTCATCCATCTATTTTTGTAAATATAGTTTTATGGTTTACAGCCAGGCTCAGATTGTCTATGGCTACTTGTGTACTTCAAACAGCACAGTTAAATAGCCAAGACAGAGGGGACATGGCCTATAAAGCCTGAAACATTTATCATCTGGCCTTTACAGAAAAAGTTTGCTGACTCCTGACCTAAGCGATCATGATTTCATTTAAGGACAGGTTTTTAAAAATACATTTGTTTTACTGAAAAAAGTGTCAGTAAAGAAGGGAACAGTGACTCATTAAAATAAGGTTCCTCCAAAGAGTCAAGAGATCAATAAGTCCACATCTGAAACAATTTCTTAGACAAACTTTTTGATATTAATTATAATTAATTAAAATACATATTCAAATAATTTAACAGGAACTTTTTCTCCCTGGTGTAATCACTTTATTATTAGAGCAAAAGAACAGACTGCTTCTTAGTATTTAGCCCAAAAGAGGTCACACCTAAAAGGGTGCAGAAGCACAGGTAACCATCTCTCATTTACTGGTGCTTGAAGCAAGGTGGGAGTTGCTGTCTATCTTCCAGAAGTCCACCTCCTCATTTCAGTAGCGGCAGAGTCGCTATGGCCAAGTAAGACAAGCTGAGAAGCAAAGAATGGCTCCTAATCTTTCTGCTCCTAGATCCCATGATTGTTCTAGTTCTTTCTGGGGGAGGATTGTTAAATGTCTTTTTCTGAGAAGTGGTGATTGGCTCAGTCATGATTGATTGCTATCAAGTTTGTATGCTGTTGGCATAACAGGCACTTGCTGACTACAAAAGTTTTATGTATTGAGTTCATGTTCTTCTGGTGCCAGATGGAAGAAAAATCTTAAGGTTGAGTTTCTATTATTTTATACACTCAGAATCTCGAAATCTTCCTCCAAGTCAAACTCCTCTAGTTGTTCAGTAGAGTCAATGAATTCTGTGAGAATACAGAAATGAGAAAGAAGAAAAGCTTGATGTTTAAGTAAAAACAATCAATACATTACTCAGTAGGGAAGACTATGCATTTTTAAATTTTTTTCTAAAGTAAAGCTTTGGTGGAGGAGACTTACAGATAAAACCATTGCCAAGTATTAGAAATTCTCTCTAAAGCAGTGGTTCTCAACCTTTCTAATGCCGCAACCCTTTAATACAGTTCCTCATGTTGTGGTGACCCCCAACCATAAAATTATTTTCGTTGCTACTTCATAACTGTAATTTTCCTACTGTTATGAATCATAATGTAAATGCCTGTGTTTTCAGATGGTCTTAGGTGACCTTGCTACCAGTTCTCAACCTGTGGGTTGCGACCCTGCTAGCAGTGCTCAACCTGTGGGTTGCGACCCACAGGTTGAGAACCGCTGCTGTAGAGCCTATGACCATCGGAAAACACAGATATTTACATTATGATTCATAACAGTAGGAAAATTACAGTTATGAAGTAGCAACAAAAATAATTTTATGGTTGGGGTCACCACATGAGGAACTGCATTAAAGGGTCATGGCATTAGAAAGGTTGAGAACCACTGCTCTAAAGAATCAAAATAACCAGACTTGTTTCATAGTCCTATTCACATAATGATGAGGAGGTTCTATAAGAACTTGGAGGCACCTTTTGACTCACCCATGGCCCCAGATTTATTGTTCTCAACCAGACTATTTTTAAAAAGTCTAGTCATTTTTATTTTATATGGAACTTTTGCACTAAGCTCATTTTCTGTTATCTTTCTTTGACATCAGTATCAGTTCATCAGAGAATTTAAATAATCAAAGCACCATTCCTTGATTTGCCAGATGATTGCTTCTATCTCATAAACCAATTGCCTCATGTGGGTCTGCTGGCTAAAGAGCTCCTGAATAACCACTTACCTGCCCCAGTAGTTGTTACCTCTGGTTTGGCTGGAGGTACAAAGGGAGGCCAGTGTGATGGATGTTTCTGAACTAGTTCAAACATCCTTAAGTTTTCCTTTAGAATTTCCTGAGGAGACATAAAACCAATTATAAACATGGCAGGTTCACTTTATTTCTGTCCAATTGTCAACCTATGACCCTAAGCCCCAAGAGAGTAGCCTGATTGTTAAAAGGTGAAAGCAAAGAACTAGCAAATATTCCCATCCTCTATTTGACCCATCTAAAGACCCAGCCCTCTTCAATTCTAAAACTGTTGGCCAGGAGGGAAGGCCAATGGAGGGAGTATCTGATAGAAGGCCAGTACTCACTGCCCAAACTCCATCATGAGGTTCAGGTCATATGCCAGTTGCATGGACTCAACTCAATTTAGGGGCGAGATGTTCCTGAAGTGTTGGCTCCAAAAAAATGTTGGTTAATCAAATAAAATCTGCCCCAAGAGAAATACTGATATATATTGACATGGTTTCCATTTAGTCCAACACTTACAGTATATGTCCTAATTTAAATGGTACAATCTTATCAGAAAATTTTTCTTCTAACTTTAAATGTGACATATAGTTTTGCTGCATCGTGAATATAAGTATTGCTTTTAGACAATAAGTATCCATTATGTCTCAGCTAAATATGAACTAGGGTTTTAGATTCAGCTAGGGGCATAAGTGTTAATTATTTGTTTACTTGTGAAGAAAAATCTTCCCTCTTTACACCTATAAGAGGCTCTGGGCTCCCATCTCTCCAATCTCTTTGTTTTGTAAATAGGAGAACATTGTGTCTCCTACTATCCCATCCAGGGCCCCTTAAACTACTCCTTATGATCTCCCTTAATGTTTTTCAATAAGTGTTTGTCAATGTCTTTTACATATTTGGTATGTGTTAGAAGCTCAGGATGAGGGAGGCAGATACAAAGATTGGTGATCCAGCAAAACAATAGCTATCATTTTACACAAAATATCAACAACAAAAAAGAAGAGCTTGCTTTAGTATTTACACAGATTTCTCCAAATTGTCTTTCCTTTAAGTAGTAGCATGACTACATTTTATATAAATAAGACAGTGAATAGAAAGGCAAGACTCCTAAACTATAATACAACACAGTACATTAAACTGTAAATGGAATTTAGTACATTAATCTAAATAAATAGCAAAGTAGATCAGTTTCTTCTATCATCTCAGAGTTCTGAACAGATTAAAAAAACTTAGGCTGAGCCATATGAAATTGGCATTTTTAGGTTAAAATGGTAGAATATTAGTTAAGTATTTCATTACTCGTAGGCTTAACGAGATAAAACAATAAGAAGCTAAAAATGTCATTCACTTGACTTACTAAGCATATTTCTAACAAAAGATGTTCTTTGGTTCCCCAAAGTCATATGTAATTTACAACATCTTAGTTTCTTTCTCTTGCAGTAAAGTCATATCAGACTAGGTTTATGTTACTATGAAAAAGTCTTGAAAAGGAATCACATTAAATAACTTTTTTTTAAGACTAAGAAAAACATATCTTTACCTTTTGAACAAGGCTACACCAGTTATCAAAGTCTTTTTCTTCTTTACAGAAAAATCCCTTGGAGGAAAGCAAAAGAACACAACTTAGAACTAGTCAGGGGCACCAAGGAAGGCCCGCCCTGTACTGAAAGATGGAGCCACTGTCCCGGAGTTACAATGTGGGATGTGGGCCACTCTCCTTGGATGTGATTTCCCAACAGTTAGGAGGAATATTGGTTGAGCTTATCTCTCTCCTAGATCATTGCCTCAATTGGACACAAACATTTGCTCATTCATTCTCCCTTCCCCCTCATTCTCTCTTTCCCATCTCTCTTTCTCTCTTCTCTCTCTCTCTCTCTCTCTCTCTCTCTCTCTCTCTCTCTCTCCTCCTTCTGTTTCATTTCTCCCGTATCTCTGCTTCTTTCTCTTATTCTGTCCCTTTCTTTTTCTCCATGTCCCTTTCCCTACATATCCCTCTCCCCTCATACTGTGAGATATACTTTCCCCTCATATTGTGAGATATAGTAACTCAAAGCCCAATCTCCAGTGTGGGTTAATTCCATTACATTTAGTGTAAAAATATACACATATATAAATAAAAGTCAATTAAACCAATAAACAAAATCCAAATAGCATTTTTAGCTAGAAGCAACATTTAATAAGGTGATTCTACTTTAAGGAAATTATTAGAATAAAGAGCACCATCAGCCTTGATCTTCATCCTCAGAGCTATCATATAGTAGTAAAATAATGGTCCATTTTTTAAATTAAGGTATTATATGTATACATATCTTACCATTGTCCACCCCACCCCACTCCCATACATGCCCTCACCCCCCAGTGTTTTGGGTCCATTGGTTATGCTTAGATGCATGCATACAAGTCTTTTGGTTGATCTCTTATCTCTCCCACCAAGAAAAAAGGAGGACTTTTTGGATACTGGTGCCTTGATAATTAGAAGAAAGTATGCAGACAGGCCTCAGAACCACTGGTACTTCACAGTCGCTGCCCCTTCGATGTGTGTAGACAGCAGTCATACTACTGGGGGCGGGAGGGGTTGCAACTTCCTGGATTATGTGCCCAGAGAAACTGGCACTGACTACCCAGTGTATCTTGCTCTCTTCTCCCTCCCTACTGATAACCTACATATTCCCCTGGCCTGTGTGGCAATAATTAGAGGGTGAGAAGGAAAAGTGGGAAAGATGGTAACACTAATAATAACTAACATTTATAGAACAGTCACAATGCCCTAGGCACTGTGTTAAGTGCATTATGCACAGCATACCTCACACAACCCTACAAAGGACTCAGAAAAGTATAGGGACTCCCCTTAAGTCCATTGCTAGTAAGTGGTGGGGCTTGAATACCAACTTGAGTAGTTTGGCTTTAAGATCCACTCATTCCTCACTATTCCACACTACCTCTCATGGGGGTGGTAAGTTAATATACTCTGGCCACCCTACCTAGATACTTGGAAAATACCCAGGGAACCAATCTATAATAGGACGGCAGTGTATCTCATGGCCCACCCAACATTCAGACACCCACCAATGCCACAGAAGGATCCAAGTTCAGAATATTCATTCGCTGTGGTGACTGCAGACAATGGAAAGTCTGGTCATCAACGGTTCCATCCTCTTCAGTGTCAACAAAGGTCTGGGTTGTGTGAGGGTCCAGGAAAATGAGCTCATCACCTGTTGGAATGAGGTATGTTTAACCTTCAAAAAACTGCCTGCTCTGGCTGCACTGTTGTCCTTGGGAGGAGGTGTTCTGGTTTCCCTAACCCCTTCCTTGGTGACAATGAAAATGAGATGATAGAAAACCCAAGTTAAGGTGAGTATACCTAAGAAGCCACCCACACCCAAATCTAAACATTCAATGAGAAGACTTGCCCTAGCATTCACATCTCCTCAAAGTCCAACTCCAAAAATGGAAAGCGACAACTTTTGGAAAAGGTGGGGATGAAAGATCACAGATGACATGGCAAGCTCTGTGAGCAGCAGTAGCAAAGAGGCTGTAGGTAGAACCACCAGGCTGTGAGTTCAGGTGCCATTGGGGGTTTCCTGATTCTTTCAACATTGGAAAGCATATAGTTAGAGACCATTGGTTCTCAGAACTATAGTCAGAGAGCGCACCTAGTAAAGAGAAAGGCCTTGGCCTCCAAAAGAAATGGGAATTCTGGCTTTGCTATGGATGAGATACCAGGAAGCTGTCTTCTGGTATTGATTAGCTAGCAAGTTAGTCCTTGTTAGCAAGTTAGTAATCCCTGTTGGAAATCACTGTCTTGGTCACATTAACATCTTTACAGATATACCTTGCAGGGAAAACTCACTTTGAGGTTATCAATGTTTACAAATAAAAGAAACACCATGCTTCATTAAATTGAAGAAGTTTAGCCCAATAATTACCTGGGAGGGGTTTAGGATAATAAAATCTCTGCTTTTCAAAGGGATGAGAGTTTCCCTAATGTTCACCAGTGGCATACTGAGTAGGAAAAAGTGTCTAAGGGAACACCCTAACCTCACTGTACAGGCCTGAGAACCATTTAGGCTTCTGTGTTTTAAACTGAGTTAGGCAACCAAAGAAAGACCTGCCTATAGCAGGAAGATGGTCTGGGAAGGGATGCCCTAAAGACCTTTCCTGGAATTGCATCCAGGAGTGTAATGGGCACATCTAAGTGCTTCTGTTGGAAAAGAATGTGTTTCTGATGTCTGATGAAAGCTCAAAATATCTCTATCACAGACGTCGGACAAGCCTATTAAATCACTGTCTTAATTTTTATGTTTTTAAATTGGGGTCATTGGGCCTGCTTCAGTGACATCATAGGGTATTATAAGAATAAGAAGACTTCACCCCTGTGAAATGCCTAAAACACAATACAAATACAAGTAAGTCATATAAGTATCTTGTTTAGATACAAAAGTATTTCTCTATAAATAAATGTTGGAGAGTATATGAAACTCAATGCTGCCATATGATTTATTTTATCAAAGTCAAGGTACAAGTTCCCTCAGACTACAGGTGGGTGACATCGATTATATCAAAAAGGCTTCAAGTTACAATGAGGAGCAACAACCAGGATATTTAGAGCAAAGCCTAAGAGGTAAGAAGAGAAGGAACTTGTACACAAGAAAATACAAATCCAAAGCAGGGTTATAATTAAGCATCATTCTTCCAGAATGTTTCTAATTAAGTTTCTGGGAATAATAGCAGTGTCCTCTCTGCCTGTGTGCCCTGTTTCCAAGAGTGCTTAAAAGAGATATAGTAACCTTAGCTGAGATCCTTCCAAAATTATTTTCCAATATGTGTCAACATTATCCTCAAACACAAATAAATAAAAAATAGCTTTTTGCAGCATTTCTTTGACAATAACCCAAAAACTTAGAAACAGGAGACATTGAAATTTATATAACTAAGTTTATGTTCTTGGAAAATATAAGTCCCCCGCTGTAATTCTTAGGGTTGGCCAATGGATGGCAGCATTAGAGAGAGCTGAAGCAACTGTACAGAAACACTAGCCTTAAAGAAAAAGGAAAGAGATGCTGAGGTCAGGTAGGGTGGAGTCACCTTTTATTAAGTATATACTGTATGCCCAACTCTTTGCTGAGTGCTCTATCCTGATGTGACAACATGGTGAGTGAGGTATTAGCCCCATTTTCCATTAAGAAGAACCTGAGACTGAAAGAGTTGTTCTCTTCTGGTGGTCACACAGCTAGCAAGTGGGAGACTAGCATACAATAACAGGTATTTTTGTTTACACTCCACATCACCTCCCTGAATCTCCAAGGAGATGCTGGAGGATGACCAAGCCCGCCTCACCCTGTCCTCTGTATGTCCTTCATACCATCCCCTATACCTGCTCTGGCTCTTCCTTGCCAAAGTAAAGCTGTCCCTTGCAATATTCTTCAAGGTCCAGTTTCAGACCACTCCACTCTTGTGATAAGTGTCCTATACCAAATTTCCCTAACCACATCACTCCCTTCCTGGTGTTCTTCAGCACTAACCAGGTATCTAGGCCCTTGGTACTCAAAGTATAGTGTGTATACCAGCAGCACCAGCACTATCTAACTAGAAATGCAGAGTCTCAGGGCCTACCCTAGACCTACCAAACATGTACTTTAAAAACTCTCAAGGTAATTCTTATGCATATTAAAATTTGAGAAGCACTGGACTAGCTCACCTTATGTACCAAAGGCCTTAAGTGTCTCTGGTTATAACTAGTGGATAAGGTGGTTGGGTTTCCAGAGGTGTCAACCTAGGCAGGGAATGTCAGTCTAGTTGTTAGGGTCCATATCAGATTAGTGGTTTTAAAGCTTAGCCCCTATTATCAGAAAAGGGATATCTGTCTTTGCCTCTTCTAATTCCCACTGAGTTATGGCTCTGAACAATGAGCCTGCAGGCCCAGCTTCATGGAGCTGGGAAGGAAGAGGATGGCCCCTGGCCTAAATGCCTGAGCCCTAGTAAGACAAAGATCAACAAGGCCAGAAGAGTGACACTCTAACACCCTGGGCCCCACAGAAAAAAAGAGAGATGAGCTGAAACAATGTTGTGACCTTGAGGTGGTCCCGTAGGAAAGCAGTGTGAAATCATCTTATAAACAGTCAAGGAAGTGGAGACAATCAAGGGGGATCTGCTCTATGTCAGGCATACAAAAGTATTACTCTCCACAGATCAGGCCAGAGACAGAAAGAGCTGACCAGAAACCACAACATCTCCAGGCTAGACTAGGCCCCCTAATTGGAACTGCCTGGTCTCCCATGCAAATTTTCTGCCCACCCTCCCTTAGCCCATAATGACTTACTTGAGATTACTCTTTTCTTACCTAAGAATCCTATGAAATAATAGGCGTTATTTGGTTTTCCTCCTAATGCCCCTAAAGACTGTGGCATCTTAAAACACTCCTAGAGGGAAAGAGAATGTAAGATTCTCAATTCACTTGTGGACTGCTGCTCACGGATCTCTGTGCTCACATGGCGATGTGATGGGCAGGCAACAATGGGCTCGGAAAAAGGAGCGACTTACTTTGAATGCATCAACATAGACAGGATTGATTTGGTTTATGCCCAGGCGGAGGGGCACAATGAGCAGCAGGGGTTTCCAGGCCGGGCAGCAGGCAGAGGTGGCCTTACTGTAGTTCGAAGCATTCAGAGAGTTGGGAGGACTCCCACCATCTGTATCAGTACTGAAGGGAAGGATGCGGCACATTTTTTCTAGAAACAGAAGATAAGAGAGCTGGGTAAATTAGGGGTATCCAACCCTAGCAGGTATGGCAAGGTAAAAACTAAGGAAGACCTCACATGACATCCCCTGCCTAGAAGGCCTTTGTCCTCTGTCTGCCACCAGGACCCAGCTTATCCCACTTCCCACAGGAAGTCCAGGCCACTCTTCTAGCCCTTAACTTCTCTTCCTTCTTGCAACTGAGCACTCCCTTACCTCCTGTCAGTTATCATGGGTTCATTGAAAGAATCTCATTTCTCAACTAGTCTGCAAGGGCCTTTGGGAGAGGGACCGCATATTTTGGTTTCTCTAACCCCATAATGGAGAGCACAGGGCTAGACTAAGGGATAGTCTCCTCAGAAGATAAGTTTGGTAGTTTAAACTATTTATCCACACTAGGGTGTCCTACAAGGAAAAGGACTGGTACCGCTCCAAGGAGCAGCAAAGATCCTCTAATTGTTTTCTTCCTTTCATAAAGCTGATAGGAAAGAAAAAAAAAAGGGTGGGGGGGATGATTACCCAGGGTCCTGTGCTTCCCTAAGCTCCATTGCCCTGATGGGGCAGATCAGAGTCAGTGTGCATATATAAGTGTGAGTGTGTGTGTGTGTCTCTCTATCTGTCTCTCTGCCTCTGTCTGTGCCTCTATAGGCCTGAATATCTATCTATATATCTATATCTATATCTATATCTATATCTATATCTATATCTATATCTATATCTATCTATCTATATATTCAGAAATCACCCCTGATTTCTGAATGGTGAGGAAGGACCTCATCACCCCCACCCACAACCCAGAAAGGTAAACAGACCGTGGACTCACTGATATCTTCAATTACCACTGTGTTATCCATTGAAACATAAATAGCCAAGGAATTCCATTCATCAAATAAAGCAAGTTTTCTGCAAAGCAACATACAATGAAATCACAATTGAGGAAGATGGAAATATCAGCAGGAAGCAATACAATCCATGCCCAGTGTTCCTGAAGTCACTGAACACTGAGCCTCAGAGAGGTTGGGGTTCAGGTTAGCTCTGGATCCTTTAAGTGAGCGCTGGAGCACTCCATGTTTAGGGACCTTGAGTATGCCATAAAGTCACAGTTTCTGAATCTTGAAAAGGAAGCCCTACTTCACAGAATGGAAAAGTCTACCTCACAAGATGATGTTACTCCTCTTGGGTTAAAGAGAAGAGTTACAAATGCATCTGCTCCCAATAAGTTTTCTTTTCTTAAATAAAATATACTCTGATTTATTGCTTTATTCAGTAAATGGAAACCATACTCTGAGATTCCTGGATAAAGTCCAGTCTCACTAGACAAAAGAAAAAAACATTCTCTCCCAAACCATGATAGCTATCAGAAAGAGGTTAATTACTATTATACTTTTATTTTACTCATTTTAACATATTATCTTCCTCAAAAATAATGAGGAGGAAAATAGAAAATGGTTGCCAAATAGGCAGCAGTGTTGTCCACCTCCTAGGACCAGGCTCAAAAAGCAACTAAATCGGAGAACATCCACCCTGAATGAACAGATTAGACACGGCTGAGGAGACAATTGTCAATAAGGAAGGGCAGAAGATGCCTAGAGAATGCCGCCTGTCAGCCATAACATGCATGGAACTACCACAGTGCCCAGGCAGTGAGTGGTGCAGTACCTACCAGCAGGTTCCCAGGGGTCTGCAGGGAACGTGCACTGCAAGAGTGAGCTCCTGCACCAGGCCTCCTCACCAGCCTGCAGGGACCCAGCATCCTAAGATCCAGCTCTAAGACCTCATAGTAAGTGCAAGCCAGGGGGAATCCTGTGGCCCACCTATTCCCAGGAACCCAGAACTGAGCTGTTTGCCTGACCCAGAACCACCCAGCACATGCTTAACCACAAGTCCCAAGACCTACTGTCAGGGAAACCCTGAGCATGCCCCACTCCGGACAATAGGAGAGCAGGGACTGTGTGACCCAGAGCAACTGGTACCTGCTTCATCCTGGCACCCTGGACAACTCTGATGGGGTGACCCGGGCAATGCATGGCCACTTCACGTCTTCCTGGGAGGGTCGAACCACAGCAACCCAGTGCATACCTCACTTAGGTCCACAGGGTAGCTCTGATTATAGGACCCAGAGCAACCCACACCTGCTTTCTTCCAGCCCCTGGGACATTCCTGTAGGACCTACTCAGAGCAACCCAGCACATGCCTCATTCCAGACCACAGAACAGCGCTACCAGGGTGACCCAGAGCAAACTGGTGTGCCCAGCCAAGTGCCAGAGGACCTCACTGCAAGAGCACTGCCAGAGGGACATAGAGTTCAACCCTGCTATGGATGCCAGGGCTATACTGTGAATTGCATGCCAGAGGGCTCTGGGTCCTCACTGGGAATTACACACCAGAGAAGCTGTGCACATGCTCCCACCACTACAAGATTCTGAAACAAACAACTGAGGGTCCAGATCTGAGGGAGAAGGGGACACAACTCAGAGCCTAGACCAGCCGTGGGCAAACTATGGCCCATGGGCTGGATCCAGCCCGTTCAGCTGTTCTATCCAGCCCGTGGAGCCGAAAGAGCGGAGGGTTCTCTTGCTCTCCCCTCTGCTCCTTCACTAACAGTGAAAGACGAGAGTACCAGCATGGTCAGGTTGCTTTTGTTCCAGCCCTCCAGTCCAGTTTAAGAACCCATTGTGGCCCTCGAGTCAAAAAGTTTGCCCACCCCTGGCCTAGACAATAAAGGTGTGAGACTCAAGGCAGTCCCAGCCACTGGGCTAATGATTTCAAGACCATTGCCATGTTAGGGTCTTTAACCTCTCAAACTCCAAGCAAGGTACCCAGGGCCAGAAAGAGACAGCAAAAATGGGGAGATAAGAAAACAACCCCCAAGGAAAGAAAAGGATGAATTGCCAGAAAAAAAAAAAAACACAAAGAAAAAAAACAACAACAACTACTAAATGAAATAGAGACATGCAGTACTTCAGAAAAATAATTTAGAGTAAGGGTCATACAGTTCATAAACCGGAGAGATGAGAAAATCAATAACTTACATAAGAATCAAAAATAAATAAAAAATATATAGCTACAACAAAAAACACAATGTAAGGTTTCAACAGTAGACTAGAAGTGGAGGACAAAATTAGTGAGTGAGAAGGCAGGGTAGAAAAAAAACACACGCACAATCTGAACAGCAATTAGAGAGAGAAAAATTAGGAAACCTAGAAGGAGAGTCAAAGGGAGCTTTGGTAAAACATAAAAAGATGTAACTTCCATATAATAGGGGTGTCTAAAGAACAAGAAAAAGAGCAAGGATTACAAAACCTTTTTGAAGAAATAATGACAGAAAACTTCCCTAATTTGGGGAAGAAGAGTCACAGAGAGTCCCAGACAAAATGAACAAACAAACAAACAAACAAACAACAAAAAACACACACCAAAAAAAGTCATAGAGTGAGAGAAAATGGCGGCAGAATAGACAGACGAGTTCTGAACATTGTTCCAGAGCAGAAAGAAAGAATAGCTGAGGGTTGCACAGGGAGTATTTGTTAGAAAGTTAAGAGAAAACTGAACTCCAGGACAAGGTGGGGGACTGCTGGATGGGGTTCCCCTGACAGAGCAGCCCTCCCCCCCCCCAGTGCAGCTGGGTTCCCTCCCAGAGCTACAGGCTCGGATGGGGAAACTTTGCCATCTTGAAAGGGAATATGGACCTTGTTGGAGGCCTGAAAATCCACAAAAGCAGCGACCACCAAATAGCAGTTCCCAGGTGGTGTGAACACTTGGACTCAAAGGAGCTCTTTATTCCAACATGGAAAGGAGAGAGAGAACTACATAACCAGACATTCAGAGAAGAGAGACCATGGGGAGACAAACAGCCCACATATGAAAGAAAAGCAGGCATGATCAGAAAAGGAAGTAAACTAATTAGAGGCAAGCAAACTATCAGAGAAAGAACTCAGATAAATGGTCAGAAGGTGGATAAAAGAATCGAAGACAAATTCGACAATATGAGTAAGAACCAAGAGGAAATGAAGAACCAAGAAGAAATGAAATATGACATCGCTGCTATAAAGAACTCAATAAAAAGAATCAAGAGTAGACTAGAAGAAGCAGAGGACAGAATCAGTGAGCTAGAAGACCCAGTGGGGAAAAATACCCAAGAAGAGCAGCTTCTAGAAAAAAAAAAAATTAAAAAGCAGGAGGAGAGCCTAAGGGAACTTTGGGACAACATAAAACAAAACAATATCCGCATAATAGGGGTTTCAGAAGGAAAGGAAACTGAGCAAGGAACAGAAAACCAATTTGAAGAAATAATAATAAAACTTTACTGATATAGGGAAGAAAAAAACCCACACAAATCCAAGAAGCTCAAAAAGTCGCAAGCAAAATGAACCATGAAAGACTGACACAAAGGCACATTATAATTAACCTAGAGGCCCAGTGCACGAAATTCATGCACGGGGGCAGAGGGAGGCTTTCCCTCAGCCCAGTTTGCACCCTCTTCAATCTGGCACCCCTCAAGGGATATCCAAATGCCAGTTTAGGGATTGGGCCTAAACGGGCAGTTGGACATCCCTCTCACAATCCAACACTGCTGGCTCCCAAATGCTCACCTCATTGCCCCTAACAACTTCTGCCTACCAGTCTGATCACCCACTAAACACTCCCATGCCAGGCAGATTGATGTATAACTGCTCCCCTGCCAGCCTGTTTGCCCCCAACTTCTCTCCTCTGCTGACCTGGTCACCCTTAACTGCCCCCCCCCCGCAGGGTTGATTACCTTCACTGCCCTCCATTGTAGGTCTGGTCCCTTCCAACTACCCTCTCCTGCTGGCCATCTTGTGTCCACATGGGGGCAGGAACTTTGACCACATAGGGGCAGCTATCTTGATATTGTGTGTTGGAGTGATGGTCAATCTGCATATTACTCTTTTATAAGATAGGATAGAGGCCTGGTGCATGGGTGGGGGCTGGCAGGTTTGCCCTGAAGGGTGTCCCGGATCAGGATGGGGGTTTCCTTGAGGCATGGGGAGGCCTGAGGGGGGCCTCTGGTGGTTTGCAGGCCAACCATGCCCCATGGCGACCCAAGAGGAGACCCTGGTATCTGGAATTTATTTATCTTCTATAATTGAAATTTTGTAGCCTGGAGCAGAGTCAAGCCTCCTGCTCCGCTCCTGCTCTATCCATGGCTGCTGCCATTTCTATAACTGAAACTTTGTATCCTTGAGTGGAGGCCTGCGCCCACAAGAGTGTGTGGAAAGCTTGGCTTCCTCTGTTGCTGGCGAAACCCAAGCCTCCCTTCTGTTAGCCATCTTGGTTGGGTTTGTTTGCATACTCATTCTGATTGGCTGGTAGGGGTGGAATGTGAGTGTAGTGTAGTGATATTTAATTTGCATATTACTCTTTTATTAGGTAGGATTGGCAAACACCAATGACAAAGTAAGAATTTTAAAAGTGGCCAGAGAGAGACAGAAAGCTACATACAAAGGCACCTCCATCAGACTAGCAACTGATTTCTCAACAAAAACTCATCAGGCCAGAAGGGAATGGAATGAAATATACAAATTCATGCAATGGAAGGGTCTGAATCCCAGAATACTGTACCCAGCAAGGTTATAAATCAAAATTGAAGGTGAAATCAGGAGCTTCACAGACAAAAAAGAACTAAGGGAATTTATTACCAACAAACCAGCAATGCAAGAAATGCTTAAGGGTCTGCTGTGAAAAAATTAAGAAAAAAGGAAGAAAAAAGAAAAATGAAGCGAAGAAGGAACACAGGGGTAAAGAATAAAAATGGCAACTAATAAGTACTCATCAATAGTAATTTAAATGTAAATGGATTAAATACCCCAATCAAAAGACGTAGGGTAATGGATTGGATAAGAAAACAAGACCCTTATATCTGCTGTCTACAAGAAAGCCACCTTAGAAAAAAAGATGCACACAGTCTGAGGGTAAAGGGATGGAAAATGGTTTTCCAGGCGAATGGAAATGAAAAAAAAAAGCTTACCGTATTTGCCGGCGTATAAGACGATTTTTTGGCCTTGAAAAATATGCCTCCAAGTGGGGGGTAGTCTTATATGGCGAGTATATAACAAACTCTGTATTTTTAGTGGAAATGTTAGGGGGTTGTCTTATACGCCCAGTCGTCTTATACGCCGGCAAATACGTATTTTTCAGGGCCAAAAAATCATCTTATACGCCGGCAAATACGGTAAGTAGAAATATTTATATCTGACAAATTAGATCTCAAAATGAATGACATAACAAGAGATAAGGAAGGCCACGTCATTATACTAAAGGGAGCTATCCAACAAGAAGAAATAACTCTGGTAAACATATACACCCAATACAGGAGCACCCAAATACTTGTAAAAAAAAAAACCCACAAAAACCTCCTGGAGGATATCAAGGGAGAGATTTACAGCAATACAATCACAGTGGAGATTTTAATACCCCACTATCACCATTGGACAAATCCTCTAAATGAAAAATCAGCAAAGAAACATCAATCCTTAATGACTCACTAGACCAGATGGAATTAATTGACATCTTCAGAACATTTCACCCCAAAGTCACAGAATATACATTCTTCTAAAGTGCACATGAATCATTTTCCAAGATAGACCACATGTTGGGACATAGGCAAAGTCTCTTCAAATTCAACAAGATAAAAATCATATCAAGCATATTCTCAGATCACAGTGGCATAAAATGGGAAGTCAACTACAATAAAAACAATATAAAAAATCAAACACATAGAGACTAAACAGCATGCTATTAAACTATGACTGGGTTACCAGAGAGATCAAGAAAGAAATAAAAAAACATCATGGCAACAAATGACAATGAAAACACACTAATTCAAAATCTATGGGACACAGCAAAAGCATTCTTGAGAGGGAAGTTCATATCTCTACAAGTCTATTGCAAAAAAAAACAAAAAAAAAAACAAGAAAAAATCGTAACAAATTATCTAACTCTGCAACTGAAAGAGTTAGAAACAGAGCAACAAGAAAAGTCCAGTGTAAGCAGAAGGAAGGAAATAACAAAGATTACAGGGTAGATAAACTACATAGAAAAAAAAGAAACAATACAAAAGATAAACAAAACCAAGTGCTGGTTCTTTGAAAGGATAAACAAGATTGATGAACCTATAGCCAAGTTCATGAAGAAGCAAAGAGAGAGTACCCAAATAAACAAAATCAGAAATGAAAGAGGTGAAAAACAACAATCCCGCCAATATACAAAGGATTATTACAAAATACTATGAACAACTCTTTTCCAACAAACTAGACAACTTGAAGGAAATGGACATATTCCTAGAAAAATATAAGCTTCCAAAAATGAATCAGGAAGAATTTAAGCAGCTCAATAGGCCAGTAACTATGGAAGAAATTTAAGCAGTCATCAAAAAGCTTCTGGCAAATAAAAGCCCATGGCCAGATGTTTTCACAGGAGTTTTACCAAACATTCAAGGAAGAACTAAAACCTATCCTCCTTAGACTATTCAAAAAACTACAAGAGTAAAGAACACTTCCAAGCTCCTTCTATGAAGCGAGCATCACATTAATACCAAAACCAGATAAAGACAACACAATGAAAGAGAATTATAGGCCAATATCCCTCATGTACATAAATGCCAAAATCCTCAACAAAATTCTAGCAAATTGGCTTCAGAAGTACAACAGAAAGATCATACACCATGACCAAGTAGGTTTTATCCTAGGAATGTGAGAATGGTACAATATTTGCAAATCAATAAATATACATCACAGAAACAAACTGAGAGATAAAAATCACATAGTCATATCAATTGATACAGAAAAGGCATTTGACAAAAGCCAACACCCTTTCTTTTTTAAAAATATATTTTATTGATTTTTTACAGAGATGAAGAGAGAGGGATAGAGAGTTAGATACACCAATGAGAGAGAATCATTGATCAGCTGCCTCTTGCACACCCCCCACTGGGGACTTGACCTCAACCAAGGTACATGCCCTTGACCGGAACTGAACTCGGGACCTTTCAGTCCACAGTCCAACACTCTATTCACTGAGCCAAACTGGTTTCAGCCCAACACCCTTTCTTAATAAAAACTCTCAACAAGGTGGGAACAGAATGATCATACCTCAGTATAATAAAAGCTATATATGATAAAACCACAGCAAACATCATACTCAATGGGCAAAAACTAAAACTATTTCCCTAAGAACAGAAAAAAGACAGGGATGCTCACTCTCACCACTTTTGTTTGACATAGTACTGGAAGTATTAGCCATTATAATTGGACAAGAAGAAATAAAACATATCCAAATTGGAAAAGAAGAAGTAAAGCTGTTATTTGCAGATGAGATGAGATTGTACAGAAAAAACCTGAAAGACTCCATCAAAAAACTATTAGACTTAATAAATTACTTCAAAAATGTAGCAGGATACAAAATTAATGCCAAGAAGTCTATGTTCTTTCTATACCCAAACAGTGATCTTACAGAGAGAGAAACTAAAAAAAGCAATCCCATTTATCATCATACCAAAAAAATTAAGATATCTAGGAAGAAACGTAACTAAGAGGTAAAAGACCTATATGAGGAAAACTACAGGATGCAAAATAAAGAGACAGAGGAATACGTAAACATATGGAAGAACATACCATGTTCATGGATTGGTAGAATCAACATCATGAAAATGTCCATACTACCCAAAGCAATCTGTAGATTCAATGCACTCCCCATTAAAATACCAATGGCATATTTCACAGACCTAGAAAGAAGTCTTCTAAAATTCATTTGGAATAAAAATGAGACCCCAAATAGCCACAGCAATCCCGAGAAAGAAGAATAATATACGAGGGATCTCAATACCGGATTTCAAGTTGTATTACAAAGCAACTTTTCTCAAAACAGCATGCTACTGGCACAAGAACAGACATATATATCAATGGAATAGAATAGAGAATCCAGATATCGACCCAAATCACTATGATCAATTAATATTTGACAAAGAAGGTATGAACATACAATGGAGTCAAGACAGTCTCTTTAACAAATGGTGTTGGGAAAATTGGAAAGATACATGCAAAAAAAATGAAACTAGTCATCAACTTACACCATACACAAAAATAAACTCAAAATGGATACAGGACTTAAACATAAGACGGGAAACCATAAAAATACTAGAGGCATCCACAGGAAGCAAAATCTCTGACATATGCCATACGAACTTCTTCACTGATACTGCCCCTAGGGCAATGTAATCTAAAAAATAAACAAAAGAAAACAAATGGGACTAAATAAAAATAAAAGGCTTTTTTTTATTATTACAGCAAAAGAAACCATCAACAAAACAACAAGAAAGCCACTGTATATGAGAACATATTTTCAAATGTTATCACTGATACAGGTTTAATCTCCAACATCTAGACAACTTATACAACTTAATAAAAGGAACATAAATGATCCAATTAAAAAGGGGCAATGGACCTAAATAGAATATTTTCAAAAGAAGACAGAAGGAAGGCCAAGAGACACATGAAAACATGCTCAAAGTCACCAATTTTCAAGAGATTCAAATCAAAACGACAATGTGGTACCATCTCACACATGTCAGAATGGCTATCATCAACAAATCAGCAAACGATAAGTGCTGGCGAGGATGTTGAGAAAAAAGAACCCTTGTGCACTGCTGGTGGGAATGCAGACTGGTGCAACCATTGTGGAGAACAGTATGGAGTTTCCTCAAAAAACTGAAAATGGAACTCCCATTTGAATGGAATCCCACTCCTAGGAATATATCCTAAGAATCTGCAAACACCAATAAGAAAGGATATATGCACCCCTATGTTCATAGCACCACAATTCACAATAGCTAAGATTTGGAAACAGCCTAGGTGCCCATCAGCAGATGACTGGATCAGAAAACTATGGTATATCTACATAATGGAATACTATGCTGCCATAAAAAGAAGGAATTCTTACCATTTGCAGCATCCTGGATGGAATTGGAGAACATTATGCTAAGTGAAATAAGCCAGTCAATGAAAAAAAATACGACATGATCTCACTCATTTATACATAATAAAAACATTATAAACTCATGAACAAAAAGGCAGGTACAGAGACAGTAAAGCATCCAACAGACTGTCAAATTACAGTGACAAGATTAGGGAGAGGTGGGGGTGATAAAAGATCAACTGAAGGACTGTTTTGCATGCATATAAGCATAATCAATGGTCGCAAAACCCTGGGGGTGAGGGCATGTATGGGAATGGGGTGAGGGGCAATGGTAAAATATGTACCCATATAATATCTTAATAAAAATTTTTAAAAAATTAAAAAGACTTGATTCTCCCTCCCCCCAAAAAAGAGTCATAATTACAATGGCAAACATTTACAACAAAGAGAGAATCTTAAAGGCTGCAAGAGAGACACAGAGAGTTACCTGCAAGGTAACATTATCAAATGATTTCTCAACAGAAACACATCATGCCAGAAGAGAATGTAATGGAATATACAAAGTAATGCAAAGCAAGGGGCTGAATCCAAGAATGCTCTATCCAGTAAGGCTATCATTCAAAACTGAAGGGGAAATGAGGAGCTTCACAAACAAAACAAGGACAAGGGGGATTATCATTACCAAGCCAGCAATGCAAGAAATGATAAAGGGACTGGTGTAAAAAATAGAAATAGAAAGCGAAGAAGAAACACATACATAAAGAATAAAATGCGAGAGACAAAATGGTAGCAGAATAGATGGCCATGTCCCAATCCTTGTCCCAGAGCAGATAGAATGAGCAACTAAATCGAATAACATCCATCCCAAATTGGCAACGTAGACACAGCTAGTGAGGCAGTTCGCAGCCGAGAAGAGCACAGGACACCTGGAGGATAGTAAAATCATGGATCTGGGCTGGAGAGAAGTGTGAGACCTCTTAGCCCAGATGGTCAGAGGAAAACAGCACAGCACTAAGGTCATTTCCTGGGGACAGGCAGAGCATCTGCAGGACTGCTGGTGGCAGAGGATTCTAGAATGGGTCCACAGTCATGAGAGACTGATCCCAGAGGTGGCATTCTGGCCAGCTTCCCAGGTACACCTTGCCAGTAGGAGAGGGGCTCGCAGTGACGCAGCTCTTTTTTCTCTTTTTGGTCTTTGATTTTCTTCACTGAATCTAGTTCATAGGAACTTTTGGATATGGACACTCACCTGAGACTGAGTTGCAGGTGGAGGTGAAGACTTCTGGGGAGAGGCTAAGGTGAGGAGAGGGTCTGGGAATGGTTGCCACAAATCTGACACTGAGTCATACTGGACATGTGGGACCAAGGCAGCCATTTTCTCCAGAAGAGATAGCCCCTCTTTCCAGTCTCCAAGCAACCAATACAACCACACCCAGACTACACACTGAGTGGCACAAAGGTTACAAAAAAAATTTGACTAGTCCATGAGAGTCCACAGGGACTGGGACAAAGAGAGGCCTTCAGTCCTAGCAACAGGAAACTGAGAAGCTAAAACAGTACAAAAGAGTAGGATCTTAAACCAGCCAAAAGAATGACACTTCACTTTTTCATTTTTACTTTATCTTATTAATATTTTGTTATCTCGTTTTTCTTTATTTTCCTTTCTTCATTTGTTTCTTTATGTTCTATTTATTTTCACATTACTTTTTCATCATTCTAATTTATTCTATATCCTATTTTAATCAATTATTTTAAAACTTTTATTATTGTTTTCTTCTCGTTCTCTTTCTTCTTATCCACTCATCCTCTTTCTACTTCCTCTACACTTAAGTGAGGTCCTCTGCATATTCATCCAATTCTTAACCTTAATTTTTGTATAAAATATTCTGCCCCCACCCTCTTTACTGGGAATTTGATGTTTGTATGTTTTGGTTTACCTGTTTGTTCTCTGGTGTTTTCTCCCCATATATATATATATATATATATATATATATATATATATATTTTTTTTTTTTTTCCTTTTTCTTCTCTCTCATACCATTTTTTTCTTTCCTTGATATCATTTGTGCTCTTTTATCTCCCCTAATTATCTTTTCTCTAGTGGTCACTTACATTGAGTTATTGGTATCGTGAGTACATTCATGTTTTGCTCCCTGTTTGTCACGTCTTGTCAAGGAGAATTTTTCCTGTTTGGCCAATGTGGCAGAGAGTGAGCCAAATAGCCAGACACCCAGAGAGGAGACTCCATCCATCAATGGGTCAATAACATTTCAGATACAACTACAGAGGCAAGAAGGTGGCAGTGAGGGAGAGAGTGTGAGGGAAGGAGAGAGCAAAAAGAGTAGTGTGTGGTCATGTTTGTTTGTGTGTTTGTGTGTGTGTGTGTGTGTGTGTGTGTGTGTGTGTGTCACAGTTAGATCCTGCAGGACCTTAGGGGAAGGATTACCAGGCTTGCCTAACCAGACAACCTCTACTACCATTGCAAACAGTCCCAGAGCGGCCGGCTCTTCCACAGAGCCCTTGTCACTTGGAAGGGGAGAGCTGCTGGGACTGGGAGCCCAGCCTCACCTCCAGCCAGGGTGCCCTCAGATAACACCCAGGAATCTACAGACACCCTCGTCAGGGACATGCTGACTTAGCTGTGGTCCCATGGTCACTGAGACTCCAGCAACCCTCGGTGCAGTCTCCTGTGAGTTCCAAAGCTCACTCCCCTCTGAATGGCCCAGTACTTTAGCCCAAGGCACTGTGATCATGTGAACAGCAGTCACATGGGCAGCTTGCTTCCATCTGAGGAGCAGCAGCCCCAAGAGCAGCCTTCCCCAGGCCCAGGAGTGGCAGCCTCACATGGCGTGCCTCTATCTAAGGAATAACATCTGTGTGAGCAGCCTACCCCCCATCCAAAAAACAGCAGCCACATGAGCAGCCAACCCCATCCAAGGAGCAGCATCCAGAGGCAGCTCACACCTATCAGAGGAGCATAAGCTATGTAAGCAGTCTGCCCCCATCCAAGGAGCAGCAGCCACATGAGCAGCCCACCCCTATAGGAAGAGCAGCAGCCTCACAAGATCCCACCCCTGTCTGAGGAACAGGACCCATGCAAGCAGCTCACCCCAGTCCAAGGAGCAGCCTACCCCCACCCAAGGAGCAGCAGCCACACGAACATCCTTCCCATGCCTGAGGAGCAGCAGCCCTGCACAGCCTGCCCCCATCTGAGGAGCAGCAGCCACATAAGCAGCCTACCCCCATTCGAGAAGCAGCAGCTGCACAAGAAGCCCACCCACATCCAAGGAGCAGCAGCCAAACAACCTGCACCCATCCAAGGAGCAGCAACAATGCACACAGCTCACACTGTTTTAGTAGCGCAGCCTCATGAGCAGCCCACCTCTGAGAAGCAGCTGCATGATCAGCTCACCCCTGTATGAGGAGCAGCAGCCAAGTGAACAATCTGCCCCTGTCCGAGGAGCAGCAGCTCTGTGAGCAGCCCGCCCCCATTCAAGGAGCAGCAGCTTCATGAGCAGCCCACCCTTATCTGAGAAGCAGCTCACCCCTACCTAAGGAGCAGCAGACCCACTAGTAACATGCAACTATAGGTTCAAAGAGTAGCAGCCCCACACAGTCATCCAAGGAGCAGAAGCCCTGAGATCAGCCTGCCCCCATCTGATCAGCAGCAGCTGTGCAAGTGACCACCCCCCTCCAAGGAGCATCAGACTTGCATGCAGCTAACACCTGTCCAAGGAGCAGCAGACTCACAAACAGCCTATCCCCATCCGAGGAGCAGCAGCTCTGCAAGTGGTCCACACCCATTCAAGAAGCAGCAGCCATGTGAGCAGCCTGCCCCCATCTGAGGAGCAGCTGACTTGTGTGCAGCTAACCCCTATCCAAAGAACACCAGACTCACAAACAGCCCACCTCCATCTGAGGAGCAGAAGCCATGCGAGAAATCTGTCCCCATCCAAGGAGCAACAGCTCCGCAAGTGGCCCACACCTATTCAAGGAGCAGCATCCAAGTGAGCAGCCTTCCCCCATCTGAGGAGCAGCAGCTCCATGAGCAGCTATACCCATTCCATGGAGCTGTAGCTGCACGAGCAGCCTGCACACGTATGAGGAGCAGAAGCCCTGTGAGAAACCTGCTTCCCATCCAAGGAGCAGTAGCCTCATGAATAGCCCGTCCTATCTGAGAATCAGCAGCCCCTACAAGCAGCCCACCCTCATACAAGGAGCAGTGGCCCCATGAGTAGCCCAGTCCTATCCAAGGAGCAACAGCCTTGTGAGTAGCCCACAACCATCTGAGGAGCAGCAGCTGCATGAATAGCCTGCCCACATCAGCTAAAGGAGCCACTGACAACTGAGGAGCAACTGCTGCCACAACCACCCAGGAAGCAGCTGCCGCAATAGGAGCAACTTCCACCCAAGGTGCAGCCCCTAGATGACTTGACATCTAGATCCTTTGGTGAGAGCAAAAATGGTAGACAAAGAAACCCTCAAAAGGAAAGAAAAGAAGAAATCACCAGAAAAGCAGCTAGGTGAAATATAGGCATGCAATATGTCAGGAAAAAGAATTTAAAATAAGGGTCATATAGTTCATAAACCAGATGGATGAAAAAAATCAACAATTTATGTAAGAATCAAGAATAAATAAAGAGTGATATAGTTGCAGGAAAAAAAAACATGGAAAGTTTCAACAATCAACTAGGAGAACAGAGGACTGAATTAGCAAATTAGTAGACAAGGAAGCAAAATACACACAAACTGAACTGCAATTGGAGAAAAAATATTAAAAGACAAAGAGAGCCTAAGAGACCTTTGGTACAACATGAATGAAGCAACATATTAATAATAGGGTGCAAGAATGACAGGAATTGTAATAAGGGTTAGAAAACCTATTTGAATAAATAATGTCAGAAAACATCCCTGATATGGGGAAGAAAAAAGTCACACAAGCACAGAGAATCCTAAAAAAGATGAACCCAAAAAGATCTACATCAAGACACATAATAATATTGATGGCAGACATTCAGGACAAAGAGAGAATCTTAAAGGTGGCAACAGAGAGACAGAAAGTTACACACAAGGGATCTCCCATTAGACTATCAAGTGATTTCTCAACAGAAACACAACAGGCCAGAAAAGAATAGAAGGAAATTTACAAATTAATACAAATCAAGGGTCTGAAACCAAGAATACTCTATCCAGCAAGGCTATCATTCAAAAATGAAACAAAAATAAGGAGCTTCACAGACAAAAAATAAATTTAAAAAGCCTAAGGGAGTTTATCAATACCAAGCTAGCAATTCAAGAAATGCTATAGGGACTGGTGTAAAAAGAAGAAATAAAAAGGTAAGAAGGAACATAGGCACAACATATGAAAATGGCTACAAACAAGTACCTTTCAATAATAACTTTAAATGTAAATGGACTAAATGCTCCAATCAAAAGACATAGAGTGGCTGAATGAATAAAAACGCATGACCCATATATATGATATTTACAAGAGACTCACCTCTGAAAAAGGGATTCACACAGACTGAAAGTGAAGAGATGAAAAAACATCTTTCAGGCAAATGGAAATGAATGAAAAATGTTGGTATAGCAGTACTTATATCTGACAAAATAGACCTCAAAGTGTAGGCCATAACAAGAGATAAGGAAGGCCACTTCATAATAATAAATGGATTGATACAACAAGAGGATATAACCCTCGTAAACATGCATGTGCCCAATTCAGGACAACCCAAATACATTTTAAAAAAATTCCTGGAAGAAATTAAGGGCGAGATCAAAAACAATACAATCATAGTAAGGGATTTAATACACCACTGACATCACTGATAAATCCTCTAGACAAAAAAAAAAAAAAAAAAAAAAAAAAAAAAAATCAGCAAAGGAACAGCAATTCTAAATGACTCACTAGATCAGATGGACCTAAATGACATCTTCAGTGCATTTCACCCCAAAGCCATGGAATATATGTTCTTCTCAAGTGCACATGGAATATTTTTAAAAACAGACCACATATTGAGTAACAAGCAAAGACTACCAAAACTCAAGAAGATTGAAATCATATCAAGCATCTTCTCAGACCACAATGGCATAATATTAAAAATAAACTACAATAAAAACATTCCAAAAAATTCAAACACTTGGAAGCTGAACAGTGTGCTATTAAACAATGATTGCATTAACAATGAGAGCAAAGAAGAAATTAAAAACATCCTAGAAACTAATGACAATAAAACCACAAGAATCTAAAATCTATGGAACACAATAAAAGCCATCCTGAGAAGGAAATTAATAGCTCTACAGGTCTACCTAAAAGGAAAAAAAGAGGTAATAAATCATCTAACTCAACAACTCAAAGAATTGGAAGGATAGCAACAAGAAAAGCCCACAGTGAGCAAAAGAAAGGAAATAATAAAGACCAGAGCCAAAATGAATGACAGAGACCAAATTAAATAAATAAATAAATAAGATCACTAAAACCAAGAGCTGGTTCTTTGAAAGAATAAACAAGATTGATGAACCACCAGACAGGCTCACCAAGAAGCAAATAAAGTGGACACAAACATAGTCAGAAATGAAAGAGGTGAAATTACAACAGACTCCACAAATATACAAAGGATTATTAAAAAGTACTATGAACAACTCTATTCTAACAAACTAGACAAACGGAGGAAAGGGACACATTCCTAGAAAAATACAGCCTTCCAAAACTTAGTCAGGAAGACACTAAAAATCTCAATAGGCAGATAACTATAGAAGAAATTGAAGCAATCATCAAAAGCTTCCAGCAAACAAAAGCGCGGGGCCAGATGGCTTCACAGGGGAGTTTTATCAAACATTCAAGGAAGAACTAAAACCTATCCTCCTCACACTATTCCAGATTTCAAGAGGAAGGAACACTTCCAAGCTCCTTCAATGAATCCATCATTACTCTAATACCAAAACCAGATAAAGTAAACACAATGAAAGAGAATTATAGGCCAATATCCCTCATGAACATAGATGCCAAAATCCTCACCAAAATTCTAGCAAATTAAATCCAGCATTATATCAGAAAGTTCATTCACCATGACCAAGTAGGACTTATTCCAGGGATGCAAGGAAGGTACAATCTCAGTAAATCAATAAACGTCATATTTCACATTAAAAATTTGAGAGAAGAAAATGGCGGAAGAATAGGTAGGCAAGTTCTGACCTGGGTCCTGAAGAGGAAGGAGAGAGCAGCCGAGGGTCACGCTGGGAGTGCCTGTCAGCAAGCCAAGAGAAAGGCGAACCCCTTGGGTTTGGGGGGCGCCTGATCAGGGTGCCACTGACAGTTAAGCACCCACAGCTGGGTCCTTTCCCGGAGCGTCCTAAGGGGGAGGACAGGGAAATCTGGCCATCTTGACGGGAAGAGGTTTCAATCAGAGGACTGAACATCCACAGCCGCAAAGACCACCAAACAACTGTGAGCCCCTAAACGCTGACCACAATCAGCACGAACACTTGGACTCAAAGGAGGGCTCCACCCCAAGGCGAAAAGTCAGATTTTGCAGAGATCCGGTAAGTCCCCTGCGGCACACAAAGGAGTCTGTATTTACAAGAAACCCCAGGGTTTTGGGATGGAGGCACCCCTGACTGTGGACAGGGCTCCTAAGTGGGAGGATATCTAAGGAGCAGCACGTTTGGATCCGACTCCGAGAGAGTTACAGGGGAGTGCGATATGTCCCTTCCATAGATCAGGGACACAGAGAGGGGAAAAACACTAGAAAGGCTTCATAACCCTGGATCTCTGCCACCAAGAAACACTGCCACCCAGAGGCTACAGTACATATGGATCCTAGAACTGCTTAAAAATCAAGACCTGATTACAACACGGAAGAAACACAGGGAACTGCAATTACTGCCCAGATTGGGAACTGGTGAGCTAGACAGAACAACAGAGGAAGTGAATGACCTTCATTACTGCAAATTTTATTTAATTTTTGATTTTGATTTTCTAATTGTTTAATTTTTTGTTTTTGTTTTGTTTTTTTAATTTACATTAGTTGCAAAGTTTACTCAAGAAGTTATTTTTTTCATCTTCCCTCACTTGATTTTACCTTTTCAATTAATTCATTTTATATGTAATCAATATTATTACTACTACTATTTTACCTTTTTTATCTTTTTCATCTTATTTTCTTTTGTTTATTTTTATTATTATCTTTTAAGTGCCATATTATATACCTTTTCTTTTTTTTCTCTTTTTCCCCCCTTTGGGATTACTATTCAACAGACTATTTATACCTTTCCTTCTCCAACGCTCTATTCTAACTCAACCCTACCTTTATGCCATCACTCTCTTCCTAACACTTTCCCTTTGATGTCCTGCTTATCTTAATCCTTTACTGCTCTAGATTTTCCCTATTTTTTCTATTTACCCCCTCCTAAAATTTCACCCTTCCTGTGTATATCTAACTCCCAACCCCCTACTCCAAGCCCATTCACACCTACCTTGTCACTGCTGTAAAAAAAAAAAATCTTCTCTGTACCACTTTGTAGTTGTATGCTGAATGCTAACTATATTAAAGTTTTATGCTTTTTTGTAAGATTGGTTTGCTTATTCTTTTTATTTGATTGTATGATTCTGTTAGCTGGGTTCTAGTCACCTTTATTGGAGGGTATTAATATTGCAAACACTTTACTGTTCAGTGCCTTGTGTGTTGTACCTGGTTGTGCTGTATGTTGTATCTTTAAATCTAAGCAGAAGAGAGAGAACTACATAACCAGGCACCCTAAAAAGAGAGATAATTAGGAGGCTAAGAAACAACCCACTTATGAAAGAAAATCAGGCATCACCAGAAAAGGAAGTAAACGAGTTAGAGGCAAGCAACCTACAAGAGCAAGAATTCAGAGCAATGATCATGAGATGGCTAAAAAGAATGGAAGACAAATTTGATAATATGAGTAAGACCCATGAGGAAATGAAGAAGAACCAAGAGGATTTGAAGAAGAACCAAGAGGAAATGAAGGTGACCCAAGAAGAAATGAAAAATGACATCGCTTCTATGAAGAACTCAATAGAAAGCATCAAGAGTAGACTAGAAGAAGCAGAGGACCACATCAGTGAGCTAGAAGACAAGATGGAAAAAAATACCCAATTAGAGCAGGTGCTAGAAAAAATAATCAAAAAACAGGAGGCGAGCCTACGGGAGCTTTGGGAAAATACAAAACAATATTAGAATAATGGGGGTCCCAAAAGGAAAGGAAACTGAGCAAGATATAGAAAAAGTATTTCACGAAATAATGACAGAAAACTTTCCTGAGATAGAGAAGAAAAAACCCACACAAATCCAAGATGCTCCCAGAGTCCCAAACAAAATGAATCCCCAAAGATCAAACCTAGACACATTATAATTAAATTGGCAAAAACCATTGACAAAACTAGAATCTTAAAAGCATCCAGAGAGAGACAGAAATTTACATATAAAGGAACACCCATCAGACTAGCAACTGATTCCTCAATAGAAACTCATCAGGCCAGAAGGGAATGGGATGACATATACAAAGTCATGCAAAGGAAGGGTCTGAACCCAAGAATACTGTACCCTGCAAGGCTGTCAATCAAAATTGAAGATGTAATCAGGAGCTTCACTGACAAAAACAGACTAAAGGAATTTATCTCCAACAAACCAGCAATGCAAGAAATGCTAAAGGGTCTACTGAAAAAAAAATAAAGGATTAGGAAGCGAAGAAGGAACACAGGGGGACAGAATAAAAATGGCATCAAATACCTACCTATCAATAATTACTCTGAATGTAAATGGTTTAAATGCTCCAATCAAAAGTGATAGGGTAACAGATTGGATAAGAAAGCAAAACCCATACATCTGCTGTCTACAAGAAACCCACCTCAGAAAAAAAGACGCCCACAGGCTTAAGGTGAAGGGATGGAAAAAGGTTTTCCAGGTGAACGGAAATGAAAAAAAAAAAGCTGGGGTAGCAATACTTATATCTGACAAATTAGATCTCAAAGTGAAGGACAAAACAAGAGACAATGAAGGCCACTTTATAATACTTAGGGGAGCAATACAACAAGAAGAAATAACCCTTGTAAACATATATGCACCCAATACAGGAGCACCCAAATACATTTAAAAAACTGCTGGAAGACATTAAGGGAGAGAATAATAGCAATACAATCATAGTGGGAGATTTTAATACCCCACTGTCACCTTTGGACAAATCATCTAAACAAAAAATTAGCAAAGAAACATCAACACTAAATGACACACTAGACCAGATGGAATTAATTGACATCTTCAGAACATTTCACCCCAAAGCCACAGAATACACATTCTTCTCAAGTGTACATGGGTCATTTTCAAAGATAGTCCACATGTTGGGACATGGGCAAAGTCTCTTCAAATTCAAGAAGACAGAAATCATATCAAGCATCTTCTCAGATCATACTGGCATTAAATTGGAAATCAACTACAATAAAAATAATCCAAGGAAATAAAACATATGGAAACTGAATAGCATGCTATTGAACAAGGACTGGGTTACCAGGGAAATCAAGGAAGAAATTAAAAACATCATGGCAACAAATGACAATGAAAACACAACAATCCAAAATCTATGGGACACAGCAAAAGCCATCTTGAGAGGGAACTTCATATCTTTGCAAGGCTATTGTAAAAGACGAGAAAAAATGGTAACAAATTATCTAACTCTACAACTCAAACAGTTAGAAAAAGAGCAACAAGAAAAGCCCAGTGTAACAGAAGGAAGGAAATAAACAAAAATCAAAGTGGAGATAAATGACATGGAGACCAAAGAAACAATACATAAGATCCACAAAACCAAGAGCTGGTTCTTTGAAAGAATAAACAAGATTGATGAACCTCTAGCCAGGCTAACCAAGAAACAAAGAGAGAGGAACCAAATAAACAAAATCAGAAATGAAAGAGGTGAAATAACAACAGACCCCGCCGAAATACAAAGGATTGTTACAAAATACTAAGAACAACTCTATTCCAACAAACTGGACAACCTGGAGCAAATGGACATATTCCTAGGAAAATATAACCTGCCAAAACTCAATCAGGAAGAATCTAAAAATCTTAATAGACCAGTAACTTTGGAAGAAATTGAAGCAGTCATCAAAAGGCTTCCAGCAAACAAAAGCCCAGGGCCAGATGGCTTCACAGGAAAATTTTACCAAACATTCAAGGAAGAACTAAAACCTATCCTCCTCAGACTATTCCAAAAAATTCAAGAGGAAGGAACACTTCCTAATTCCTTCTATGAAGCCAGCATCACCATAATACCAAAACCAGATAAAGATAACACAATGAAACAGAATTACAGGCCAATATCCCTCATGAACATAGATGCAAAAACCTCAACAAAATTCTAGCAAATCCGCTCCAACAGAACATCAGAAAGATCGTACACCATGACCAAGTAGGATTTATTGCCCGAATGCAAGGATGGTACAATATCAGCAAATCAATAAACGTGATACATCACATAAACAAACTGAAAGTTAAAAATCATATAGTCATATCAATTGATGCAGAAAAGGCATTTGACAAAATCCAACATCCTTTCCTGATAAAAACTCTCAACAAGATGGGAGTACAAGGATCATACCTCAACATAATAAAAGCTATATATGATAATCCCACAGCAAACATCATACTCAATGGGCAAAAACTAAAACCATTCCCCCTAAGAACAGGAACAAGACAGGGATGCCCACTCTCACCACTTCTGTTTGACATATTACTGGAAGTACTAGCCATTGCAATTAGAGAAGACAAGGGAATAAAAGGCATCAAAATTGGAAAAGAAGAAGTGAAGTTGTCCCTATTTGCAGATGACATGATATTGTACATAAAAAATCCAAAAGACTCTATCAAAAAACTTATAGACTGAATAAACGAATTTGGCTATGTAGCAGGATTCCAAATCAACGCCAAGAAATCTATGGCATTTCTATATACCAATAGTGAACTCATAGAAACAGAGACTAAAAAAGCAATTCCATTTACCATCGCACCAAAAAAATTAAGATAACTAGGAATAAACTTAACTAAGGAGGTAAAAGACCTATAAGCTGAAAACTACACGACACTGAAAAAAGGGATAGAGGAAGATGTAAACAGATGGAAGAACATACCACATTCATGGATTGGTAGAATCAACATCATCAAAATGTGCATACTTCCCAAAGCAATTTCTAAGTTCAATGCACTCCCTATTAAAATACCAACGACATACTTCACAGACCTAGAAAGGACTCTCCAAAAGTTTATTTGGAACAATAAAAGACCCTGAATAGCTGTAGCAATCTTGAGAAAGAAGAGTAAAGTAGGAGGGATCTCAATACCAGATTTCAAGTTGTATTACAAAGCCACTGTTCTCAAAACAGCCTGGTACTGGCACAAGAACAGACATATAGATCAATGGAATAAATTAGAGAATCCAGATATCAACCCAAATCAATATGCTCAATTAATATTTGACAAAGGATGCACGAGCATACAATGGAGTCAAGACAGTCTCTTCAGTAAATTGTGTTGGGAAAATTGGACAGATACATGCAAAAGAATGAAACTAGATCACCAACTTACACGATACACAAAAATAAACTCAAAATGGATACAGGACCTAAACATAAGACGGGAAACCCAAAAAATACTTGAGACATCCACAGGCAGCAAAATCTCAGACACATGCCTAAAGAACTTCTTCACTGATACTAACCCTAGGGCAAAGGAAGCTAAGGAGAAAATGGACAAATGGAACTACATCAAAATAAAAAGCTTTATTACAGCAAAAAAAACCATCAACAAAACAACAAGAAGTCCCACGGTATGGGAGAACATATTTGCAAATGATATCACTGAGAAAGGTTTAATCTCCAACATCTATGGACAGCTTATACAATTCAATAAAAGGAAAATAAATGAGCTAATTAAAAAATGGGAAATGGACCTAAATAGAATCCTCTCAAAAGAAGACAGAAGGAAATCCAAGAGACACATGAAAACATGCTCAAAGTCACTAATCATCCGAGAGATGCAAATCAAAACAACAATGCGGTACCATCTCACACCTGTCAGAATGGCCAACATCAACAAAACAACAAACAACAAATGTTGGCGAGGTTGTGGAGAAAAAGGTACCCTCATGCACTGCTGGTGGGAATGCAGACTGGTGCAACCATTGTGGAGAACAGTATGGAGCTTCCTCAAAAAACTGAAAATGGAACTCCCATTTGACCCAGTAATCCCACTACTAGGAATATACCCCAAGAAACCAGAAACACCAATCAGAAAGGATATATGCACCCCTATGTTCATAGCAGCACAATTTACAATAGCTAGGATTTGGAAATCGTTTAGGTGCCCGTGAGCAGATGAATGGATCAGAAACCTATGGTACATCTACACTATGGAATACTATGCTACCATAAAAAGGAAGGAATTCTCATCATTTGCAGTAACCTGGATGGAATTGGAGACCATCATGCTGAGTGAAATAAGCCAGTCAATGAAAGAGAAATACCACATGACTTCACTCATTTATGGATATTAAAGAACACTATAAACTAATGAACAGGAAGATAGATATAGAGACAGTAAAACAACAAGCAGACTGTCAAATGACAGCGGGGGCGGGGTAGAGAGATCTGGGGGAGATAAGAGATCAACCGAAGGACTGGTATACATGCATATAAATACAACCAATGGACACAAAACTCTGGGGAGGGAGGGCATGTATGGGAGGGGGGGCAATTGTAAGCTATGTACACATATAATACCTTAATAAATTTAAAAAAATAAAAAAAATAAAAAATAAACCTCTAAAAAATTATTTGAGAGAAAAAAATTCACATAGTCATATCAATTAATGCAGAAAAAGCATTTGACAAAATCCAACATCCTTTCTTGATACAAACCTTCAGCAAAATGGGAATAGAGGGTTCATACCTTAACATAATATTAGCCTTATATGACAAACCTAAAGCCAATATCATACTCAATGGGAAAAAACTAAAACCATTTCATCTAAGAACAGGAATGAGACAGGGATGCCCACTTTTACCACTCCTGTGCCACATAGTTCTAGAAATCCTAGCCATAGCAATTAGACAAGAAGAAGAAATAAAAGGTATCCAAACTAGAAAAGAAGCCATAAAACTCTCATTATTTGCAGATGACATGATACTGTATATAAAAAACCCTAAAGACTCCTTAAACATTTATTAGACTTCATAAATGAATTCAGCAATACGCAGGAAACAAAATTAACGTCAAGAAATCTATAGCATTTCTATACACCAATAGTGAACTTACAAAGAGACTAAAACTACAATCCCATTTACCATCACACCAAAAAAAAAAAAAAAATAAGAAACCCAGGAATAAACTTAACTAAGGAGGTAAAAGCCTGTACCTGGAAAACTAAATGACACTGAAAAAAGAGACAGAGGAAGACATAAACAGATGGAAGAATATACCGTGTTCATGGATTGGTAGAATAAACATCATTAAAATGCCCATACTATCCAAAGCAATCTATAGATGCAATGCTCTTCCCATTAATATACCAATGGCGTATTTCACAGACCTAGAATGAAGTCTCCAAAAATTAATCAGGAATAAAAATAAATAGCTGCAGTAGTCCTGAGAAAGAAGAACAAAGTAGGAGGGATCTCAATGCCAGATATCAAGCTGTATTACAAAGCCACTGTTCTCAAAACTGCCAGGTATTGGCACAAGAACAGACATGTACATCAATGGAATTGAAATCAACCCAATCTGCTGAAACTGGTTTGGCTCAGTGGATAGAGCATCGACCTACAGACTGAAAGGTCCCAGGTTTGATTCTGGTCAAGGGCATGTACATTGGTTTCGGGCACATCCCCAGTAGGGGGTCTGCAAGAAGCAGCTGATCAATATTTCTAGCTTTCTATCCCTCTCTCTTCCTCTCTGTAAAAACTCAATAAAATATATTTTAAAATAAATAAATAAACTCAATCCACTAAGTTCAATTACTATTTGACATAGGAGGCAATAATACACAATGGAGTCAAGACAGTCTCTTCAATAAATGATGTTGGGAAAATTGGACAGATATGTGCAAAAAAATGATACTAGACCATCAACTTAAACCACACACAAAAATAAACTCAAAATGGGAAACAATAAAAAACATTAAAGAAATCCAAAGACAGAAAAATCTCAGATACATGCTAAAGCAATTTCTTCACCAATACAGCTCCTACAGTAATGGAAACTAAAGAGAAAATAAACAAATGGGACTACATAAAAATAGAAATCTTTTGTACAGAAAAAGAAACCATCAACAAAACAACAAGAAAGCCCACCGTAAGGGAGAACATATTTGCAAATGTTATCACTGATAAAGGTTTAATCTCTAACAACTACAGGCAACATATACAACTGAACAAAAGGAAGATAAACAACCAAATCAAAAAAAGGGCAACAGACCTAAATAGATTCGTTTTGAAAGAAGACAGAATGAAGGCCAAGAGATGCACAAAAACCTGCTCAAAGTCACTAATCATCAGAGAGGTGCAAATGAAAACAACAATGTTGATTGATGTTTCTCTCTCATCTATATTTCTGGCTCTCTGTCCCTCTCCCTTCCTCCCTTCCTCTCTGTGAAAAGTCAATTATATATATATATATATATATATATATATATATATATATATATATATATTTATTTATTATTATTATTATTATTATTTTTTAAGACAATGTGGTATCATCTCACACCTGTCAGAATGGCTATCATCAACAAATCAACAAATGACAAGTGTTGGCCAGGATGCAGAGAACACTCGTGCACTGCTGGTGGGAATGCAGACTAATGCAAGCCACTGTGGAAAACAGTATGGAGTTTCCTCAAAAAAAACTAAAAATGGAAATCCCATTTGACCCAGTGATCCCACTTCTAGGTGGCGATCCCAAGAAATTAAAAACACCATTCAAAAAGGATATATGCACCCCTATGTTCATAGCAGCACAATTTACCATAGATAAGATTTGGAAACAGCCTAAGTGTCCATCAGATTAGTGGATTAAAAACTGGTATATCTACACAATGGAATACTACATTGTGGTAAAAAAAAAAAAAGAAAGAATTATTACCAATTGCAATAGCATGGATTGAAATGGAGAGTTTTATAGTAAGTGAAATAAGTCAGTAAGAGAAAGATAAATATTACGTGATCTCACTCATTTATGGATGTAATGAACAACATAAACTGATGAACAAAAACAGATCCATACAGAGAAGCATCAATCGGACCATCAAACCTCAGAGGGAAGATAGGGGAGGGTTTGGATAAGGCGGAGAGATCAACCAAAGGACTTGTATGCATGCATGTAAGCCTAACCAATGGACATAGACACCAGGGGAGTAAGGGCATGAGTGGGGGTTGGGGGACAATGGGGTGATAAGGACACATATGTAATACCTTAATCAATAAAGAAATAAATTTAAAATATTAATAAAAATGGCTACAAACAAGTACCTATCAATAATAACTTTAAGCATAAATGGATTAACTGGTCCAATCAAAAGACATAGAGTGGTTGAATGGATAAGAAAACATGACCCAAATATATGCTGTCTACAAGAGACTCACTTCAGAACAAGGGATTCACACAGATTGAAAGTGAAGACATGGAAAAATATTATTAAGGAAAATGAAAATGAAAAAAAAAAAGCTGGGTTAGCAATACTTATATCTGACAAAATAGATCTCAAAGTGAAGGCCATAACAAAAGATAAGGAAAACCTCTTCATAATACTAAAGGGATCAACTACAACAAGAAGATATATCTCTGTTAAACACATATGCACCCAATGCAAGAGCACCCAAATACAAAAAAACCAACAAAAAACAAACAAACAAAAAAAAAACCACAACCACTTCTAGAAGATATCAAGGGAGAGATCTGCAGTAATACAATCATGGTAGGGGATTTCAATACCCAATACCCAATTGACATCACTGGATAAATCCTCTAGACAAAAAAACAATAAAAAACAACAAAAAAAACAGCAAAAAACAAACAAACAAACAAAAAACACAGCAATCATAAACAACTCACTAGATCAGAAGGACATTTCACCCCAAAGCTACAAAATATACATTCTGCTCAAGCACACATGAGACATTTTCAAAGATAGATCACATATTGGGACACAGGCAAAGTCTCTTCAAATTCAAAAGGACTGAAATTACATCAAGCATCTTCTCAAATCACAATGGCATATTATAAAATAACTACAATAAAAACAACAAAAAATTTTCAAACACTTTGAGGCTACATAGCAAGTTATTAAACAACTAGAGGCCTAGTGCACAAAATTCGTGCCCTCAGGGTGGGGGGCAGGAATTCTCAGCCTGGCCTGCGCCCTCCCACAGACCAGGAGCTGTAAGATGGACATCCTTAGTGCTTCTGTGGAGGTGGAAGAGGCACCTGCCACCGCCAATGCGCCCACCAGCCATGAGCCTGGCTTCTGACTTAGCAGCACTTCACATGTGGAAGCTCACTGACCACCATGGAGCATCTCCTGCATTGAATGTCTGCCCCCTGATGGTCAGTGTGCATCATAGCGACCAGTCATTCCACCATTCATTCAATTTTCATATTAGCCTTTTATTATATAGAATGATTGAGTTACCAAAGTGATCAAAGAAGAAATTATTAACATCCTGGAGACAAAGAACAATGAAAACACAACAATCCTAAATTTATTGAAAGTAGTCCACAGATGGATGTTCATAACATTACAAGCCTACCTCAAAAAATAAGAAAAACTGGTAATAAATTATAACAAATTAATGAATTAGAAAGAGAGCAACAAGAAAAGCCCAGAGAGAACAGACAGAAGGACATAATAAAAATTAGAGTGGAAATAAATGACAGAGAGACAAAAAAAATGATCAATGAAACTAGGAGTTGGTTCTTTGAAAGGATCAACAAAATTGATGAACTTCTTGCCAGACTCACCATGAAGCAAAAGGAGAGGAACCAAATTAACAAAATCAGAAATGAAAGAGGTGAAATATCAACAAACCCTAAATAAAAACAAAGGATTGTAAAAATATATTAGAAACTCTATTCCAACAACCTGGTCAGCCAAGAATAATTGAACATATGCCTAGAAAAATATGACCTTGCAAAACTCAATCAGGAAGAATAAAAAAAAATCTGACTAGGCCAATAACGATGGAGGAAACTGAAGCACTAATCAAACAATTTACAGCAAACAAAATCCCTTGGCCAGAAGGTTTCCTGGGGGAGTTCTTCCAAACGTTCAAAGAAGAACTAAAACCTATCCTCCTCAGACTATTCCAAAAAATTTGAGGAAGAAACACATGAACGTTCTTTCTATGAAGCTACCATTACTCTAACCTCAAAACCAGATAAATATATTACAAAGAAAGAGAATTACAGGCCAATATCTCTGATGAACATAGAAGATAAAATCCTCAACAAAATCCTAGCAATTTGGTTCCAACATTATATTAGAAAGATCATACACCATGACCACATGGTATATATTCCAGCAATACATTAGAAAGATCATACACCATTACCAAATGGGATTTATTCCAGGGATGCAAGGATGGTACAATATCCCCAAATCAATAAACATAATACATCACATTAAAAAATTGAGAGAAAAATAAAATAATCATATCCATTGATGCAGAAAAAGCATTTGACAAAATCCAACACCCTTTCTTGATAAAAACTCTCACCAAAGTAGGAATAAAGGGATTATATCTCAACATAATAAAAGCCTTATATGACAAACCTACAGCCAATGTCATACTCAATACCTATGGCCAAAATCTAAAACCATTTCCCCTAAGAACAGGAACAAGACAAGGATGCTCACTTTCACATCTGTTCAACACAGTATTGGAAGTGCTAGCCATAGCCATCAGATAAGAAGAAGAAAAGAAAAAGGCATCCAAATGGGAAATAAGAAGTAAAACTGTCATTATTCAAAGTTGGCATGATATTTCACATGGAAAACCCTAAAAAATCCATCAAAAAACAAGTAGATTTAATAAATTAATTCATTAATGTAGTAGGATACAAAACTACCTGGCTTTTCTATACACCAATAATGAACTCACAGAAAGAGAAACAAACAAACAAAAACACAATCCCATTTACAATTGCACCAAAAAAATTAAGATACCTAGAAATAAACTTAACTAAAGTGGTAAAAGACATGCAATCAGAAAAACAATAGGACATTGAAAAAAGAGATAGATGAAGACATGATGAAATGGAAGAATATACCATGTTCATGGATTGGTAAAATCAACATCATTAAAATGTCCACATTACACGAAGAAATCTATACATTTAATGCAATCCTCATAAAAATATCAATGGCATATTTCACAGACCTAGAACAAACTCTCCAAAAATTCATATGGAATAAAAAAAAGAACCCAACTATCCCCAGCAAGAAGAGCAAAGTTGGAGGGATCACAATACCAAATATCAAGCAATATTACAAAACCACTCTTCACAAAACTACCTGGTACTGGCACAAGAACAGACATATAGAACAGTGGAACAGAACAGAGAACCCAGAAATTGACCCAAGCCATTATACTCAATTAACATTTGACAAAGAGGCAAGAGCAGACAGTGGATTCAAGACAGTTTCTTTAATACATGGTGCTGGGAAATTTGGTCAGATAATGAAAAAAAAAATGAAACTAGACCACCAACTTACACCATACATAAAAATAAACTCAAAATAGATAAAGGACTTAAACATAAGATGGGAAGCCATAAAAATCTTAGAAGAATCCATAGGCAGCAAAATATCACACATATGCCATAGCAATATCTTTATCGATATAGCCCCTAGGGTAATGGAAACTAAGGATAAAATAAACAAATGGGACTACATCAAAATAAAAAGCTTCTGCACAGCAAAAGAAACCATCAACAAAACAAGAAAGCCCACTGCATGAGAGAACATATTTGCTAATGTTATATCCAATAAGGGTCTAATATCCAAAATTTATAGGAAACTTATATATCCTATCAAAAAAAAAAGATAAGCAATCCAATAAAAAAAATGGGCAAAAGACAAATACTTTTCAAAAGTGGCCATATATAAGGCCAAGAGACATAGGAAAACATACTCAAAGTCACTAATCATCTGAGAGATGCAAATCAAAACAATAGTGAGATACTATCTCACAACTGTCAGAATGGCTATTATCAACAAACCGAAAAAGGACAAGTGCTGGTGAGGATGTGGAGAAAAAGGAACCCTCATGCACTGCTGGTGGGAATGCAGACTAGTACAGCTACTGTGGAAAACAATATGGAGTGTCCTCAAAAAATTAAAAATGGAACTCCCATTTGACCCAGTGATACCAATTCTAGGAATATATCTCAAGAAAGCAGAAACATGAATCAGAAAGGACAAATGCACCACTATGTTCACAGCAGCACAATTTACCATAGCTAAGATTTGGAAATAACCTAAATGCCCATCAGCAGATGAGTGGATTAAAAAAACAGCGGTACATCTATATGATGGAATACTATGGCTGCGGTAAAAAAGAAGGAATCCTTACCATTTTCAGCAACATGGATGGACATGGAGAGCATTATGCTAAGTGAAATAAGCCAGTCAGAGGAAGATAAAATCACATGATCTCACTCATTTATGGAATATAATGAAAAATATAAACTGATGAACAAAAATAGAGTCATAGACAGATAAGCATCAGACTGTCAAACTTAAGACAGAATGCAGGGGAGGAAGAATAAGAGATCAACTGGAGAAACCAAGATGGCGGCATAGGTAAACACCTAAATTGCTGCCTCACACAACAATTTCAAAACTACAACTAAAGGACAAAATGTCTATAACCCAGAATCATGGGAAAGCTGGCTGAGTGGAAGTTCTACAACTAGAAGGAAAGAGAAAAGAGCATTGAGACGTGCACAAGCACTGAAAAGCTAAGGTACAGAGGCATGCAAATCAGGCTGGTGGCGAGCAACAGGGAGACAAGCTCCCGATTACTCTGAACTGAAGTTTCTGGGGAGACGCTGGGGACCCAAATTCCTACAGGGTGAAACTGGACTGTCTGCCATCAGGTCAGAAAGGGAGGGTGACTTTCTTGCAGGGGTGCACCAAGCAATCACTGTTTACTGGGCTGGGGCGCGGGACTTGGGGACTTGGAAACACAGACACACAGAGAAGGCTGACTGGCAGCCATCACTGTTTACCACGCCCTCGCCTAGTGACTCCCTGAGACCCCACCCCACACAATCTACAAACCCACCCAAGCTCCACGCAGCAGCTTTTGCATATAAATGGCCTGCCCTATCACAGCTTAACCAAACAAACTGCAGCTGTGTTCAGACAGCTCCAAAACCTCCAATCCCCAAGCAAAGAGAAGAAAACTGTAGTTTTCACTGTAGTTCCTGCTGGGTGGCCTCAGACAGTAGCTGATCTGTACCTGTTGGAAATCCAGAAGCTAGTGTATCTAGTGGTCTGTGTGAGACGACACCAGATTTCAACTACTCACATCTATAAGTGACACGTTCAAGAGACAGACTCAGTGAGCACCAGAGCCCCACAGAAACAAGTCCTGTCCCATAAGCATGTTTCAGCACAGCAATAATTCCATTATAGACACAGCGGGTCCTCACATCCAATTGGCCTGGAGGTCAATTCCTCCCAGTGACACCAACAACAATCAAGACTTAACTACAACAAGGCTGTACACACAGTCCACAAAGGGGTGGACCAAGAGTGTCCACCTCAGGTAACTGAGAGGCCAACCCAATGGACCATATAGGACATCTAGCACACAAAGCCACCCTACCAACTCAGTGAAGCAGTGAAAATGAGGAGACAAGGAAACAGATCACAAATGAAAGAAATGGAGGAAAACAAACGACTGGATATAGAGTTCAATACTACAGTTATAAGATTTTTCAAGAATTTCCTAGAAAAGGCCGAAACCGGTTTGGCTCAGTGGTAGAGCGTTGGTCTGCGGACTGAAAGGTCCCAGGTTCAATTCCGGTCAAGGGCATGTACATTGGTTGCGGGCACATCCCTGGTATGGGGTATGCAAGAGGCAGCTGGTCGATGTTTCTTTCTCATCGACGTTTCTAGCTCTCTATCTCTCTCCCTTTCTCTCTGTAAAATATCAATAAAATATATATTTTTTAAAAAAAAGAATTTCCTAGAAAAGGCCGATACGTTTAAAAAGACCCTCAAGGATATGAAAAAGGACCAACTAGAAATTAAAAATACACTGACTGAAATAAAATATATATAATACAGAGACCCAACAGCAGAATAGAGGAATGTAAGAATCATGTCAATGATTTGAAATACAAAGAAGCAAAAAAACCCACTCAACTGGAAAAGAAAAAAGAATCCAAAAAGTTGAAGATATTTTAAGAAGCCTCTGGGATAATTCCAAGCGTACCAACATCAGAATTATGGGAGTGCCAGAAGAAGAGAGAGCAAGATACTCAAACCTATTTGAAGAAACAATGACCGAAAATTTCCCCCACCTGGTAAAAGAAATAGACTTGCAAGTCCAGGTAGCGCACAGAATCCCAAACAAAAGGAATCCAAAGAGGACCACACCAAGACACATCATAATTAAAATGCCAAGGGCAAAAGACAAAGAGAGAATATTAAAAGCACCAAGAGAGAAACAATTAATTACCTACAAGGGAGCACCCATATGGTTGTCAGCTGATTTCTCAACAGAAACCATGCAGGCCAGATGGGAGTGGCAAGAAATATTCAAATGATGAATAGCAAGAACCTAAAACCAAGATTACCCAGCAAAGTTATTCAGAATTGAACATCAGATAGAGCTTCACAAATAAGAAAAAGCTAAAGGAGTTCACCACCACCACCAAACCAGTATTATATGAAATGCTGAAAGGTATTCTTGGAGACGAAAAAAGTAAAGATAAAAATTATGAACAACAAATACATATCTATCAACAATTGAATCTAAAAATCAGGTGAATTAAAAAATCTGAATAACAAGAGGGAAATTAGGGGAGGATGGGGGTAAGGGGAAGAGACCAACCAAAGGGCTTGTGTGCATGCATATGGGCCTAGCCAGTGGCCATGGATAACAGGAGGGTGGGGACATATGTAGGGAGGAGCTTGGGATGGGAATGGGGGGATGAGGACAATTATGTGATACCATAATCAAGTAAAAAAAGAAATATAAAAAATTAAAATTAAAAATTAAAAAAATCTGAGGAACAGAATAAACTGGTGAATATAATAGAATCAGGAGCATAGAATGGGAGTGGATTGATAATTCTCAAGGGGAAAGGGGTGTGGGGGTATGGGAAAAGACTGGACAAAAATTATACATATATGGATGAGGGAAGTGGCAGGGGGGTAAGGGCAGAGGGTGGAGTAGGAACTAGGTGGAGGGGAGCTATGGGGGGGGAGCAGAAACAATTGTAATAATCTGAACAATAAAGATTTATTAAATTAAAAATTTTTTTAAAGAGATCAACTAAAAAACTGGAATGCATACATATAAGCATAACCAATAGAAACAGACAGGGGAGGGTGAGAGCATGTCCTGGGGGTTGGGGGTGGCCCGGAAGTGGTCAATGGCGGAAATGGGAGACATATGTAATACTTTAAATAATAAAGAATCTTTAAAAAATAATAATAATGATACTATACACTGCTGTTAATAATAACAATCATGTATCAGAACCTAATTAAATACTTTAAAAAATGTATGTTTCCATTTGTTTGTTGTTGGGAACCTCAAAATTTAGAATAAAGAAGCAAATTCTGAGGGATATCACTTAAAAACCAACCATTTCAAGCTAGGTTTTGAACTCAGCACGGCCATTCTAATCTTTTACACTTTCTACTCTGGGTTCCTACAGTGGCTCCCAAAATACTGCAAAATCCTCACTTGGCAGAGTCAAACATGCTCCAAAAGGCACTATAGACTAAGGGAAGAAAGTAGCCTCAGACATACTATATTGTTACCAAAAAGTAAAGCCAAGATATAGGTTTCACTTGGATCCCCAGAAAATCCAGACTACTCCCATAGCAAGCATATTTACAATGTGTTCTAGTTCACTGAAGAATAACTAATAATTGAATCAGTACCCCATTTGTACTTTGCATGGATCAAGTCCCTCCATCATGCTCCAGAGAGCCCAGAATTGAAACAGGTTACACCAAAGGAGGCCCAATGATTTTAGTCTTCTGATGCTGAATCCAACTCCAGATTCTGGCTACCATTTTCATTCATTCATCAAATATTTATTGAGCACTTTGTGTGCCACACAGTTTTATGTGCTAGTGTTCCAGCAATGAACAAGACAAATACAATCTCTGCCCTCATGGAGTTTTCATTTGGTGATATGTCAGGAAGGAGAGTTAACAGGCGAGGTGGCCTGCAGATATAGGTCCTGATGCCAATCACTTCATTCACTTCCTAAACATTGGTCCAGGTTTCTCCACCTTGCCTCTTGCTGTGGGAGGTGATTGTTTAAAAATATACTTTATTGATTGTTTAACAGGGAGAAAGAAAGAGGGACAGAGAATTAGAAACATAGATGAGAGAGAAACATCGATCAGCCGCCTCCTGCACACCTCCCACCGGGGATGTGCCCGCAACCAAGGTACATACCCTTGACCAGAATCGAACCCAGGACCCTTCAGTCCGCAGGCCGACGCTCTATCCACTGAGTCAAACCGGTTTCGGTGGGACATGAATTTTGGAATTTAACAGAACAAGTGCAAAATTACTAAGCTGGGTCACATGAAGTCTGCTAAGAGATGACAGACTGATTCCAAGACTCCCTTGGGGTTTGCCTCCTCCAATAAGTCATGAATTCCTTGAGGCAAGGAGTGTGTCTAGTTCATTTTTGTACACTAAGCATTTAGCACAGTAAAGGCATCCAGTAAATGTTGAATGAATAAATAAATGAGTGGGGGTATTTTTATAATACTATACAGGGTGGGAGTCCATATCTTGTCTAGGCTGGCTCAGTCTCCCCTACTTAGTATGAATACTTTGGCTTCAAAGTGACCCTCATGCTGATGGCACATGAGCACCAATCTGTGGAGTCAGGGGATACCAAATGTATCCTCAGGTACTACTACATATACTGGTACCAATGACTATTCCTCTGATATACCAAGACAGCTATGCCCAGTTACACATTTCAAAAAACTGTGTGATAAAAATGGTATAGATGTTTGCTGGTTTAGTGGGATGGCTTACTTAGTGGAATGGCAAGAATAGGTAGGTTGATGGCACATTGAGTTGGCGGAGGAGGAAGGCATAAGAGATACTAGTAGTATAACAAAGTGAATGACAGACTCTTACTTACTTTAACACCTGTGCAACTGTATTTGGTCCAAACCATTCGCCGATTGACTTTCCTTCTCCTACACCCATTTGCGCTGTTTTTATGTGGAAAAAATTAACATGTTAGCAAAAGGTCTCCCAGCATGCCACAAAATTCCAACTTTCTGCATAAACAAACAGGTGGATAATTTAGTGGAGCCACATAGAAGATAGGGGACAAGAAGAGCAGGCATTGTCTTTAAACAACTGATGACCTTACCCATTTGATGGATAGAGTAGCAACAGTCTTTCCTATCTAAGAAGCACTGTAGGATCCGCTGGTATTCTTTGGGTTGTTCTTTTTGTTTCTCCCAGTTCCAGTCTTTTAGGAACAAAAAGAGTTAAGTTATTGTTATAATTTCTTATTACTTCTCTGAATTCTTATTGTAACCATGAGGTTAGAAGGCCAACAAAGAAGTTATATCTTAATGGCAGGAATGACCAACTTAGAACATTCCTAAATATCTTCAATTTTGATAACAAAGGCATCTGGAAACTGATTACTTTTAAAGACTCAATAGGTGTAAAGTAAAAGAAAAACAATAAGTTGACCAAGAAATTGACTTAGCCCCAGGGCTAGAAGTGGGTAAATATTACATGAAAACAGTCTCATAAAGACCTTTCTGGTCAGCTACTCAGTGACCAGGGGGTCACACAAAACCTAGCAACATATCTGTATATCACCCAGATGCCAGTGTCTCATCACCATACAGACAGCAATGGCTTTGTCCTTATAATTTGGCAGCATTACCAAAAGAGTTTCATGGAGGTAGTGCTATTCTGACACACAACAGTTCATATGGGAATATACAAAATTCAGAGCTAAGAAAGCTTTTAAAAATTGCATGCTGCCAATTTTACACATTTAAAAATTCCACACTGAGATTTGCAAAAACAAATACCTTTGCTATCAGTGTTCAAGGTTACCTTATGACCAAAACCAAAATAATCACATCTGTAAGGATCCCATCCATGACTTAGGTACAACCAACCCCCCAATATTACCGAGGACAACTTCAAAAACCTGCCATAATCACTGCTATGGACAGGATGCACTGCTCCCATCCCTCCACTCCAGGAACTCTGTATAATGGGACAATTCTGAGGCTTGGTTTGCTTCTAAGACATAAATTTATTTCCTGAGGTTTTAGAAAGAGTTTGAATTCACAACTTAAATTTACTTGAAGCCAAAGGCCACTATCTCCAGAGTTTTACATTCTCTTTGCTTTGAGGATTTCCGAAACCAAAGATTTAAACTTCATATTCAGCATAGACTTCAGAGGAGTATCTGTATCCAACTGTTTTTCATCAGCTAACAAATTGTCCAAGTCTGGGGAAATCTTGATTAGCTGGCTGCTAAGTACCACTAAATATTTTCTGATGACAGTGATAATTGAATCCATCTCAATAACAAAATAAGAAGCACATCAAAATACTTCTGCACAAAATTACATCTTCTAATTCATCTTTGCTACAATATCTAATCCCAAATCATTCCTGCTATTTGCTTTTTTTAACATTAAAACAATTGAGACTGCTTACTGGGATTTTTTCCCCTCCAGTTTGCTTTTCACAAAATTTACTTGCAAAAGAAACATCTTTTTAAAAAATTCTGTATTCTTGAGAGTATTACATATGTCCCCTCCCCCCCGCCATTGTCCTCTCTCAGCCTGCCCCTGCCCTCAGACCTGGCCTTCACCCCCTGGTTATGCTTATACACATACAAACTCTTTGGTTGATCTCTTATCCCCACCACAACCCCCGAAGAAACATCTTCTCATTTATAAATTTTTAAAAAGTCACACAGCCAGTATTGCTCAGTGGTTGAGCATCAGCCTATGAACCAGGAAGTCACAGTTTGATTCCTGGTTGGGGCATATGCCTGTGTTGTGGGCTCAATCCCAGAGTGGGGCATGCGGGAGGCAGCTGATCAATGATTCTTTCTCATCATTGATGTTTCTATCTCTCCCTCTCCCTTCCTCTCTCTGAAATGAATAAAAACATATTATAAATGAGAAAAAGTTAAACAGTAAGAATGAATCTTCTTCAAGAAGTAAGTGTACCATAGAGACATCTCTGAACAAGGGGTCAGAAGTCTTGCATTACATTCGCAAATCTATGTTTTCTAGCTGTTTGACCCTGGTCAAGTCACCTTATTTCCTGAGCCTCAGTTTCTTCATAAAATAAACAGAAAGCAGTCACAAGATACCCTAAACCCCAAAAAGAAGGAATCAGGCCCTCAAATCTCCCCAGACCCTTCCACAATCATTTGTGATAATGGCAGCAGGGTGTGTGAGGTTGCACAGTGGAAAAAGGAATGTTTCCATTCTATGAATCTCAATGATTTCAGCAGCAAATCTCATTTAAGGTGTCCTTTCACTCCTTCATCTTCAAGTTGAACTGGTCTTTCACTCAATTGCCAAAACTGGCATCCAGTCAGGGTCACCATAAAGATGCCCACAGGGAAGCAGACATCTTAAGAGAGCAAGAATTGCTCAGCTAGTGTGGCTCAGTGGTTGAGCATTGACCTATAAACCAGGAGGTCATGGTTTGATTTTTGGTCAGGGCACTTGTCTGGGTTGCGGGCTCGATCCTCAGTGTGGGGGTGCAGGAGACAGCGATCGATGATTCTCTTTCATCACTGATGTTTCTATCTCTTTCCCTTCCCCTCTGAAATCAATAAAGACATGTTTAAAAAGAAAGCAAGACTCAAGAGTTCCAACAATGATTACTTAAGTGATTTTAATAAAGTAGTTTATTGAGGAAGATAATTTAAAGATCCCTTAATCATCAAATGGACATCTTCAGTGAACCAAAACCAAAATAGCACTGCTCTCTCATTAGGCATTTCCTTTATGTCATTTACATCCTTTACCAGGCAGATATTTTAAATGATATTTAGAATACTATTAATAAGATATTTTAAATGATATTTAGAATACTATTAATACTATTAATACTATTAATATTTAGAATACTATTACTAAGAATTAAGAATTAAGTGAGTGAATATCTGGGAAAGTCAATAAACAGATCTACCACCACACCCTTCCTCCTGCTTACTTTGTTATATGACCCTTTAAGGACTCAGTCAAACAATGACAAAGATGGAAACTAAATGACACACCTGCCTCAATTTTCAATGTTCACACCAGTCCATCTGGCTTGATGATTCACAAGGAAATGTCACCTGTTTCCCTCTCATGGGAGACTTTGTCAACTTGTCAACCACACCACTTGAGCTTATATGGAGCACTTTAGGACCTGTAGCTCTGTTAGTGAGTATTCCTCAAGTTCACTACAAATATGAAACCACCAGCAGTAAGTGCTACTGAAGAGGTCTCTAAGGCAGTTTAGAGAACAAATTTAACTCACCCCTTCCTAAGTGTCTGCAGATAAGGGCTTGAGCCAGCATCATCTGTCCACAGCGTAGCATACATCCCCAGCCAGCATCTGATGAAGGGCCCGTTCCTCCTGTTGGCAAATGGATGGCAATAAATATGAGTTCCTGAAATTACCCTTTCCCCAAACAATCAGCATATCTGGGAATATTCACGACACACACACACACACACACACACACACACACACACACACTCTGAAAAGAGATAAGATGTATAGCCAGATATCAAAGAGGTTTGTTATAGGGTGGAACTTGCAAAGTTAATGCTAAGTTAACTAAAATGGGTTCTGTGGCCAAAAACAAAATAAATGAACAGAACCTGCCCCTTATGTTTTCTGCTTGGAAACTTCTAGGTATGCATGCAATTTTGGTAGACGAGTGCAACGTATGACTACCAACACTTAGTCTATGCCATATAATCATCTGTTTGACCAAACCTGGCTTTGCACAGCTCACCTTTCAGGGAAACCTGTCTTACCTTACTTAAGAAATAAATGCTACCAAACACAATCATCAAAATGGTCGATATCTGGAAGACTTTTGACTGTTCTAAATGTCCATTATAAAGATCTGAACAGCAAGAAGGGCAATGTAAAATAGAGGAAAGAGTCTTAAATTGGACATCATACCAGTCTCTAAATCTAAATCTCATCTATAGACTGGGATAATAGCATATACCCTGGCTATTATAAGTGGGTATTACAAGAATTAAGTGAGTGAATATCTGGGAAAGTGCTCTACAACCCACTCAGGATAATGGGAATATTTGGTGTTATGAATAAGGTCACAATTAAGAATAATATTAATAGCCCAGCCAGTGCTTTTCAGTGGTTGAGCATCTACCTATGACCAGGATGGTTTATTTTCTGATCAAGGCACATGCCCAGGTTGCAGGCTCAACCCCCCAGTGTAGGGCGTGTAGGAAGCAGCTTCTTTCTCTCTTCCCCTCTTCCTTCCTCTCTCTGAAATTCATAAGAAACCCAATCTCATTTTAACCAAATAATTTCAACATTTCCCCCTACTTATATTTTGATAAATTTATATATATATATATATATATAAAACATTATATATTTATTAAAAGAATACTATTAATAAATTTAAAATGTACTATACCTTTAAAAGGCACAAAACCAGTTAATAAATGAAATAATACAAAGAGTTCCATTTTAAGAACACTTGATGTAACAAAAATCCCACAAATGTGGCCAGGATGAGATCAATATCCTTTATCATGGTACCAATGAAATCAGATAACTTGGATGACAGAGGAGACATTCTGCTTTTGTTGCTTTCATATCCCAATATGGAAGTAAACAGCATACTATAAGCATGATCTCAAAAAAGTAACTTTAAAGAGGGCCATCAACCTTATAACATAAGTGAGCCAAGGTGGCTGCCCCTTTCCTTTTGTTGTGGGGATTGAAGGAGAGTTGCTACAGTAACAAGAGAAGGGTTGAGCCAACTTGGGAGCTGTAAGAGGAGCCTTTGGCTCTTGCTCATATTGGGATTACTAGCCAGATTAGTATGGAAAAGATTCAGGGAAGCTCACATTAAGAAGAGAGTATTGAATGCCAAAACATTGTCAGAGTTGAATTGCAAATGTTTTCAAGCCTTACGAATACCTCTTCACCAGAGAAAGTTAACAGTTTAGAATCACTGGGTAAAAAAATAGTTATTTTGTTTGTTTTACTGCTCAGGTACTTCCTGCAGAGATTAAAAAAAAAAGTCTGTGTGGATTTCATCTATGGCACTTTATCAGAAAAATTGACCTGAAGCCAATAAATAGGTCCAGTCCTACATCAAAATTTGTCAGTTAGGAGAATAGCTTCCACCATTTGGGTTTTTGGTAATCTTCCCACAGGGCCATGATACCAGGAATATGACACCCTACCTGCTAGCAATTTACTCTAGAAGGAACCTGTTTACTTAGATTATTGAACTGTCCTTTTTCTTTCTTTCTAGACAGCAGCTGGTACTAGAATTAGGGCCAAGGAAATCTATCTTAATTCATCTCCCTGTGGCAAGGTGTTCTCATGTCATAGGGGGAAATAATCAAAATAATTATTTCCTTTTCTTCAGGTGTAATTATCTTTAATAATCAAGTTGCTACACAAAGCAGTAGATTGTAATGTAATAAATATTGCCCAAATTAAAAGTCTGACTTTTTCCTTACTCTCAGAAGTAGAATAAATTATACCATCCAAAGCCTGAACACTTGGAAGTGGGCTCAAAAATATCCTGGCATTACACATTAACACTATGGAGCCATACATGATGAGGTTCTTTAGCAATGAAACTTTTGCATAAAGTGTAAGACTTAAATATTCCCCTAAATAAAACTCTTAGTCATAGTGAGCTGCTAATTTGGAGATTCTGTGAACTCACTGAAAACTTCAGACAAGCTATGTACAAGGAAGAAAGCATAGTATAACAAATCATATACCTACCAATTGGTGAAAATTTCCTTCTGTATGTAAACCATAGACGAGCACTTATATCAGACAACAGCTTAGATTTTTCTGTAATTAAATGTGAAATTCAAATTAAATCACCACATCCCATCTAAAGATATTTGCTTTTGATTTCTGATCCAGCAGCAAACTCATTTTCAAATAACCAGATAAATCCATTATTATGAGGCTAGGGAAATTCACAAGAAACCCAATCTCATTTTAACCAAATAATTTCAACATTTCCCCCTGTATATGTTTTGATAAGAGCCACTGGTTAGTACAATGATGCTGGGTGGCTTCTATCTCTTTTCCACTGTACTCCATGGTCTTGGCAGGTACCAACATTGGGGTGATGGCCATAAAACAAAGAATATGGAAAGAAAGGATCCTAGTTAGCCAACTAACAAGGCAATTAGCCCTGCCTAATCGATAAAATTTGACTGAATCTATCATCAGCACTCACCTTCTGTTATCTAAAACTGGGGATGGGTGTGTGTGTGGTGGGGTGTACAAATATGGACATGTTTAACTAAAATGAAAGTGCCCCATTAAGCAAATTAATTATATAAGCAATGTGTCAATACTGCCTAGTGCCGCGGTCGGCAAACTGCAGCTTGTGAGCCACATTGGCTCTTTGGCCCCTTGAGTGTGGCTCTTTCAAAAAATACCACAGCCTGGACGAGTCTATTTTGAAGAAGTGGCATTAGAAAAAGTTTAAGTTTAAAAAATTTGGCTCTCAAAAGGAATTTAAATCATTGTACTGTTGATATTTGGTTCTGTTGACTAATGAGTTTGCTGACCACTGACCTGGTGCAACTGGCATTTGTAATCTAAATGGAAGCATAACATTATAAATGTTTTTGTATATTTTGAAAGCATGCTTTCTTGTGTATTTTATGACAAATTTATTTCAATGGCCACAAATATGGCTTCCATGTTCCCATCAATATTTAGATGTGGTTCTGTCTTTCTTAGTCTTCTATCTTCCCTTTTTCAACAACATATCCATGTTTGTATTCTGTATAGTACTTATAGCCATTGCATTTTAAAAGAAAAAAAGTAAATTCAGTATCAGTCTATAGTTTCTATTTTCTCCCTTGCCTTTCCTTTTAATTAATCAGAAAATTACTGTCTGGATTTTCTTCCCCTTCATGTCCACAGTGCCTGGCACATTTTGGGAAGCAACTATATAATGGTAAAGAGTAAAATTCCTGGAGTCAAACTCTACATGAGTTTGAACACTGACTATTCTACTTACCAACTCTTTAGCCCTATCATTGAGATTCATTTTTATCATCCATAAAATGGGGAGAGCACTACTTCATAGAGTTGTGAACATCCCACAAGATAATACATGAAAGTGCTTAGATGCTACAGTATGTAGTAAGCCTGCATAAATGTTAGCTCTTATTATATATGCCTCCTCTTAAAATGTAAAGACCAGTCACTCCTTCCTCTGATATTTTCTACACCTCCCACCTTCCCTGTATGCTACGAAGTTTGGGGAAGTTGTTTGGACATTTTAACAATTTCACTTTAAAAGTAATTTTGCAACTTAGTATTTGAATATGGGTATGTTTGACAACCTAGTGATTTTTGTTGTCATGGAATGCAGAACTAGAAGATATGAGCTCCAGTCCCTTCATTTTATGTGCTAGTGAAGGGAGTTAAGCTCCAGAAAGAGAAAATGACTTATCTAAGGTAGGAGAAGAGTCTGAATAGAAAAATTCTCCTAATGGCTAACCCTGGCCGTTCTCCACTGTTCAGTATTCTCCCAACAAAATTATGAAGCCAGGCTCAGGAGGAGCTATAAAATGCCTAACTTCCTTTCCTGATTTTTGATGAGCTTTCTGTTCTTCCCTTCATGTTGGGGCCTCTCCTCAGACAGATACAAAATCAGAGCTGCCTCTCTCCAAGCTCAGGCTTTATCTGGGTATAGGGCCATTAGCAGTTTTAGTTTTAAAGGTCTTTCCCAATCTATGAGACTGTAAGGGTAAGAAAGACAAATTCAGCTCTAGCCAGTGTATCTCAGTGGTTAGAGAATTGGCCTGCGCACTGGAAGGTTTCAGGTGTAATTCCAGGTCAAGGGCACATACCTGGGTTGTAGGTTCAATCCGTGGCCACAGTCAGTTCCTGTGCAGGAGGCAACCAATCAATGTGTTTCCCTTACATCTTTCTTTCTTTCTTTCTCTCTCTCCTCTCCCTCTCTCTCCTCTCTCTCTCTCTCTCTCTCTCTCTCTCTCTCTCTCTCTCTCTCTCTCTCTCTCTCCTTCCCTCCCTCCTATCTTCCCTCTCTTCTCTTTCTTTCTCTCTCTCTCCTCTCCCTCACACTCTCTCTAAAAAGCAATGGAAAAAATTTCCTTGGCTGAGGGTTAACAATAACAAAAAGAAAAATTCAAGCTTCCTTTCCATCTATCTAGCTGTATGTTCTATACACAATCAGAATAAAGTAAAACAGGGTTACAATCAGCAAAATATATCAAACTACAGCACTTCTCAGTGTCTGCTATCATTTCTGACAGCCGTGGGCTATTTAGAAGTCCCCAGTGCTTTAATCTAGACAGAAAAGGACATGTGAGGAATGAAAAGTATGTAGCCCAGTCATCAAAGACTAGATACTAATTAGGATACTAGGAGTGGGTCCTTGCTTTTTTAAACCTGAGTCTTATAGAATTCAGGGGTTCTCCTTTAGGGGAAAGAATATGAATATATGACCTTTTCAAATTGTACACACAGGACCATATGAACATGCTGCAAGGGCCTCTTAAGGTCTTGAAAGAAGCCTCTGCAAGGGAAAGGCCTGAAGCTTAAACTTCTTTGGCTCCCATAGGATTAACAGTTATCAAGGTCATGTTCTGTCAACTCGAGGAGGAAAACCATATAACACTTTGACTTCAGCACCCACTTCATTTTGGGTTCTCACAGACAAATGCAACCAAACCTTACCTGTTTTAAGGAGATGCTGCTTCCCCAAGATCCATACCTGGTCATTTGTATCTGGAAATTCTTCTAGGTAGTCAGCAAAAATAGTAATTTGGTTTTCATACTTGGATAAAACTGAAATTAAAGGGAAGAAACTCAGGTAAAATTTAACAAAAGAGGCTTGCTTCTATAGTCTACTGATTATAACCTTTATCCTAAAGGTGAAAGGTCATGAGCTGAGCTCCAAAGTAATAGAAGCAAATCCTTTTCTTTGAGGAACAGAGACAATCACAGACCACAAAACCCTTTAGTAAAGGGATTTCCTCTTGACCACCTTTTTTGACCTTCCCTTTATCAAGGCCCTATTTGGCGCCCCATCTTAATAATTATTTGGCTACAGTTAACTCAAAACCTTCTCTTTCCTGAGACCTTCTTAGTAAATAACCACTTACCTAGATTCTCCTAAGATAAGTTTATCAAAATAATACAATAATACCTTAATACATAACTACTACCCACATCACAGGGAATATTGTAAGGTTTCTAGTAGCCAATGATTTGGAAGGGGCTATGACAAGCCTCAAAGTTTATACAACTGTGAAAAGGTAATATTTTAGCTGGAAGACTGAATGTTTTAATGGTACTTTTATTTGTTATTTTACTCACATACTAGAGGCCCAGTGCCACTGAGGAGGGTGTCCCTCAGCCCAGTCTGCACCCTCTCCAATATGAGACACCTGTGGTATTGGGCCTAAACCTGCTGTTGGACATCCCTCTCACAATCCAGGACCACTGGCTTCTAACTGCTCACCTTCCTGCCTGATTGCCCCCTAACTGCTCCCTCGCCAGCCTGATTGACACCTAACTGCTCCTCTGCCAGCCTGATTGCCCACAACTACCCTCCCCTGCTGGCCTGATCACCCCCAAGGCTTTTATTAGTATAGATATGACCCTGCACAGAAAATTTTACTAACCCTGCTTTACAATAAGGGCTTGACGACTGAATCATTAGGACCAGACACCAAGATTTCCTTTCTTTGAATAGTGGAGGGAATAATTATCTTGTCTTTAAGTTACCCAGAAATTAAAATGAGATACTGACTTAGAAAAGTATAAAAGCACCAGATAAAGACAACTGTCTTGTTCATGTACTGAAAAGATAATAAAGTGGTAAAATGAAAAACACTATTTTTATTCTCCCCTTCCTTCCTTTACAGCTTTTATTTAAACTTTGAAATTTATAAAAATTTCACTCCAATTTTCATTTCTTTACATTCAATATTATTTTCTATTGGTTTCAGGTTTTACATTAGTTACAGAATAGTGGTTAGACAATCATATACTTTACAAAGTGTTCCCCGATATTTCCAGTACCCACTTGGCATCATACCATCATTACAACACATTGACTATATTCCCTATTTAAGTGACAATGGGTTTACAGGTTCCTTCCAGTCTTTTGTGTTGCTCATCCTTCATTTTCTTTCTCACTTCTTCCCTCATTTTCCTTATATAGTATCTCAATTGGCCATCAAAGCTCAGTGAAGGCACTGGGACATGCTTCATCCATTTTACAGACCAGGAAACTGAGGCCAATTCCAGTTGGCTGTGGAACTTGACTCAGCATACAGGAAGCCCTCAGAACCTTCTAGTCAGGCCTCAAAAGAGCCTGGTACTGGCACAAGAACAGACATATAGATCAATGGAATAGAACAGAGAATCTGGATATCGACCCAAACCTCTATACTCAATTAATATTTGACAAAGGAGGTATGAACATACAATGGAGTTAAGATAGTCTCTTCAATAAATGGTGTTGGGAAAATTGAACAGATACATGCCAAAAAATGAAACTAGATCACCAACTTACACCATATACAAAAATAAACTCAAAATGGATACAGGACTTAAATATAAGACGGGAAACCATAAAAATACTAGAGGTATCCACAGGCAGCAAAATCTCAGAAATATGCCAAAAGAACTTCTTCACTGATACTGCCCCTAGAGCAATGAAAGCTAAAGAGAAAATAAACAAATGTAACTACATCAAAATAAAAAGCTTTTTTACAGCAAAAGAAACCATCAACAGAACAACAAGAAAGCCACTGTATATGAGAACATATTTTCAAATGTTATCACTGATAAAGGTTTAATCTCCAACATCTACAGACAACTTATACAACTTAATAAAAGGAAGATAAATGATCCAATTTAAAAATGGGCAATGTACCTAAATAGAATATTTTCAAAAGAAGACAGAAGGAAGGCCAAGAGACACATGAAAACATGCTCAAAGTCACTAATTATCAAAGAGATTCAAATCAAAACGACAATGGGGTACCATCTCACACCTGTCAGAATGGCTATCATCAACAAATCAACAAATGACAAGTGTTGGCGAGGTTGCAGAAAAAAAGGAACCTTCATGCACTGCTAGTGGGAATGCAGACTGGTGCAACCATTGTGGAGAACAGTATGGAGTTTCCTCAAAAAAACTGAAAATGGAACTCCCATATGACCAAGTAATCCCACTCCTAGGTATATATTCTAAGAAACCAGAAACACCAGTCAGAAAGGAAATATGCACCCCTATGTTCATCACAGCACAATTTACAATAGCTAGGATTTGGAATCAGCCTAGGTGTCCATCAGCAGATGATTGGATAAAAAAAAACTATGGTACATCTACACAATGGAATACTATGCTGCCATAAAAAAGAAGGGATTCTTATCATTTGCAGCAACCTGGATGGAATTGGTGAACACTATGCTGAGTGAAATAAGCTAGTAAATGAAAGAAAAACACAACATGATCTCACTCATTTATGGATAATAAAGAACATTATAAACTGATGAACAAAAAGATAGATACAGAGACAGTAAAGCAACAAACAGACTGTCAAATTACAGCGGGGAGGGTAGGGAGATATGGGGGAGATAAGAGATCAACCAAAGGACTTGTATGCATGCATATAAGCAAAACCAATGGACACAAAACTCTGGGGAGGGAGGGCATGTATGGGATTGAAGGAGGGGGGCAATGGTAAGATATGTACACATGTAATACCTTAATAAAAAAAAAGGAAAAGAATAAAAATAAATATAAATAAATAAAATATCAATGGTATATTTCACAGACCTAGAACCAACTCTCCAAAAATCCATATGGAATAAAAAAAGACCCCAAATATCCTCAGCAATTTTGAGAAAGAAGAACAAAATTGGAGGGATCACAATACTAGATCTCAAGCTATAATACAAAGCCATTGTTCTCAAAACTGCCTTATACTGGCACAAGAACAGACATATAGACCATTGAAACAAAACAGAAAAAACATAAATCAATCCAAGCCATAATGCTCAATTAATATTTGACAAAGGAAGCAAGAGCATACAACGGAGTCAAGACAGTCTCTTTAATAAATGGTGTTGGGAAAATTGGACATACACATGCAAAAAAAATTAAACTAGTCCACCAACTTATACCATACACAAAAATAAACTCAAAATAGATAAAGAACTTAATGGAAAGATTGGGAACCATAAAAATCTTAGAAGAATCCATAGGCACCAAAATATCAGACATATGTCATACCAATATCTTTACAAATACAGCTCCTACAGCAATGGAAACTAAGGAGAAAATAAACAAAGTAGGATATCAAAATAAGAAGCTTCTTCACAGCAAAAGAAACCATCAACAAAAGAACAAAAATCCCACTTAACGGGAGAACATATTTGCCAATGTTATATCCAATAAGTGCCTAATGTCCAAAATTTATAGGGAACTCATATATCTTAACAAAAGGAAAATAAATAATCCAATCAAAAACCTGAAAAGGACTTAGACACTTTTTGAATGTGGACCTACAGAAGGCCAAGAAACATATGAAAAAAATTCTCAAAGTCACTAATTATCTGAGAGATACAAATCAAAATAATAATGCGGTACCTTCTCACATCTGTCAGAATGGCTGTCATCAACAAACAACAAATGCTGTTGAGGTTGTGAAGAAAAAGGAACCCTCGTGCACTGATGGTAGGAATGCAGACTGGTACAGTCACTGTGGAAAACAGTGTGGAGTTTCCTCAAAAAATTAAAAATGAAATTACCCTTTGACCCAGTAATCCTACTTCTAGGAATATATCCAAAGAAGTCAGAAACACCAATCAGAAAGGACAAATGTACCCCTATGTTCATAACACCACAATTCACCATAGCTAATATTTGGAAACAGCCTAAGTGCCCATCAGCAGATGAGTGGATTAAAAAACAGTGGTACATCTACACAATGGAATGCTATGCTGCTATAAAAAAGAAAGAACTCTTACCATTTGCAACAGCATGGGTGGACATGGAGAGCATTATGCTAAGCGAAATAAGCCAGTCAGAGAAAGATAAATATCATATGATCTCACTTACTTGTGGAATATAATGAACACAAACTGACTAACAAAAATAGATCCATAGACAGAGAAGCATCAAACAGACCATCAAACCTCAGGGGTGAGGAAGGGAGGGTAAGAGATCAACCAAAGGACTTGTATGCATGCATGTAAGCATAACCAATGGACACAGACACTAGGGGGATGAGGGCATGTGCTGAGGGGGTGGGGTGGCCGGGGCAAGGTCAATCAGGGGAAAATAAGACATATGTAATACTATCCTATATAATAAAGAGGTAATATGCAAATTGACCCTCACACCCTTGCACAAGATGGCCGCCCCCATGTGGTCAAAGATGGCCACCACAAGATGGCTGGCAGGGGAGGGCAGTTATGGGTGACCTGGCTGGCAGGGGAAAGCAGTTGGGTGTGAGCAGGCTGGCAGTGGAAGGCAGTTGGGGGTGAACAGGCAGGCTGGCAGGGGAAGGCAGTTAGGGGTGAACAGTCCTGCAGGGGAGAGCAGTTGGGGGCGACCAGGCCAACAGAGGAGGGAATTGGGTATGACCAGGCTGGCAGGAGAGGGCAGTTGGGGGCAACTGGGCCAGCAAGGGAAGGCAGTTGGGAGTGACCAGACCAGCAGGGGAGGGCAGTTGGGGGCCATCAGGCCAGCAGTGGAGCAGTTAGGGGGAAATCAGGCAGGCAGGTAGGCGAGCAGTTGGAAACTGGCAGTCAGACATCCCTCTAGGGGTCCCAGATTGGAGAGGGTGCAAGCTGGACTGAGGGACACTCCCCCCCCTCGTGCACAAATTTCATGCACCAGGCCTCTAGTATGTAATAATTTAGACAATAAAGAATTCTTTAAAAATGTTCTTTAAATAAATTTTCTGAGGGTAATAATATTGCAGACAGTAAATAGGTTTCCCAGCCAACCCCCAAAAAACTATTTTAAATTATAACCAGAAAAATCAAATTGATAGTATATTTTATAGTTATTTCTATGAGAACAATACATCAATTTCCATGCTAAAACACCCAGCACATACCTTCTCTTCTAAACTCTTAGAGTCTCCTCATACCCTATGGAAGAGGAGTTCAGAGAAGGTAGGAGTCCTTATGTGCAGTTACAAGTAGCTGCAGGTCTCTCCCAAACCAGTCCCTAAAAGCCTCATATGAATGGTTTCCTGTAAAAATGGCACTGTCGGATATGTTTAACTCACTTGAAAGAACAAATTGTTTTCTTTTGGCTTTGTTTTCTAAGGCAGGAGCATACTGTTTTCATAAAAATAAATGTTCCCAAAAATAAATGAGTCATATCTGGTCATGAAAACAGGTTCATCTACTCAGAACACTTAGTTGGAGGTTGAAGTTACATTTTGCATAGTTTTTACAAGCTGAAGCTATAATTTGTTTGAAGTTATAAATTTAGAAACACATCTACCCAGGGATACTTCCTTTCTTGAAAAATATGATAGAAATCCAATTTTTCAGGGATTTAAGTAGCCTTTCTCCTCAAGATGTTTTAATTATTAAAGGTATAGTCTTGGCAGTATTTCAAACCTGAAGAAGTTAGAAATGAGAAAGCCATTTTGTTCACCAGTGTAAACTCATCATTGCTGAATCTGCCAGAGAGCCAGTGCTATCTTAGCCTTTCTGTCACTGGCCTTAGTCTCTGAACCATGTCCAAGAAATACCAGGCTAAAAATGATCACCCAAGTCAGACCATCCCCAGGAGGTGGTGGACTGAGGTGACATAAAATCACACTGTGTACCTTCCCACCCTACTCTCTACCATTCACAGGCAGGAGAAATCAGGTTAAAATGAAAGCCCAGTATAGCTTAGAAAGAGAAAGAAAATCAGAAAAGAAGTAGCTTGAGAGGAGTGTGAGAAAGGACAACCTCTCTGGCATTCCCCTGGTTGGGGTGAGGAAGGGTGGCATTTGATGAATGTACAACATTTATGAATATAAGCCTTGGATCTTTTTTTAGTACTGGCTGAAAAAATAAAAAGCATTTCTCTATCACTAACCCTGTCTCAATGAGTCACTACCCAGCCATCTTGTCAAATTAATACAGCTCCTTAAAGCCTGTGAGAACTGTGCTGCTTCCTTTGAGATGGCTCTGGCCAAAATGGTAGTCAAAGAATTTTCCTCTTGATATTCAGCCCCTCTCAGGCCAACAAAAAGGTCACTATAGCTGGTATTCTTCATTCTTCTCTAATAAACAAATAAGTGTAATAAGAATGGGGTTAAAAGGGTTGGTAAATTGTGAAACTAACAATCTTTGCTGAGCTGTCTTGCAGGAAAAGGATGTTCCCTGACTGACTATAAAACAATAACACCCTTTTCCTATTGAAACCAGATAAGGATGCCTAAAAGAAATACTGATCTTGCTTAATCATAATACTAAATTACCCTCCCTAAGAAGAGCTTACCTACCATTTTCTATAAATGTGATAAAAGATAAACCATGCTCCCTTAACTGCACCTATGCTAGAATGACTTAGCCTCTTTTTAATGAATATGCATAACTAGTCCCCGTAAAAGCAATTACCCTGTGTATTTGGAGACACTGCTTTGGGAATCATCCCCAGTGCTCTCTTACTAAACACTTTGTTCATATTCTATCTTGGTCTAGATTCATTAGGTTATGATCACCAAGAGACAAACCCCTTGCATTCGGTAACATAAGTAATATTTTTAAGTGATAAAGAAGGCAACAAATGATTCATTCCAACTGGGCATGAATGAGCCTTCTACAATCTAGAAAAGGTTGAATCAGAGTTGAGCCTTAATGAAAATAAGACATAGGTGGGAAAGGGGAAGGGAGGAAATTCCTGGTTGAGGATATGCCAAAAAGATTTAGCAAGCAACTGAGTGTGGGGTAGGGCCAAGGAGAATGAGAGTCAAAAATGACTTGAAGTTTTCAGGTGTGGGTGATGAGATGGTAGCAGAAAAAAATAGTGTGGGGTAGGGAGATAATAAGCTAGGTCTAGCCAGAACATAATACACTCCTGGACTTGGTCAACAAAGGAAGGAAAAGTTTTTAAAAAAGGGAAGAAGTCAACCAGCACAGGGATTGTGAAGAGGGGCATGGTAGATGGTAGGTTGATTAGCAGAGGCTAGAAAGGCAAGAAGAATCCAGAAGAACAAAGTTCAGCCTAAAATGTGGCTTTATCCCCTTCCTCCTGGGACCACTTAGTGTCCTGGTCTTCTCAGACTCTGCTCTCCTATGCACAGGCCCTGTCCATCTTCATTTCTCCTCCTACCAGTGCCTTGCTTTTCTGAAAACCAATAAGTTAAAAAAAGAGAGATGGGACAGACACAGGGGGCCGAGTGCCCTGGGTGAGCCGAGTGTCTCAGGGGGCCATGTGCCCCGGGTAAGCCGTACCCCCCCAAAGGGGAAGGGTGTCCCGGGTGAGCTGTGTGTCCCAGGGGGCCAAGTGCCCCGGGTGAGCTGTGTGTCCCAGGGGGCCGAGTGCCCCGGGTGAGCCGAGTGTCCCAGGGGGCCGAGTGCCCCGGGTGAGCCGAGTGTCCCAGGGGGCCGAGTGCCCCGGGTGAGCCGAGTGTCCCAGGGGGCGATGTGCCCCGGGTAAGCCGTATCCCCCAAAGGGGAAGGGTGTCCCGGGTGAGCCGAGTGTCCCAGGGGGCCGAGTGCCCCGGGTGAGCCGAGTGTCCCAGGCGGCCGAGTGCCCCGGGTGAGCCGAGTGTCCCAGGGGGCGATGTGCCCCGGGTAAGCCGTATCCCCCAAAGGGGAAGGGTGTCCCGGGTGAGCCGAGTGTCCCAGGGGGCCGAGTGCCCCGGGTGAGCCGAGTGTCCCAGGCGGCCGAGTGCCCCGGGTGAGCCGAGTGTCCCAGGGGGCCGAGTGCCCCGAGTGAGCCGAGTGTCCCAGGGGGCCGAGTGCCCCGGGTGAGCCGAGTGTCCCAGGGGGCCGAGTGCCCCGGGTGAGCCGAGTGTCCCATGGGGCCGAGTGCCCCGGGTGAGCCGAGTGTCCCAGGGGGCCATGTGCCCCAGGTAAGCCGTACCCCCCCCCAAAGGGGAAGGGTGTCCCGGGTGAGCCGAGTGTCCCAGGGGGCCGAGTGCCCCGGGTGAGCCGAGTGTCCCAGGCGGCCGAGTGCCCCGGGTGAGCCAAGTGTCCCAGGGGGCCGAGTGCCCCGGGTGAGCCGAGTGTCCCATGGGGCCGAGTGCCCCGGGTGAGCCGAGTGTCCCAGGGGGCTGAGTGCCCCGGGTGAGCCGAGTGTCCCAGGGGGCCATGTGCCCCAGGTAAGCCGTACCCCCCCAAAGGGGAAGGGTGTCCCGGGTGAGCCGTGTGTCCCAGGGGGCCGAGTGCCCCGGGTGAGCCGAGTGTCCCATGGGGCTGAGTGCCCCGGGTGAGCTGAGTGTCCCAGGGGGCCGAGTGCCCCGGGTGAGCCGAGTGTCCCAGGGGGCCGAGTGCCCCGGGTGAGCCGTGAGTCCCATGGGGCCGAGTGCCCCGGGGTGAGCCGAGTGTCCCAGGGTGCAGTGTGCCCCGGGCGAGCCGTGTGTCCCAGGGGAAGCAGTGGGACCCAGGGGAAGGGGCGGTGAAAACCAGAGGAGGAGCGGACTCTATTCATATGGTCCTGAGATAGTCACCATAAAACAAGCAGACTGCCAAATGACAGTGGGGAGGGGAAGGAGACCTGGGGGGAGATAGGAGAACAACCGAGGGACTGGTATGCATGAACATAGGTACAACCAATGAACACAGAACTCTGGGGAGGGAGGGCATAAATGGGAGGTGGTGGTGGGGGCAATGGTAAACTATGTACACAGAAAATACCTTAATAAAATAAAATTTAAAAATTAAAAAAATAAAAACAAATAAAATAAAATATTTATACATTTTAGTAAGTTAAAAAAAAAAAGAGAGAGAGATGGGACAACAATTCCTAGCTTTCTAAGGAGAATTATCATATTCAAAACTGCACATTTTCTTGAATGTATTTAGCAAGTCACAGCTTAATAATGCCAAGTTGTCATATAATGCAAAATATACAAATGATTTATCTGTATGCTACAAAGAAGGTAGCATATTGAATGGGTGGATGGAGAAAAAAAAAATACTTCCTTGGCTTTACAATTCAAGACTCAAGGCAACTATTCTACAATCTGAGGTGAGAATCACTTTGATTCTTAATCAATAGGTTTTGTTGTCCTTAGGATCAACCTGCTAATAGAAAGCATAGTTTTATTCCCCAGGAAGTAGTTTCATATTAGTGTCCCTGCCAAGTCATGCAGTGGGTCCAAAGTAACTTTATATTGTAACTTTAATTTTGGGCATTTTTCAAACCCAAATGCACCAATACTCAAATATAGAACTCAGGATTCATACAGGAAGCAAGACACCATGATAATATTTAGTCAAAATAAAGAGTGTGTCACATGACTTTTGTCCAATAGCAAAATAAAATTGGGGGGCATGGTTAACAGAAGGAAGAATAACTCTTCACCCCTTTTAGAAGTATCTCTAGCCTATGAACCCTAATTTTTAGTTCTACTCTAAAACTAGCTATGTGACCTTGCAGAACCTACTGTACTTCTTTGGGCCTCAGATTCTCTACCTATGAAATGTGCAGTGTGTTTTTCAATGAGCAAGCCATAACTCCTAAATGGTCTATGAAATCTATAATAGATTGCAAACAGATTTATTTATTTATTTATTTTTAATTTTTTTTTGCAAACAGAATTTTTTAAATGGAATTGAATAGAACAGAAAATATAATAATACTAGAGGCCCATTGCACGAAATCCGTGCACAGAATGGGGGGGTGTCCCTCAGCCCAATCTGGGACCTCTAAAGGGATATTAAACTGCCATTTTAGACCTGATCCCGGCAGGATTGAATCTAAATGGGCAGTCGGACATTCCTCTCACAATCCAGGACTGCTGGCTCCCAACTGCTCACCTGCCTGCCTTCCTGATTGCCCCTAACCACTTCTGCCTGCCAGCTTGATCAACCCCTAACCACTCCCATGCCAGCCTGATTGATGTCTAAGTGCTCTCCTGACAACCTGTTTGCCCCCAACTTCCCTCCTCTGCCGACCTGGTCACCCCTAACTGCCCTCCCCTGCAGGTTGATCACCTCCAATTGCCCTCCCTTGCAGGCCTGGTCCCTCTCAACTGCCCTCCCTTGCAGGCCTGGTGCCTCCCAAGTGCCCTCCCCTGCTGGCCATCTTGTGGTGGCCATCTTGTGTCCACATGGGGACATGATCTTTGACCACATAGGGGCAGCCATCTTGATCTTGTGTGTTGGAGTGATGGTCAATCTTCATATTACTCTATTAGATAGGATAGAGGCCTGGTACATGGGTGGAGGCCAGCTGGTTTTCCCTGAAGGATGTCCTGGATCAGGGTGGAGGTTCCCTTGGGATGTGGGGTGGCTTGGGTGAGGGGCCTGTGGTGGTTTGCAGGTCAGCCACACCCCTCAGCGACCCGGGTGGAGGCCCTGGTATCTGGAATTTATTTACCTTCTACAATTGAAACTTTGTAGCCTGGAGCGGAATCAAGCCCCCTGCTCACTCCAGCTGCCATTTCTGTTTGGTTTTATGTACCTTCTATAATTGAAACTTTGTAGCCTGGAGTGGAGGCCTAGGCTAGCTAGGGTAGGTGGAAAGCTTGGCTTCCGTTGCCAAGGAAACCCAAGCCTCTCAGCTGCTCTCTGTGGCTGCAGCTATCTTGGTTGGGTTAATTTCCATATTTGCTCTGATTGACTGGTGGGCATGGCTTGAGTGGAGTGATGGTTAATTTGCATATTACTCTTTTATTAGATAGGATAGTGTACATAATAGTATAGGTATTGTTACATAAAATTCATTTGTGTGTATATGTAAACTGGATTGCTGTTTAAAATGCATTTATCATTGTACTGTTAGATCAAAAAAGTTGTAAAGCCACTAATCTAGACCCATGCTGTCCAAGGCAGTAGCCACTAGCCACAAGCAGCTATTTACATTAAAGTTAAATACAGCTAAAATTCATTTACTCAGTTGCACTAGCCACATTTCAAGCACTGAATCACCATATATGGCTAATGACTACTATATTGGATAACCACAGCTATAAAAGAGATCTATAATCACAGAAATTCCTATTGACAGTCCCATCTTAATGGCCTTTCTATGGTTCTAGGGGGAGGAAATAGGGTAAATTGTTAGGAGAGGTACTCAAAGCACTAGGAGAAAAAAATGGGTTCTCTTGTCTCTCTCTTAAGAGAGTGTGTTATGTAAATTTCTAAATAAATGAGCCAACTATTATTTCTAAGTCCTACACTTGGTCCTGTGAGAAATAGAGGAAACATCCTCAAACATTCACTAAATGTTAAATGAGCAAACTAAAGCATCATAAAATCACAACTTAGGTAAAGAAATGAGCCTTGGGTAAACAAAGAGCTTATAATAAAAAGAAACAAATAAGCAAACACTGATAACTAAATGCTGTCAAAATTCAGCAAAGGTGGAAACCGATGAGCATTGGAGTCATCTGGGAAGATTTCAAAGAGGGTGTAGTATTTGAACTGATCCTTAAAATACTGCTTAGATTTGGATGAGCAGAGATAAGAGGGAGAATGTTCCAGATGAGGAGAACACCTTAAGTTTGTGTGTATCTGAGAAGAGGAGTAGATCCTAGAGAATGTTGAGAAATATTAGAAAGGTGGCTTGGGACTATATTGTACAGGGTATAAAGCCAATCAATAGAGTCCAAGTTATTAGTAAAACCACTGACAGTTTTCAAGTGCTTTCACAAGACAGCTCCTTGAGATAGACAGGTCAAGAATCATTACTTCCTAGAGTTAACAGAACAGAATATCAGAAAGGTTATATGACTTGCCCAAGGTCATATAGCTAGATTAGAGGCACTGGAGACAGAGCGAACAATGAGAAAGTTGTAAAAATCCAGGCATGAAACCGTGAAAGCCTGCCTGGCCTAAGGCAGCAAGAAACCAGACACTCTGGTTATATAACATACTATAAAACAAACTGGCAATGCAGTACCCACTGTTTAAGGAGGAGAGTAAGAGTAGACAGCATGAGGTTAGAACAGTATAGTTATTTTTAACTGGAAGTGATCTAAACTACCCCAAAGGAATAAATATTAACAATATAATTCATATACTGTGTCTGGGTTTTTTCAGACAGCTGAAGGCAACATTTTGGACATGGTTCCTAAGCAAACACTTTATATGTCTATGCATTTTTATGAGCCATTTATGTCTTGCTAGTGTTTCTTTCCTCTGTCAATTTCAATTTTCATTTCTCAGAACTAATGGGTCATGATTTTTTTTACCTCATCTAGAATTCCAGTGAGAAAAGACTAGTGAAAAAAAGTCAAGGAGCTACAGACCTTGGGGTTTTTCCACATTGTTTACAGTAAAAATAATGATGTTTAGCAATTAATTAGTTAATAATGATTTACTAAGAAAATACTAAAATACATCATTATCAGACTCTTAAAGGATCTCTCCACCCACGTCAAAAACTTCCATGGGCTTCTTAGATTGCTCCAACTGATAAAAATCAAATACAAACTCATCAGCCTGGCATTTAAGGTCTTTTCCAATATGGCCACTTACCACATTCCTAGTTTTCCCCCACTGATCATTATTCCTTCATAAGATCTACTCTTTTCAGACAAAGTAAATCACATGATACACTGGAGGCTCTTTGTTCATTCATGTCCTACTTGCACCTATCCTATCTCAAATTCCACTTTTTCTATGAACCCTTCTTCCTAAATTCAGTACTTGCTCCTTCTTCTAAGCCACTATAGTCCTTTATTTATATCTCCTTTATAGCATTGGGCACTTTGTACTTCAGATTATTATTATTTGCAGGTATGTTATCTGTCTGCTCTTGAAACAAACTCCCATCTCAGTCCATGTAGTGTTCATCTCTGTATCCTTTACAGCTCTGATCATAGTGTCTGCCATTAGTCGTCCTTTAATGCCTATCAAATGTTTATGGAATGAGTAGGCACACTAACAAAGGTCTAAAAGCTGATTTATATGTCCACCCAAACATCAATTTAACAATTCTTTACCGAATGCCTATCCTATGACAAGCACTATGCTATCCTCAGGGATAGTAATGTATCTTAAGCAATTTCAAATCTAATGGGAAGAGAGGGAGAAAAGTTCATTTTGGTATAGTATAGTCAGTACCTATATGCACAGGGGGATAAGGGAGCACAGAAGAGGGTCATTTATTTAAGCTAGTCTGGGGTACAGAGAAGGCTTTGGGAAGAAAGGTGATGGCAGGATTCAGCTTGAAAGGATTAGTTACGTAAATTGGGCAGGAGAAGGACATTCCAGGCAGAGGAGAAGCTTTTACCAAAATACCAAGGGCTGAGAGACTATGGAATAGTGATGCTGCATGGAGATTGTCAAGGGCTAAGGCTGGAGAAGAAGGAAGAGATAGTAGATCCTGGTCTTGGAAGCCTTAGTAAGGACTCTGGGCTTACTCCCAGGCTTCATGTAGTCTCTAAAGAGTTTCAAAACACCAAAAAGGAAGACTATGTATTCCACTATTTACAGAACAAAAGTGATGCAACAAGTAATTGCCTGTAATACAAAACCTAGGATATTTTTTATTCATTATCAAATTAAATTCTGTGTGTGTGGTTTTTTTTTTTTTTAAAAAAAACAAACCTGAAGTAATCATCTTTATCAAGGAAAGGCTTAAGGTGAGTCTCTATATTTTGGCACACTCAGTAGTATAGTTGAATGGGAAAAATCCTGAGTCCTTTACAGAAACTTTATTCTTCATTGAAGTACTTTCCCGTTTTCTCCTCTGTTTACAACCACCTCACCCACCTCCTAGACCACAGGAATTTTTCCCATACCCTTTCAATATCACACTTCATTATTAAATGTTGCCAGCAGACATATGATGTTTTAAAATGCTTTACCTTTGATGTAATGTAAATTATACTGCCAGAGTTAAGTTTCGAGATAACATAAAATTACATGTGAATCTTCACTTTCAAAACAAAAGATCTATTCCAAGTTTACCCTAAGGCAAATTTCTGTAAAGTGAACTTCATTTTCCTATGTTATTTTATTATCCCTTGAGCCAAACTTCCCAAGAAAAGACAATTTGACAAAAAAAAAAAGATAGTTTGCAATATAATGGCTCCTCATCCCCGATGAGTACTCAATGTACCAGACACCAGAAAAATAAATATCTATCTACCCACAAGCATAAAAGACCCAACCCAACAACCATAGCAAAAAATGCTCTCTAATATCTGGCAAGCAAAGAATCTTGAACTGCTAAACAAATTATGGTTCTTCGTAAAGTGAGTATTCTTAAAAGAAACTCAGCCTTCAGTTCTTTCATTAATGCTAAGTTAAATTACCCTAAGTTAAAGTAATTCTCAGTTTAAAAATGTCTCGCTATTCCACCTACTCTAAAGATTTCACTGCTATGTTTATATCTAATAAAAATGAGTGTTTATGTCCACCAAATGAATGTTTATAGCAGCTTTATTAATGATATCCAAAACTTATAAACAACTCAAATGTCTATGAACAGAGGTGCTATAGACTGAATGTTTTTACCCTCCCAAAATTCTTACACTGAAATCCTAATCTCCAATATAATGGTATTAGGAGGTGGGGCCTTTGGGAGGTAACTAGGTCATGAGGGTGGAGCCCTCATAAATGGGATTAGTGCCCTAATAAGACACACAAGATTGATGAACTTTTTCCAACATGTGAGGACACAGTAAGAAGGTGGCTGTCTAAAAATCAGAAAGAGGAACCCACCAGACATTGAATTTCACAGTCCCATGATCTTGAGCCTCCCAGCCTACAGAACTATGAGAAATAAATGTTTGTTGTTTAAGCCATATGGTCTATGAAATTTTGTCACAGCAGCTTGAACTAAGAGAGGTCAATGGATAAATAAACTGTGGGGAATCGTACATGGGATGGTATACAACAACAACAACAAACTAATACTATATAAAAAATAGGGATGAATCTCATAGATATGCTAACTAAAAAAAGAGACAAATTTTACATTAAGGTATGATTGCATCTATATAAAGTTTGATATCAGGTAAAACTAATCCATGATGATAGTAATCAGAATAGCTATAACCCTTGGGAGGGTGTGTCAACTGCAAGGATACAAGACAGAACCTTATGGGCAGCCAGGAATATTTCCATATCTTAGTTTGGATAGAGGTTGCATATGTATAAAATTTCATTGAGCTGTACACTCATAGTTTCTATACTTTAATGTATATAAGGAATACCTCAATTTAAGAAAACAAAAGTAAGTCTCCATCTTGGATTTATTTCTGATACAGATTGGCAATACAGGTCAAAATTATGCTAACAACAGAAATTCTTTTGTTATCAGGAGTAGAGATATATTTCTGAATTTATTCCACCTCCCTGAATATACACACTTCAAATCCCAGTACAAGCAGCTTGTAGATTCAAACATTATATTTAATGCCAATTTATTGGATTTTTCAACTTACAGCATCCAAAATGTTATCTATTTTATAAGCTCACTTTAATTATAACTTCAAAAATTTATTAATTCTTATTTACTACTATAGCATTAGTTGGTTTTCAACAGAGAAATATATTGAATTTGTTCCCCTAATATAATGAAAGAAAGCATACTAGACTGAAGAGAACACTGGCTTATAAAATGGAAGAGCTGGCTTCTATTTATTCTCTGCCTTTTACTAACCAAGTCACCTTGGCCCAGTCTTTTAAGCTAAGATTCCCTTTCCTTACCACAAAATAGATATATAACTTCTCCACAGGGCTATAGTGAGATCACATGAGAGAATGGATATGAGAGTGTATTGTAAACTTTAAAGAAATGTTAATAACCCCAAAGCTAAGTGTTTAATTAGAATTTGTGCTTGGGTGTAGCCAACAGAAAATATATTTAAATTTCAAAGCTTGTACTTTAGTTTCATATACCTTATATTTCACCAGAGAGTCAGGATCAACAAGTACACTCAAATTCTATCACTTTTGAAAAGTTGAAATAATTCCAATATGGTAAATATTCAAAATAAGCTATATACAGGGAAATACTAGTACAATTAATAACTGCCTTCCTTGGTTTTCACAATTATGACATTTAAACATATCTCTAGCTATGTAATATCCATTATATTCAGTTCACTCTTCTAGAACATTGGAACTCTTCAGTAACAATAGTTTTCCCTATCCATTATGAATTTCACAGTAACTACCCCTGAAGGCTGCTCCCCATTTTTATCTTCTGCCATCCATCATGACAATTCTAAAATGCTCCTGACTCTAAACTCCTTTGTCAGAGCCCTGAATACTCCATCAGAGAGCCCTCAAATGGAGAATGCCTTTTCTTGTGTCAGCTTTTGAAGTTCATTTCTCTGATGAGATGAAGTGATATATGCCAGAGTTGTCTCAAAATGCTTCTTATTACCAACTATTCTTTCCAGAAGGCACAGCAGGAAAGCCATGCAGTGTGAAAAGAGATTAACAGAAAGAAAAATTAGACTCATTTGATTTTAAGAGCGCCAGTGGTTTCTCTTCCTGGATATTTTGTTCTTAGTCCCACAGAGAAACTATCCAAACTAGAGCAAGCATGCAGATAAACAAACAGACTACAGAAAATAAATCCCTAACTGCTAAAGATCCTTGAGAAACATTACATTCAGGGATCAATTCCCAGTTAAAAAGTTGAGCCTACTTAGATAGGAAATGGGGCTGGATTTTACAAAAGTAGATTGACAGCAGAAAGATGGAGCAACTGACAAGAAAATCATGAAAATCTAATGTAGGAGAGAGGGAGGGAGGGAGGATATAAATGGTCTGGAACCATTTGGTGCAGGGACAAATATTAAATCACATTTCAATAGGCCTTAGACTACCTTGTATTATGCCATAATATAACAACAGATAGTCATAATCATGATCCTTTTTCTTGTTGCTGTTAATCCTTACCCAGGGATTTTCCCCCATTGACTTTTAGAGAGAGTGGAAAGAAGGGAGAGAGACAGAGAAAGAAACATCAGTGTGTGAAAGACACATCAATTGGTTGCCTCCTATAGTGCCCCAATAGGGGTCAGGGATCGAGCCTGCAATTGAGATACCTGCCCTTGATTGGAACTGAACCCATGACCCTTCAGTCAACCAGCCAATGCTCTAACCACTGAGCAAAAACAAGCTAGGGCAATTATGATTCTTAATAAAAAAAGTTTGTTATGTCCATAAATGCTATATAAAATGCCAGAGGAGTAGATTGTTTCTTTGTTTGTTTAATTTATTTGAAAAATTATGTTCAGGATGGATTAAAATACTAAAAGCTTATAGTGCTGAAATAGAGGAAATCATGAGCCATTTGGAAACCCTCATTATTAAAAATTCATTATTCTAAGAAAGAGTCCAGTAACTGAGGTTTTACTCTACTTGGTAAGACAAGTTGAATGTGGTATACATGTACAATGGAATATTATTTAGCTTTAAAAAGGAAGGAAATCCTGTTATATGCTACAACATGGATGAAACTTGAGGACATTATGCTAAGTAAAATAAGGCAATCACAGAACGGCAAATGCTATGTGATTCTACTTATAAGAGATAGTTAAACTAGTAAAAATTCATAGAAATAGAAAGCAAAATGGTGGCTACCAGGGACTAGGGAATAGGTAAGTTGGTGTTTATTTTTTTTTTTTTTTTTTTTTTTTTTTTTTTAATTGATTTTTATTAATTATGGTATCACATAATTGTCCTTATCCCCCCATTCCCAACCCAAACCCATCCCTACATATTCCCCTACCCCCTTATTGTCCATAGTGCATGCACACAAGTCCTTTGGTTGATCTCTTCCCTTTACCCCCACCCTCCCCTACTTTCCCTCTGAGGTTTGAGAGTCTGATCGCTGCTTCTCTTTTTCTGGGTCTATCTTTGTTCACCAGTCTATGTTGTTCATTATTTCGTCTAGATGTGTGAGGTCATGTGATCCAAGAAATACCCTTATAAAAACCTAAACTGCGATAAGCCTTAATGGTTATCCTGAGAGGCAAATGAATCAGTCTGTAGTGAGTTCCGTTCTGGGCCAGCAGTTCTTTTGAGTCCCAGTTTCAATGTCAAATAGTTCCTTGTGTGTACATGTCAGCCATGATATTTCAGATCTGGTAAGTTGGTGTTTAAAAGCTGTAGTTTTATATTTGCAAGATGAAAAAGTTCTGGAGATCTCTTTCATGACACCACTGTACTGGGCATTTAAAATTAGGATGGTAATTTTTTTTATTTCGTGTTTACAAAAACATATAAAAAGTGTAAAATATAAGTATGCCTTTATTTTAGGGGGTCAGAGTGATATTCCCATTTTTAAATAAATTATTGATTTCAGAGAGGAAAAGAGAGGGAGGAAAGGAGAGAGGGAGAGAGAGCGAGTGATAGAAAGAGTGAGAGAAACATCAATGATGAGAGAGAATCATTGGTTGGCTGACTCCTGCACACTCCCCTATTGGGATAAAACCCGCATCCTGACATGTGCTCTGACCGGGAACTGTAATGTCCTGGTTCATAGGTCAACACTCAATCACTGAGAAACACCAGCCAGGTTGATTTTACCCATTCTTAACTAGACTTTTATAGGGAGAAAGGCAATAACTGACATAGAACCCATATTTTCTTTAAGGAACCACTTATAGAAGTTCTGGTTCTAAGAAACGATAGACTAGATATATCTTTTTTATTCTTCCCAGTAAGTACAGCTAAAAAACACTTGTATGTTGTGTTCGTGCGTGTGTGTGTGTGTGTGTGTGTGTGTGTGTGTGTGTGTGTGTATCCTACCTAATAAAACAGTAATATACAAATTAACCATCACTCTGCTCCATAAGCCACACCCACCAGCCAGTCACAGCATGTTAATGCCAACCAGGATGGCTGTGGTGGCCACAGAGGCTTGGGTTTTTCTGGCAACAGAAGAAGCCAACTTTCCGCCTGCCCTAGCAGGATATAAAGTTTCTATTATACAAGATACATAAGTCCCAAACAGAAATGGTGGCTGCCATGGAGCAAGCAGGGATCTTGATTCCGCTCCAGGCTACAAAGTTTCAATTGTAGAAGGTAAATAAATTCCAGATACCAGGGCCTCCACCCGGGTCGCTGGGGGGCATGGCTGACCTGCAAACCACCAGAGGCCCCTCACTCAAGCCACCCCACGCCCCAAGAGAATCCCCACCCTGATCCGGGACATCCTTCAGGGCAAACCAGCTGGCCCCCACCCATGCACCAAGCCTCAATCCTATCTAAAAAAAAGAGTAATATGCAGATTGACCAGAACTCCAACACACAAGATCAAGATAGCTACTCCTATGTGGACAAAGATCCTGCCCTCATGTGGACACAAGATGGCCACCACAAGATGGCCAGCAGGGGAGGACAGCTGGGAGGCACCAGGCCTGCAAGGGAGGGCAATTGGAGGTGATCAACCCTGCAGGGTAAGGCAGTTAGGGGTGACCAGGCCAGTAGAGGAGGGAAGTTGGGGGCAAACAGGCTGGCAGGAGAGCAGTTAGACATCAATCAGGCTGGCATTGGAGTAGTTAGGGGGTGATCAGGCTGGCAGGCAGAAGCAGTTAGGGGCCATCAGGAAGGCAGGCAAGCGAGCAGTTGGGAGCCAGCAGTCCTGGATTGTGAGAGGGATGTCTGGTGGGATCGGGCCTAAATGGGCAGTCAGACATCCCTCGGTGGGTGGGGGGGGGGTCCCAGATTGGAGAGGGTGCAGGCTGGGCTGAGGGACAACTCCCTCCGCCCCTGTGCACGAATTTCATGCACTGGGCCTCTAGTTTTGATATGTTATATTTTTCACAACATATTCATATACCAGTAAGGCCTGATGGATCGGACCAAAACCGGCTCTCTGACATCCCCTGAAGGGTCTGAGATTGCAAGAAGGCATAGTCCAGGCTGAGGGATCCTATTGGTGCATGAGTGGGGCTGGGCAGGGACACGGGAGGTTGGCCAACCAGGAGGGACTGCTCCAGAGCATGTTTGGCCTGATTTGCTCAGTCCTGATCAGCCAGACCCCAGCAGCAAGCTAACGTACCAGTTGGAGTGTCTGCCCCCTGGTGGTCAGTGCACATCATAGCAACTGGTCAACCACTTGACTCTCTGTCCCCTGGTAATTAGTGCACATAATAGTGTGAAAAGCCCAGCCAGCGTGGCCTTGGGTTCAAACGCTTGGAGAAAGAGCTGATGCACAAATTGATACACAAGACAAGAAATATAAATTTGAAATTATGGGGGATGCCAGGGAAAGCTTAACTGTAGTAGTCAAGTTCCACTGAGTCTCCATTCTGATCTGCTTTAATTTACTAGAATACACAATTGCCTTTTAGGAATGCAAACAGACATATCAATGGTAATGTTTAGTAAACAGTAAGATTATCAGGTTGGGGGAGTTTGCTTTAGGCCATTGAGCCAGCAGTAAGTAATAAAATGTAAATATTCACCCTTGAATATCAAAGGAGACCAGTTCAGCCTAATGACCAGGCTTCACGCATTTATATTAATTACTGTTGATCTTTTTTTTTAATTTTTTTAAATTTTATTTTATTAAGGTATTTTCTGTGTACATAGTTTACCATTGCCCCCCCCTCACCTCCCATTTATGCCCTCCCTCCCCAGAGTTCTGTGTTCATTGGTTGTACTTATGTTCATGCATACCAGTCCCTCGGTTGTTCTCCTATCTCCCCCCAGGTCTCCTTCCCCTCCCCCCTGTCATTTGACAATCTGCTTGTTTTATGGTGACTATCTCTGGACCCCATGAATAAAATCTGCTCCTCATTTGGCAGTCTGCTTGTTTTATGGTGACTATCTCAGGACCATATGAATAGAGTCCACTCCTCCTCTGGTTTTCACCGCCCCTTCCCCTGGGTCCCACTGCTTCCCCTGGGACACACAGCTCGCCCGGGGCACACTGCACCCTGGGACACTCGGCTCACCCGGGGCACTCGGCCCCCTGGGACACTCGGCTCACCCGGGGCACTCGGCCCCCTGGGACACTCGGCTCACCCGGGGCACTCGGCCCCCTGGGACACTCGGCTCACCCGGGGCACTCGGCCCCCTGGGACACACGTCTCACCCGGGACACCCTTCCCCTTTGGGGGGTACGGCTTACCCGGGGCACATGGACCCCTGGGACACTCGGCTCACCCGGGGCACTCTGCCCCCTGGGACACTCGGCTCACCCGGGGCACTCGGCCCCCTGGGACACATGCCTCACCCGGGGCACACGGCCCCTCTAGGGTGTTGGGGTCGCATATTGGAGGCGCCGCGCTAGCTCCTTGCTAGCATGGGGGACAGGCTGGGACAGCTGCAGTTGGTCTGAGATGGTTGCAGGTGGGGGGACCACCTTCAAAGGTGTCTCGTTCGGTGTGGGAGCGGAGCAGCTGCAGACATGGAGGCTAAGTTCTGAGGTCGCCCACTCCCTGAGCCCAAGGCGTGGTGAGCTCTGTTCTTGGTGGATTTCCTTTATTCTCGGCGGCAGTGGCGGGTGGCGGTGCCAGGTGCAATATTGACGGTCGCTCCTGTGGTTCAATTACCACTGTAGTTTTAAAGTTCATATGGCGGTGGTGGTGAGAGCTTCGGCTTGGCCATGTGGCATCGGAGGATGAGCTCGCCCGAGTGGGTAATGGAAGGCACCGTGCATTTCCTCACCAGCGCGCTCCATTTCCCTCCCAGCATGGTGGGTGTGCTGGGAAGATTGTGGGCAGGCTGTGATGGCTGCATGGGGAGAGTCCGCCCTCAATAGTGTCCTCTTTGTTGCGAATGTGGAGCTTCTGTGGATGCAGAGGCTAATTTCTGAAGCCACACTCTCTATGAGCCCAGTGTGTAGTGAGCTCTGATTTCGGTGGATTCCCATTCTTGGGGGCGGCGGTGGGTGCGGCAGCGATGGTAGCTCCTGTGGCTCAATTTCCCCTGTAGTTTTAAAATCCGCATGGTGGTAGTGTCTGAAGCTTTGGCCTGGCCATGTGGCAGCGGAGAGAGGATTCTCTGGGCCTGCCAATGGAAGGTGCAGCGCCAGCACAGCGCGCGCGAAGGCCTGGCAGAGCAGGCCGCGGGCGGTGGCGGAGAGTCCTTGCGATGTCTTAGTCTTTCAGACTTAGTGGAATGCTTCCCCTGAGCCAGGACAAGCAGCACCACCACAAATATTGGCCAGCTCAGTGCTGCCCCTCTACAGGTGACAGTAGGGGCATCCTCACCTCGGTAGGCCTTTGCTCTTGGAGGTCTTAACCAGTGGAAGGCAGCACGGTACAGAACTGCCCCACCTTCTCAGTCCTCCGGTGCTGTTGATCTTGATTCTCAGCATAATAGCGATTGGTTGACAAGTCAACTGTTTGCCTCCTGGTGGTCAATGCACATCATATCAAGCGGTTGAGTGTCCTTAGCATATTATGCTTTGATTGGTTGATGGCCAACTGGCCAGTTGACCGGGTACTATGTTTTATTATATAGGAGATATATATCTATTACCTAATAAAAAGGTAACATGTTAATTGACTGTACCTTCACAACATCTACTAGACAATCAAGAGTGTGTATACAAATTAGCCCAACAAATATGGTGGGTTAATTTGCATATGTGGGGGCCAAGTGGCAGGAGGCAGAGTGGGACGCTTGTTTTGTCACTATGGAGACAACACAGGAATTTTGCACCACCCCAGCTGCTCCAGGCCTCTCGGTAGTGTGGGAAAGGCGGCTCTGACCTGAGCAAAGATGTTGCCAGCATCGGGCTTCTAGTGTGTGTGTGTGTGTGTGTGTGTGTGTGTGTGTGTAAAACTTTGAAAGAGAGAAGAAGGCAGTCTGGCTTGGAAATTAAACAACACACCTCTAAATAATACATTGGTCAAAGAGGAAGTCTCAAAGGAAGTAAAAAAAAATACATTGCACTGGAGGAAAACAAAAATACAACATATCAAAACATGTTGCATGCAAGCAAGATGACAGAATAGCATATCTTAGCCCTTATTTCCCACCACCGAAATACCAATTTAACAACAATATATGGACCAAAGCACTTGTAAAAGATTTATAGAATCTAGTTAGGAAGTTACAGAACCTAAGATGAGCAAAAAGCTGAGAACAGCCATGTTGGAACAGGTAAGAGCACTTTAATTTTAATCACATCAGCCCTCCCCCAAGCTGGTACAGTTCAATGCCAGAAGAGAATGCCCCAGCCCACAATTCCAGGAAGAAAGTGAAGAAGGGAGCATGGCTCCAACATTCTGGCTTTTCAGAGAGCTGCCCAAGGAAATGGTATCTGTCTCACCTACCTCAAAGAACTAATGGAACTGATATAGCTTGGATGCCTGGGAACCACTGAAAATAAAGCGCAGATGACAGTGTATTGGGGCTTGCAAGGCTCAGTGCAATCAGAAGGTGCACAACTTAAAACTTACCCCTCAAGAGAGAAGAGGAGTGGAATGTGTATCCAATGTTCTGATTTTTTGGAAGGCTGCCTGAGGGACTGGTATCTGTCTCACGCGAATTGGGTTCTGATGGGAGCTGGCATACATTGGATGCCTAGTGGCCCCGGAGACAGCAACACAATCATAGAAGAGAATTTCAACACCTCACTTTCAAAAATGGATAGAATATCCAGACAGAAGATCAATATGAAAAGAAAATATCTGAGCAACACTATAGGTCAAATGAGCCTAACAGACACATATAAAACATTCCACCCAACAGCAACAGAACACATATTCATCTCAAGTGAACATAGAACATTCTACAGGAAAGCTCACATTAGGTCACAAAACAATTCTTAATAATTTTTAAAAGATTGAGATCATACCAACAATATTTTCCAACCACGATGGAATGAAACTAGAAATTAATGGCAGAAGAAAAACTGGAAAATTCGCAAATATGTGGTAATTTAAAAACATACTCTTGAACAACCAGTCACACAGATGAAATCAAAGGGGAAATTAGAGAATATCCTGTGACAAAGGAAAATGAAAACACTACAATCCAAAACGTATAGAATGCAGCAATAGCAGTACTAAAAGGGAAGAATGAACTGATAAATGCCTACATTTATAAAGAAGGAAGTTCTCAAATAAACAATATAACATCATACCTCAAGGAACTAGAACAAAGAACACACTTAATCCAAAGTTAGCAAAAGGAAGGAAATAATTAAGATTAGGGCAGAAATAAACAAAATAGAGAATAGAGAAATAAAAAAAATAATAACAATCTGTTTTTAATAGAAAAAAATTGGCAAAGCTTTAGCTATCTATATTAGCTAAAGAAGAGAATACTCAAGTAAATAAAATCAGAAACTAAAGAGGATATGTTATAACTTATAACATAGAAATTAAAAGAATTATAAAAGACAAACATGAACAATTGATTATATGTCAACAAAGTGGATAATCTAGAAGAAATAGATAAATTGTCAGAAATATACAACTTACTAAGACTAAATCATGAAGGAACAGAAAATCTGAAGATAACTATAACTACTAAGGAGATGTAATCAGTAATCAAAAATCTACCAAGAGCCGAAACCGGTTTGTCTCAGTGGTAGAGCGTCGGTCTGCGGACTGAAAGGTCCTGGGTTCAATTCCGGTCAAGGGCATGTACATTGGTTGCGGGCACATCCCTGGTAGGGGGTGTGCAAGAGGCAGCTGGTCGATGTTTCTCTCTCATCGACATTTCTAGCTCTCTATCTCTCTCCCTTCCTCTCTGTGAAATATCAATAAAATATATATTTTTTTTAAATCTACCAAGAAAGAAAAGCCTAAAGCCAAGTAAATTCATTGGTGAATTATATCTAACATCTAAATAACTTCTTTTAAAGAATTAACTTTATTCTTTCTGAAAAATTTTAGAAGCCAATCCTTCTCAAACCCTTTCAAAAAACTGGAAAGGAGGGAATGCTGGCTTCACAAACTCATTTTGTTAAGCCAGCACTATCCTGATACAAAATCAGAAAAAAAGACACAAGAAAAGAAAACAGCAGGCCCAGATCCCTTATAAATATAGATGCAAAAATCTTCAACAAAATACTAGCAAATCAAATTCAATAGAACATTAAAAAGATCACACAACATGGCCAAGTGAGATTTATCCCTGGGAAGCAATAATGACTCAACATATGTAAATCAAACAATGTGATATATCACATACCACATTAACAGAATGAAGAGGAGAAATGACATAATCATCTCAATAAATACAGAAAAAGCATTTGACAAAGTTCAATGCCTTTCAGCATCTCAATTGGAAAGGAAGAAGTAAAACTGTCATTACTTGCAAATAACATGATACTGTATATAAAGAACACTAAAGATTCCACCAAAAAATACTAGAACAGGTAAATTCAGTAAAGGTAAATTACTGAGCAGGATACAAAGTAAATATCCAGAAATCAATGGCATATTTTAAAATATTTTTCTCAGCCGAAACCGGTTTGGCTCAGTGGTAGAGCGTCGGTATGCGGACTACAAGGTCCCGGGTTCGATTCTAGTCAAGGGCATGTACATTGGTTGTGGGCACATCCCCGGTAGGGGGTGTGCAAGAGGCAGCTGGTCGATGATTCTCTCTCATCGACGTTTCTAGCTCTCTATCTCTCTCCCTTTCTCTCTGTAAAATATCAATAAAAAATATATTTAAAAATATTTTTCTCAGAGAGAAAGTGAGGAAGGGGGAAGAAGAGAGGCAAGAATGGGCAGGGGGGGGGAGAGAGAGGGAGAGACAGAGAGAGAGAGAGAGAGAGAGAGAGAGAGAGAGAGAAGGAAAAAAGGAGGAGAAGATGGAGAATTAAGAGAAGGAGGGGAGGGGAGGGAAGAGAGAGACATGGATTGGTTGCTTAGGTATTGGGAACAAACCTGCAACCTGGATATGTGCCCTGACCAGGAATCAAACTGACAACTTTACAGTGCATAGACAACCAACTGAGCCACACCAGCCATTGCTCAGTTGCATTTTTATAAACCAATATGAACTATCTGAAAGGGAAACTCAGGAAACAATCTTATTCACAATTGCTTTTAAAAAAAAATAAATATAAAGGAATAAATTTAACCAAGAATGTAAAAGACCTGTACTCAGAAAATTATAAGACACAGAAGAAAGAAATTGAAGAAAGTATAAATAAATGGAAGTATATACTGTGTTCATGGTTAGGAAGAATTAACATCATTAAAATGTTCATACTATCCAAATCAATCTACAGATTCAACACAGTTCCTATCAAGATACCAATGACACATTTCACAGAACTAGCACAAATAATCCCAAAATAATCTTTTTCAGTTCCTTCATATGGAACTGAAAAATACCCAAAATAGTCACAGCAATCTTGAAAAAGAAGAACAAAGAAGCATCATGCTATCTAATATCAAACTATATTACAAGGCCATAGAGGAGGGTATAAGGGAGATAAATGGTGATGGAAGGAGACTTGACCTGAGGTGGTTATCACACAACACAATTGTACACCTAAAAAATATATATATATATATATATATATATATATATATATATATATATATTATTTTATTAAACAATGTCACCCCAATAAATTTAATGAAAAATAAAATTTTAAAAACAGCATGCTACTGGCATAAAAACAGACATGTAGATCAATAGAACAGAATAGAGAGCCCAGAAATAAATAGACACCTTTATGGACAAAGGAGGCAAAACCATACATTGGGGTAAAGGTAGTCTATTCAATAAGAGGTGTTGGGAAAATTATACAGATATCTGCAAAAAATACAACTAGACTACCTTCTTATACCATACACTAAAATAAACTCAAAGTGGATTAAGACTTGAAATCATAAAAATCCTAGAAGTAAACATAGGCAGTAAAATCTCAGACATTTCTCATAGCAATATTTTTTTTTCTGTCATATCTCCTCAGGCAAGGAAAACCAAAGGACACAAATAAACAAATGGGTCTACATCAAACTAAAAGGTTTTTGCACAGCAAAGGAAATCATCAACAAAAATTTAAAGAACACCCACTGAATGACTCTGTATTTTTAAAACTCCCCTAAAAGAAATCTCCAGGACCAAATGGTTACACAGAAGAATTTTTCAGCCACTTAAAAGAGAATAGAAAGCAATATTACAGAGCTTATGTGGCTCAGTTGGTTGAGCATTGCCTGTGCACTGAAAGGTCGTTGGTTCAATTCCCAGACAGGGCACATACCCAGGTTGCAGGCACATACATTTTTATTTTCTGCAGCAATATTTTCTCTTCTACTGGAAAACAAATTAGTTTCACTTTAAAAAGAGATGATGTTGACAGGAAGCCAGGAAGGCTGGTCAACAACCTTAATTGTTCTAACCTTTAGTTTGAGACATTGTTAAGCTGAAGCAGCCTCCACCTTATTTTGTCCCTTGTAAGTTTCTGTTATTTTCCTGCCTGTAAATTTCTGTTTATGTTGCCTAAGATGTTTTCCCCAAAGCCTCAATAAAAGGGGATGGCAGGGCCAGAGCAGGAGTAGTTCTCCCACTAGAGTTGGATTACCGCCTGGCCCCCCATATCGCCAAGTTGAATTTCTTCAAGTCTCTTCATTTGTGTGGGGCCCTTATCCAGAACCTGAACCCAGAATTGGAACTCTTTCTATGCGGGCTGTGAAAGAGAGTCCAACACACTTCCATAACATAAAAGAGGAGAGAATACTTCCCAATTCTTATTATAAGGCCAATATTTCATTGATACCCAAATTAGACAGAGACATTACCAAAAATAAATAATAAGACAATATCATTAACAATTAGAGGCAGAGAAATCCTTAACAACATAATAGCTTTTCAAAATTAAAATTCAGTAATCTATAAACACATTTATATACTATGACCAAGTGGATTTATTCTGAGAATGCAAGGCTGGTTCGATATTTGAAAATCAATCAGAGTAATACACACATTGAAAGACATTAATTACCACTGAAAATAGGGATGGCAAAAAATACATAGAAAGATGTTGACCATCATTAGCCATTAAAGAAATGAAAATAACATCATAATAAGCTATCATTATGCACCTACTAGAACAGCTAAAATAAAAAACAATGACAATGATGGTGAGGATGCAGAGAAACTGGATCTCTTATACGATAGGAATATAAACCAGTATACCTATTCTAGAAAAACAGTCTGACAGTTTCTATAAAATTTAAAGATACACTTACCATATGACCTACCAATCAGTTTTCTGGGCATTTATATCAGTGAAATGAAAATTTATAGCTATACAAAATACCTATACTCAAATATTAATAACAGTGTTATTTGAAATAATCCAAAACTGGAAATAACTAAAATCGTAGTACATCCATAGAATGCAATACTTCTCAGTAATAAAAAAAAAGAACAACATACTATTGATAAACATATCAAGTTGGATGTATGTCAATATAATTATGCTAAGTGAAAAATATTGGAGAAAGTAATATACTTTATGATTCAATGTATATAAAATTACAAAATTATAGAGAGCAAATCAGTATTTGTCATTATAGATGGTGGGGTGAGTGGTGGGTGTGACTATAAAAGGGTAGCTTTCTAGTGATGAAATATGTCTGTATCTTGACTGCAGTGATGGTTACACAAATCTATATATCTGATAAAATAACAGAAGTGCACACACATAATTCCAATGTCAATTTCCTGGTTCCCATATCATATCATAATTATGTGAAATGTAATGTTTGGGGTAAACCAGATGAAGAGTATATGGAACCTTTCAGTACTACTTTTGCAATTTCTTGTAAATATTTTATTATTCTAAATAAAATGTTTAAAAAGAGCCCTGGCCGGATGACTCAGTTGGTTGGAGCGCCATCCTGAACACCAAAAGGTGTCAGGTTGAATTCCTGGTAAGGGCACATATCCAGGTTTCGGGTTTCATCCCTGGTTAGAGCATGTGTGGGAGGCATTTGATCAATGTTTCTCATTCCCATTGATGTTTCTCTCTCTCTCTCTCTCTCTCTCTCTCTCTCTCTCTCTCTCTCTCTCTCTTTCTCTCTTACTCAGTCTCCCTTCCTCTCTCTCTAAAATCAATGGAAACATATCCTCAGGTGAGGATTAATTTTTTTGAAAAATAAAACACTTATAAAGCAAATGGCTCAGAAACAAGAGTGTGGAAGCTAAAACCCAAGAAGTAAATAAAATGTTTTATTATAATCACCTATAAAAATATGGCAGTTTTATGAAAGGATAGCTTTCAAATGGGGAAGGTTTGTATAAGCCAGTGACATGCAATACCAAGTACATTAATTTGTAGCAAATATTAAAATATTAGAGCTACTGCCGAAACCGATTTGGCTCAGAGGATAGAGCATCAGCCTGCGGACTGGAAGGTCCCAGGTTCGATTCTGGTCAAGGGCATGTACCTTGGTTGCAGGCACATCCCAGTGAGGGGGGGGGTGCAAGAGGCAGCTGATCAATGATTCTCTCATCGATGTTTCTAACTCTCTATCTCTCTCTCTTCCTCTCTGTAAAAAAATGAATAAAATATATTTTTAAATAATAAAATATTAGAGCTACTGATTAAAACAACTTATCTTAAACTAGGCAACTGGCATTGGGGAGTACTTGCAAAAAGCCATATAAACAAATTACATCTGTGCACAATAAAATGTCAATTGTGAAGGGTCTTTGGGCCAGTTGTTCAAACTTTAGTAAGTGGTGGGAATGGAGAAGTTTCATCCTGGATAACCCAGAATCTATTCCTATAACTGTCATACAGGTCATTGATTTCCATATGCCATGTGTGGGGTATCCTCACATTTGTTTCACTGGAGAATATATTCATTTCCAGTTGTGCTATGGGGGAAAATATTTGCACTGGATAAGATATTTAGTAATAATTAGAAAGGAGCTATTGGGGAGAAACTCTCTCTCTCTCTCTCTCTCTCTCTCTCTCTCTCTCTCTCTGCACTGTCCAAAATAATAACCACTAACCACATTAAGCTATTTAAATTTAAAATAGTTAAAATTAAATACAACTAGAATTTTAGTTCCTAGACACATTTCAAGTGCACAGTGTGACTGGTGGCTGCCATGCTAGAACAGCTTAGATATAGAACTTTTCCATCATCACACAGAGTTCTATTGGACAGCATTGTTTTAGAATATGAAAAACATGTCATTTCCCCACAATCACCGGCAGAATTACAGCCCAAAGAGCTCTCATAGGAACTAGTATTGTATTATTTGAGATTTGCATTTATACATATTTCATCTTTGGCAAAATTGAGCAGTAAGTTGTAGTAGTTAAATGCTAAGGCTTTGGGGCAGAATAGTCCTGTATTTCCAGTTTAGCTCTAACTTTTACTAAATTGTATGAACTTAGTCATGTTCCTTCACTTCTCTGTACCTGTATTCTCATTTTTTAAAAGTTGGACCTGCACGATAATAAATAGTACTTACCTCACAGGATTGTTGTAAAGGATTAAACGAGATAAGCCCAATATCTGAATATGTGATCTATAAATGTTAACTATTCTTAGTACCTTAAGCGCCCAACCTGTTTTGTCTTCCAGATGGAAAATATAGTGTCAATCACCAGTGACTGACATGGGGCTTAATATGTTGAAATTATTCAGTAAGTCACAAAAATGAACTATTACCTCAAATGTAAGTGAGCGGTAGAAAAGGCAACAGGGAAAATTCAATTGTATTGACTCTGGATAGATAAGTAAAATAGGGGATTGCTATTCCTCCGGGGCAGAGACAAAAAGAAGTGACCTTCTCCCTTAGAGATCCTTTTGTCTTGCAACTTTCAAAAAGTTGAGGGCAACCTCACCCTTGAACTTAAGAAACTCAGAATTGAAAGCTAACCACCATGTCATATCAAATAAAATAAAAGCACAACACCCTTCTATAAAACAAGATTACTCAAACAAGACTCTCAGTAGGTGAGACACTTAGAGTTGTTTTTCCAGCTGTTTCTAACAATCAAATCCAATTCCTTGAAATGCTATTATGGTAATATATTACTATATCTAATATTTTGTGAATACCACACAATAGGCCTGCTGTACTTCTGTAATCAAATGGATAAATATTTATTGAACACCTACTACATACAATATACTTTTGTTCTATACCAATCATCAGCAAACTACATCTGGCAGATCTAATTAAGTCCATTTTGTGTTTTTTGTATGGTAAGTGAGGTAGGAATGACTTTTACATTTTGAAACTGTTACAAGAGCCCTCAACCACTATTATCAAACACTGAATGCCTCTTATATGTAGCCTTTGCTGCAGACTTTATATTTCTTAATTCATTCAACCTAGAATTACAAGGCAAAACAGCACTTACATGTGAAACACTGTAGGAGGCATTTCGACAACTAACATTGAATCACAAATGATTACATGCTTTCTACAATTTCTATAGTTGTCAAAAGTCAAAGCAACAAAGTCACAATGAGATATCACTTCATACCCATTAGAAAGACTATAATAATAAAAGATAGACATTAGCAAGTATTGGTAGAGATATGGAGAAATTCAAACCCTCATATATTGCTAGTGGAAGAGGTAAATGGTACAGTCACTTTGTAAGGAATATGTCAATCCCTCACAAAGCAAAACACAGACCTTCCATGTAGCTCAGCAATTCTACTCCTAGATACATACCAAGATAAATGAAAACATGTGTCTGCACAGAAACTTGTACATAAATGTTTATATCCGAATTATTCATAATAAATAAAAGGTAAAAACCACCCAAATGCCCATCAACTGATGAATGGGTAAATAAAATATAGTATAGTTATACAATGGAATAGTATTCAGCTATAAAAAGGAACAAAGTACTGATACATAGTAAAATTTGCATAAAATTGCCCTGGCCTATGTAGCTGACTTGGAGCATCATCCCATACACCAAAATGTGGGAGGTTCAATTCCCATTCAGGGCACATACCCAGGTTGTGGGTTCAATCCCTGGTCAGGGTGTATGTGGGAGGCAATTGATCGACATTTCTTTATCTCTCTAAAAAGCAATAAAAGGAAATAAAAACGAATGAATGAATGAATGAATGAATGAATAAATAAAAAATGGATAAAGTGAAAGAAGCCAAAAACAAAAGATCACATAGTGTATCATTCTATTACATTGAAGTCAAGAAAATGAAAATCCATAGAGACAGAAAACAGATGAGTGGTTGCCTAGGGCTGGGAGTGGAAATGAGAAGTGACTGAAAAAGTGCATAAGGTTTTTTTCTGGGGTGATAGAAATATTTTAAATAAGATTGTGGTGGTGATAACACAGCTCTAAAATATACTAATAGTTATTAAATTTTACACTGGTAAAAAGTGTACAAAAAGAAGCATGGTCCATAAAAGAAAAAATGATAAATTGAACCCCATCAAAATTGAAACCTTTTGCACTTCAAAGGACAACATTAAGAAAATGAAAAGACAAGCAACAGACTGGGAGAAAATATCTACATTTCATATATCTGATAGGGACTTATATCCAGAATACATAAATACTTCTAATAACTCAACAATAAAAAAGAAACTGAAGACAACTCAATTTAAAAATGGAAAAATATATAAACATATACTGCACTGAAGAGGATATACGAATGACTAATACTCACACAAAAATATGCTCATTATTCTTAGTGATTAAAGAAGTGCAAGTTATAACCACAACGAGATATCATTTCACACACATTTAGCATAGCTATAAGAAAAAGACAGATGATAAGAAATGTCGGTGAGGATATGTAGAAATAGACACCTCATACATTCCTATTGGAAATACAAAATAGTGATGTTGCTTTGGAAAACAGTTTTGCAGTTTCTTGAAAAGTTAAGCATAAATTTGCCATATGATCCAGTAATTCCAGCTTTAAGTCATATATCAAAGAGAAATGAAAACATATGTCTACAATCAGTGTTACCCAAAGAGTGGTACTTGTACCCCCAGGGGTATGGGAAGAGTTTGGTGGGGGTACGCGTTGCACCGGAGTTTGGTGGGGATATGCACTGCACTGTGCTTAGCTGCGCCTAATTCTACGTTCTCATGAGTCAAGTCAAGACAGTCTTGTGAGGCATGAGATGGTCTGGTGTACAAATAATGTTATTTATAATATAAATTTTATTTATATTTTATTATGAATAATTTTATTTTTCATTTATTATTATTTTGTGTAAGTACCAAAAAATAAAAAATAAATATATTTTGATTGTTATTAAAATACATTCTTTTTTTTTGATGAAGGGTACTCAGCATTACGAAAATTATAGAAGGGGTACACATATGTCAAAAGTTTGGTAAACACTGGTCTACATGAAGACTTGCACACAAATGCACTTAACAGCATTATTCACAATAGCCAAAAATTGGAAACAACTTACATATCTATCAACTAGTAAGTAGATAGACGAAATGTATTATATCCGTAAAATGGAATACTGTTTGGCAATAAAGTACAAATACATGCTATAATATGGATAAACCTCAAAAATATTATGCTATGTGAAGGAAGCCAGGCAAAAAAGACCCCATATTGTATGACTTCATTTGGATGAAATGTCCAGAATATGCAAATTTATAGAGCTAGAAAGATTACTGATTACCTGGGGCAGGGAGTGGGAATAAGGATTAACTGAGGGATATTACTAGGGGAGTGGAAATGTTCTAAAACTGATTATGATGATGTCTGAGCCATTCAGTAAGTTACAAAAATAATTTAATTATACTCTTGAAATGGATGAATTTTATGATATGTAAAATATATCACACAAAAAAAGCTGTTAAAAATAGGAATAGGACAATAGGGGAAAATGTGTGAGAGGTACACAGGAACTCTACTATCTTTGCAACTTTTCTACAAATCTAAAGTTATTCTGAAATAAAAATGTATTCAAAAGTTAACAAGAATATGTTTCTGAATTGATATCAGTATTTGGAAGTCCCTGTCTATGTGAAAAGACATTTACAAAATGAAATGGGTAAAATATCATTATCAATCAGTATTAACAGATGAACATTTGGAACAATTTTGATAATAGGAAACACTGACTGTGAGCCCCAATTAAACAAATTTAGCCCCCCCCCAATCCATTATTCACACTAGTAGTCCTGTATTACAAAAAAGCACTCTATTATTACTATATTTTGAAGTTCATAACTAAACATTTGTTAAAACTTGTTTTCTCTCATTATATAAGTACCTACAAATTATCCAGGATTTTGCTTTTTGGCCCGCAAAGCCTAAAATATTTACTATCTGGCTATTTACAAAAAGTTTGCCAAGCCGTGTTCTACACCATACCAAGATAAATATAATCATTCTCTTTCTTGAGTGTATTCGTGTCGTTAACTAGTTTTGACATACTGTCCTTCTGGATATGCCCTATAAAGGATAAGCCTTGCATCTCTTCTGCTATGGCATTATTTGGGATTTTCATAAACAGAAACACTATTAGCATAGTTCTAGCAAAGCCTTGATGTCATCGTTATAACCACAATACTAAAGGGCCAACATCATACCACAGTATCAAAATGACCCTCATCAAATTGTGATGTTACTAGGCCATAAACTCACTGAGGGCTCCTATGTCATCACACCCTGACTCTGGCATCACCTTGGCTCATCACCTTACTGTGGTGCCAAATGCTATCACTGCTGTGACAGAAATCTGTCCTGAAGTCTCTCCGACAAAATGTCAAAATAATTAATCCCGACTTCTTTACAGTCCTGTGCTAGTGGCAGGAAGGGGGAGGGTGGCCAAAGCCTCCAGTAAGAGCTCAAGAGATAATACTCAGCTCCTACTGTTGTCCCTTCCGCCTGCCACTGCAGGTCAGGCTCCCGGTCCGACAGGTCCCTCTAGGCTCCCATAATTCTCTTGCTATGATTCGGCACCCATTTCGCGCAGTCAACTCAATGCCCCACAGCGACCACCCACCCGGTTCCCCACGAAGCGGGTCCCAGTACCTGACTCCATTCTCCAGCTGTCATCCTGGGCCAATTCCACTGGCCACTTGACTATGGTGGCCGCGCGGGACCCTGGGACTTGTAGTTTTGTGCTGCTAGGGGCAGAGTTGATAAGAAAGGCGCCGTCGCCTCCCAGCCTGGAATAGAACTCGAACTGCAACTCCCAGAGGCTCCCTGCGACGGGAAAAAGGAGCGACGGGACGAGGAAGGTCGGTGATTGGTGGAGCTCTGTCAGTTCTTTTGATTGGCAATAGAAGGCGGCTACGCGAGGTCTAGGTCCTACGGTACGGAGATCCTTGAAAACGAAATGGAGGGGTGTGTGTCTAACCTAACGGTCTGCAATCTGGCCTACAGCGGAAAGCTGCAGGAGTTGAAGGAGGAGATCCTGGCCGATAAATCCCTGGCTACTAGAACTGACCAGGTAAAGCAGCTCTGGGGCCTTTTCGAAGGCGGCGGCGGTGACGTAGAGACAACGTGGCTGCCTGGCGCGGCCTAAGAGGAGGCAGATTTCCTGAGGGCCAGATCCCCGCCCCTGTCTCCCCATCCTCACCCTGGGTCACCTCAGGACTCAGAATAGGGCGGTTGGAACTAGTCCCGCAATCCTCAGATTTATTTTATTTTATTTTTAGCCCAGTACTTAGCTCCCTGAATTTTTGATATTTCTAGAACGTTTACTGTGTTTCTCAGAAATGCCCAATCTTTTGAGATGTCCCTGAGGAGGAAAGCTTTAAAAACATATGGGTGCCTTTACTTTTACAAGTGATTTTATTCAACGAAACACGAGTAACCGAACGCCTCTTCATTGCTGGACAGTTTGCTTAGAGTGGAAGAAGCGGAGGTGCATATAGTACTCCCAAATCAAATGTCCGATTACAAATTGAGGTTAAAAACTCAGGAGAGAAGTTTACATAGAACTTTCAGAACATGTAATGGGAGAAATTGCTTTAATCTCCCTTAGAAAAGCCGAATATTGTAATTGAAAAGGCTTTGCAAAGGTTGTGAGGCCTTGCAGGCTGAGTGGATTTCCTTCAGGATGAAATGGGCATTATAAGCAGAGGCAGAACAAAAGTGAATGTACTTTGGGAAGTGTTTCTTTCTGCCCTCCTGCTCAAAGGACCCTCATGCATTCACCCTGAGTTTCCAAGCAAGATTCGCAGTGCCCTTGCGGAAACCGGTTTGGCTCAGTGGTAGAGCTTCGGCCTGCGGACTGAAAGGTCCCAGGTTCGATTCCGGTCAAGGGCATGTACCTTGGTTGCGGGCACATCCTCGGTAGGGGGTGTGCAAGAGGCAGCTGGTTGATGTTTCTGATGTTTCTCTCTCATCGACGTTTCTAGCTCTCTATCTCTCTCCCTTCCTCTCTGTAAAATATCAATAAAATAAAAAAAAGATTCGCAGTGCCCCTAGTAAGCCAACAATATTTATAGATTACCTCCTATTTGACAGGCACCATGCTAAGAAGTAGAGAAACAGTGTCATACCTAGAGATCTCCTTTTTGTGTCTTTGGGAGGAGAATTAAAAGCCAAGAGACCTTTTTGTTTTTTCTGGAACTTTCCTTTATTGCTTAACCTGAAAATCCTTTTACCTTTGCCTAATTTATCTTCATATGGTCTGGCAATATTTAATATTTTAACTTAATTTAATAATATCAAATTAAGGTCAAATAATACTTCCAACCATTTTCATCAAGTCAGTGGCATAAAAAGGGGGAAGCTATTCAAGATCAAGAGACATAGCCAAATACAACTTGTGGACCTTGTATGGATCCTGATTGAAACAAGCCAACTTTGAAAAGATATTTGGGGGCCCTAGTCTGTTTGGCTCAGTGGATAAAGCATTGGCATGCAGACCAAAGGCTCCCAGGATTCAGATCAAGGGCACATATCTCGGTTGCAGGCTCCTCCCCGTCCTGGCCCTAGTCAGGGCACTTGCAGGAGGCAACCAATTGATGTGTTTCTCTCACATTGATATTTCTGTCTTTCCCCCTCTCTTCCACTTTCTCTAAAAATCAATGGAAAAATATCCTTGAGTGAGGATTAACAACAACAACAACAAAAAAGACATGTGGGGGACAATTGAATACAGACTGGGTATTACATGTTATAAAGAAGTTAGTGTTAATTTTTTTTAATTTTTTAGAGTTAGTGCTAATTTTAATCGGTATAATAACGGTCTCAGAGCTATGTAGGAAAGTATCTTTGTTTTATAGATATCGAAATACTTAGGGATGAAAAGTTATGATATTTAGGATTTGTTTTTTTTTAAACCACAAGGAAAACATTTGATGAAGCAAATATGGCAAAATATTAAATCTAGGTGATAAGCTTATGGGTTGCTATTATATTCCCTTTATGTTTATGTGTTGGAACTTCTTGCTATAAAGTTTAAAACACCATTTTATTTTACCTAGAGCTAAAAATATACCAGTCAATGCAAAATGGAATTCCCTTAGAAAAATATTACTGCCAGCTTATTAATTTTTTTGAAAAAATAAATTATGTGTGTGGTGTGTTTTTAGATGGATATGCAGATAATCTCAACTATTTATTAACATTTCTTCCCCACAAGATACATTTGTTCTTTCTAGAGAACCTAGAAATTTCGGATTCAGACAGCAATTTGTGTCCCACTTTCACCATTTACTAGCTGTGTGACCTTGGATTAGTTGCTTACCCTGAGGAGTCTTAGTTTCTTCATCTGTAAAATGAGGATAATATCCACTGTATAGGATCATGAGGATTAAATGAGACATATGTACATCTCGCAGTGTCTGACATGAAAGTGTACATAAATAACCAACTAGTAAACAGCCAAAGCTTTATTTCTGCCACAAGCATTCAAATCAGTTTCTCCCCATGTTAACTAAAACCTTGGTCTCTCTTATATTAGTAATAATATGGTTTAAGGTTACCTACCAGTGATCTCCACTTCTAGTTTCCAAACTATAGATTTGCTGGGCCCAATCTTACCGTTTTCTACTTTCTTACCTTAGTTCTTCTATTTCTCTTCAAGAATATTGATTTTATTTGCTTCTCTCTTTCGCATGTAGGATAGCAGAACTGCATTACATTGGGCATGCTCAGCAGGACATACAGAAATTGTTGAATTCTTGCTGCAACTTGGAGTGCCAGTGAATGATAAAGATGATGTGAGTACTAGATAGAGTTGATAAATTCCCAGTTATCTGTAGACTCCAGATAATTGTTGTTTACTGAAGCCTGAGTATTAAGCTTACAAATAAAATTGTAACCTTTATTACTAGGAAATTAACAGTATGGCCCTGGTGACCAAGCATAGGACTAGTGGTTGCATTATTTTAAAATATTAGTGTTGCTACTAATACCCTGTAATTTAAGGTAAACATGCAGATCAAGGCTTATTACAATGACCTCTAATAGACTACAGACCGTTTTTATTATGTTGGAAATTTCTGGGGGGTAAATAGTGCATGAATTGTAAGGACCTAGATATCTTTTTTGTTATGTAGAGATTTATGTAGTGATTTTGGTATATATATATATATATATATATATATATATATATCTTATCTAATAAAAGAGTGATATGCAAATTGACCATCACTCCAACACATAAGATGGCTGCCCCTATGTGGACACAAGATGGCCACCACAAGATGGCCAGCAGGGGAGGGCAGTTGGGAGGGACCACGCCTGTAAGGGAGGGTAGTTGGAGGTGATCAACCCTGCAGGGGAGGGCAGTTAGGGTTGACCAGACCAGCAGAGGAGGGAAGTTGGGGGCAAACAGGCTGGCAGGAGAGCAGTTAGACATCAATCAGGCTGGCATGGGAGTGGTTAGGGGGTGATCAAGCTGGCAGGCAGAAGCAGTTAGGGGCAATCAGGCAGGCAGGCAGGCAGGCGAGCAGTTGGGAGCCAGCAGTCCTGGATTATGAGAGGGATGTTCAACTGCCCATTTAGGCCTGATCCCACCAGGCAATCGGACATCCCTCGAGGGGTTCCAGATTGGAGAGGGTGCAGGCTGGGCTGAGGGACACCACCACCCCTTCCCCTCCTCCCCCCCCACCCCGCACAAATTTCGTGTACCCGGCCTCTAGTGTGTATGTGTGTGTGTGTGTGTGTGTGTGTGTGTGTGTGTGTATGAAAGCCAAGTGACTGGAACCACTGGTCACTATGATGCACACTGCGGCTGGCCAACCTCCCTTGGCCCCTCCCCCTGGCCAGCCCCATCCCTGATTGGCTCTCCCACCCCGATCAGGGGCAGGGCCAGCTGGCCAACCTTCCATGGCTCCTCCCCCTCCTCCTGGCCAGCTGGCCCCAATTGGGGTGAGCTGGCCAGATACTATCTGTGCACAAATTTGTGTACCAGGCCTCTAGTATTAGGATAAGACTTGTGAATAATAAGGATGCAAACTTTTTTGTAGGCAGAAATTCCTTTTCAAGAATGCTACCTGAAATAATACTTATATTAGCAAAGAAATAAGAACAATTTAATAGAGGAACAGTTGCATGCTGTAGATATGTCCATATGATAAAACACTATATAACTAATAAAGTTATGATTCTAAAGAATGACAGGACAATTCTCACAACAAAATGATAAGTGGAAATTTTGGAAAATGCCACTCACAGAACTTGATATTCTATGATCCCAATTTGACAATACATTAGAATTAGTCTTAAGTATCATCATATCTGTATTATGGGATTATGGGTGGTTTTTCTTTTCTTTTGTGTACATCTGCTTTCCAAATTTTCTGCAGTGCTTAATGAGAGGAAAAGAAAGAATGTTATTGTTTGTTTGGTTGGTTTTGTTTTTGTCATTACATGGTTGTTTTATTAAAGTAATTTGGGTTTAGCCCAGCCATAATTTTTTTATATTGTTTCAGCTCTTTATAAACCCTGCCTAAGTGTTAATATTAATCCCTGTGCCTTTCTCCCCTGGTTTTGTATGGCCCACCTCTTTTACAGGCTGGTTGGTCTCCTCTTCATATTGCCGCTTCTGCTGGCCGGGATGAGATTGTAAGAGCCCTTCTGGGAAGAGGTGCTCAAGTGAATGCTGTCAATCAAAATGGCTGTACTCCCCTACATTATGCAGCTTCCAAAAACAGGCAAGAGGTAGGGTTTTATTCCTAGGCAACTTCTTTGAGTTCTGAACCTCTATGCAAATACAAATATATCTCTGCATAGTTTTCTTCTCCTTCTTTCAAGATTGCTGTCATGTTACTGGAAGGCGGGGCTAATCCAGATGCTAAGGACCATTATGAGGCTACAGCTATGCACCGGGCGGCAGCCAAGGGTAACTTGAAGATGATTCATATCCTTCTGTACTACAAAGCATCCACAAACATCCAAGACACTGAGGGTAACACTCCTCTGTAAGTGACAAGTAGCAGTCTTTTGTATTTACCTGATATTAGCCCTCTTGCACTAATTATTACACATCGTTTCCTTTTATTTATTGTGCTTATAAATGTAATACATGTTTATGGCAAAAACATTTGAAAGTACACAAATATATAAAGATAAAATTTAAAAATGCCGCCGAAACTGGTTTAGTTCAGTGGTAGAGTGTCGGTCTGCAGACTGAAAGGTCCCGGGTTCGATTTTGGTCAAGGCATGTACATTGGTGTGGGCACGTCCCCAGCAAGGGGTGTGCAAGAGGCAGCTGGTCGATGTTTCTCTCTCATCGACGTTTCTAGCTCTCTGTCTTTCTCCTTTCCTCTCTGTAAAATATCAATAAAACATATTTAAAAATTTTAAAAATGCCTATCATCTTGCCACCCAGAATCAACCACTGATAACATTTTTATGTATTTCCACCTAGTCTTTTATATGCAATTGCATAATTTTACTTTTTTTTTTTCATTGGGATCATACTGTGCATATAATTTTATTTCTCGTTCTTTTCACCTAATGTTATTAAGTATTTTTAAAACATGTTTGGCTATGTACAGTTCAATTTTACAGATGTTCATAACTTAATCATTCCTATATTACTGTATATTTAAAGTTTTTTTTTAGTTTTCCACTGTTATAAATAATGCTACATTGACCAACTATATACAAAAGTTTTTGGCCATATTGCTGATTATTGCCCTAGTGTAGATTCCTAGAAGTAGAATTTCTGGGTCAACAAATACACACATTTTAAGATTATTGCTATATATTGCTAAATTGCTTCAGAGGAGTATCATTGTACCTTCCCAACAGCAGTTTGAGAGTGCTTATTACCCCCTCACCAACACTGAAAATATCCTTTTTTTGTATGGAAAATGGTGTTTTATAGTTTACAAACTCAGCCACTTACCAATTATATTAAATACATTTCTTATTAACAGTGAATAGAAACATTTTTAATGCCTACAACTAATGCAATCTCTTTTATAAATTATAACTTTGTGTCTCTATTTCCTTTTGGGGAGTTAAATTTTTTTTTACTGTTTTTTTAAGGACCTTTAACTTGACATAGTAAAAATATACCTTCTGCCATGTTAGTTGAAAATATTTTTCCAGTTTGTCTTTTCATGTTGTTCGTGATTTTTTTTAAATAACAGAAGTCACTATGTAGTCAAACCTATTAATCTTCCCTCATGACTAGAGAGTCTTTCCTCACCATGAAATTAAATATTCACCTGTATTTTATTGTACCATAGGTTGTAGTTTGATATTTATTGTCACTGTTTTTCATTTAACTCAAATCCATTTGGAAATGATTTATGTTTAAGGCCTGAAACCATCATCCACCTTGATATTTTTTACTGTGTTCTTGTCCATTTTTCTTCTTTATTGAATGGTGACTTTTTTTTGAACCAGAAATGTCTTCTTTTTAGTCCAAAGTGAGACTCAACCTTTTCTAATTTGACTTTAAAGCACCTTATAAAAATAATGTTTTCTTAACTCTTAGCTTTAAAAATCTTTTCTATAGTTCTGAGTGACTCCATTTAGAAATACTTGCATATAGCTCTTTTCTCCATAACAAGAAAGGCACAGTGGCCTGGAGAAATCTAGAAGTCAAGCAGTATAGGATCTGGGAACAGCCTAAGATTTACAAACTCAGCCACTTACCAGCTATATTAAATACTTACATTAAATACCGTATTTGCCGGCGTATAAGACGACCCCCTAACATTTCCACTAAAAATACAGAGTTTGTTATATACTCGCCGTATAAGACTATCCCCCACTTGGAGGCATATTTTTCAGGGCCAAAAAATCGTCTTATACGCTGGCAAATACGGTAACTTCAAGTAGTTACTTAACCTTCCTGAGTCTTAACTGCCTCATCTATAATATGAGGATAATAATTCCTTCCTCAGTAGATTGTTGCGAGGTTTAAATAACATGTAAAGTGTCTAATACCCTGCCTGGAAAACTATAAGTGCCCAGAAAAGTTCTTTCAATTACTCCTCAGTCATGTCATCACAGGCAAGAACTTTAACTATCACAATTCAAAAATGTTAATAGTAATACCAAGGTAGTTATAAAGATCAAATGACATAAACTCTTTCAAAATGCTTTTCCAAAATATAAACCATATAAAATCCTTTTAAGAACATTATGAATGGGGACTTTTCTAAATTCCAACCATGAATGTGATTGCATGTGTTTGATGAAAATTACTTCTAATCTCCATAGAATAAGAAAGTTGTTTCTTAGCCTGGCATTTAGATCCCTTCTTTTATTGTCTTACGACCAGAATTATGATTTATGATCTGGTATTCTAAGGCTATTTTTACTGAATTTTAACTTGTAAACACTCTTTCCCATGCAAGTTGATTTTGCTTTCCTGATTAAATAGCTTCCTAATATCACACTACCTAATAATATGTGCTATAGAATACCCATCAGCAAGTCCTAGCATTATGTAGAAGTAGTAGTGACTTATCAGTCTTTGTGGTCCTCAATTTCAGACACTTAGCCTGTGATGAAGAGAGAGTGGAAGAAGCAAAACTGCTGGTGTCCCATGGAGCAAGTATTTACATTGAGAATAAAGAAGAAAAGACACCTCTGCAAGTGGCCAAAGGTGGGCTGGGTTTAACACTCAAGGGAATGGTGGAAGGTTAAACAGCTTGGATTTATTCTTTGTATGTTTTGTAGTTGTCCCCAATGTCCTGGAAACAAATGCACTTTGTGCATAAAACATCATCTATGAATGATGTAGTTTTTTTCACCTTCAAAGTCTTATAAACATTTTGAATATTGTTCCTGCTGAGATATTTGTTCTGAGTTTACAATTTGCTCTCTAGGCTTGTAATAACTGTTTAAATTGTTCTACTGTTGTATAGTCTATATAGAATTTTGGTTAATTTTGAGTAAATGATTCTGTGGCTATTGTGAAACTTTAGCACTCTCACATGCACACTCTGTCCTCCTCTGAGGCAGAACAACCCCAATAGCCTCAGGCCAGTTGTTTTGCCAAATGTTTTACGGTGGATTCTAGAATGTTCCTTCTGTCTAGTTGAAACACATCCTAACTTGTTTTGCAAGCTCACTCAGAGGCCTATACCAAAAATTGCTGTTTTTTTCAGCAGTATATTTAATTTATTTTTGTTATGGGAGGAATACTTATATATTTTAGAGGACCAAATTTTCAGTTGGAGAGCCTGTTATTCCAAGTTTGGTATTCAGGAGCACTAAAATAATAAAATGGTAGCCTGTGTATCCATGTATCTTTTTAATAAACTGTTTTCCCTCCATAAAATGTGTTATTTTTCAAAAGGAAGTTTTAAAGTACCTATATTAAGTCATCCTGTATTGAAAAAATGTAATAGCTTTGTTAACATACTTTGTTACAAAAATGTACTTTGATTTGTATTTCAGAAACTAAAAAATAAAATGTTGAGAGAATCTCCCAATTTTTCTTTCAAATCACTTAAACACCCACTAAAACCTTAGAAGTCCTTCATAAAAAACATTTTCCAGTTTTTGATAGCTCTAAAGTTAATAAAATTAGTGAAGCTTGAACTGAGGCATTTTAAAATGTTTTTTAAAAAACAGTAATTTTCTGAATTGCTAATTAAATGTGGAGTCAAAGGACATTAATAAGTATAAACTTGATCTCAATTTAGGGAAGTGCTCTTAAATAATTACTAGTCATAAAATTTAATGACCTCCAAGTGACTCTTCAAATTATTTTTTTAATTTTGAACTTTGTGCTTCAAATATTGCTTAAAGTAAGTGAGCTCACAAACTTACATTAATTTGGGGTCATAGATTTAATGACCAGTAGCTAAAATGATAAAAACAGAGTCATTTGGGGGTCTGGAACAGATTAACTCAATTTACATTATTTCTAATGAGAAAAAATGTTTGGGTTTTCGAACAAATCACTTGTCTAATAGCATTCCAGAACAAAGTTTGAGGACCAAGGTTCCACTGTATTAAGTTCATTGTCTGAAGTAAAAGAAAATTCATCCTAGTTCTTTAATAAGCAATACAGCTGGAACTCAGCCTCAGACAATTTGTAGGCCATTGCCATCTAACCTAATAATAGAGTAATATGCAAATTAACCATCACTCCTCCGCTACACAAGCCACTCACCAGCCATCAGCAAGTATGCAAATTAACCCAACAAGGATAGCAGTGGTGGGGCGGTGGGTGCGGGGGTCAGGTGGACAGGGTGGGGCGCAAAGCAACAGCGTGGCCACAGAGGCAACAGCAGTGGTGGGCACAACAAGTCGGGAGTGTTAGGTGAGGTGTGCAGTGGTGATAGCAACGCGCGCGCACGTTCTTGCAGCCTTGGAGATGAAGGCAGCAGTGGCCTTGGGTGCAGTGGGGCAGGCTGGACTGTGGGATGCACCCGCCCCGCCCACCACAGCAGGAGAGGTAGGGGGATGGGAGAGGTGGCGGTGATGGGAGGGAAGCCCACCGGAAGTCTTGCAGGAATATTCCTGCAACAGGTGCCTAGTTTTAAATGAAGTGGCTTGTTAACAATATGTAAATCACTGATATGTATAAACTAATAATATTGATGACCTTGAATATTAATCAAATTGCCTTCATTATCCTCTCTGAATTCTTTTTTTTTTTTTAAATATGCTTTATTGATATTTCACAGAGAGGAAGGGAGAGGGACAGAGAGTTAGAAACATCGATGAGAGAGAAACATCGACCAGCTGCCTCCTGCACACCCCCTACCGGAGATGTGCCCGCAACCAAGGTACATGCCCTGGACCGGAATCGAACCTGGGACCTTTCAGTCCGCAGACCAACGCTCTATCCACTGAGCCAAACCAGTTTGGCATATCCTCTCAGAATTCTTTGTTTTTAAACCAAAGCTTCAAAAACAAGTGGAATTATTGAGTCTTTATTGATTGGATTGAACCTTTTATAAGACCTGTTTTTCAGCACATAGACATTGTAAAACAGCTATTTATTACTATAAGTTGGGTTTGTTTCATTTGAATTAGTAGTTTGGTGAAGTTGAAAGAACATTACACTGGGAATCAGAATTTGGGGTCTAGTCTTGACTTTACATAATCTCAGGCAAATTATTTTATCTCTCTTCACTCAGAGATTCTCCTCTAGGGATTGGCTGGATGTATATAGTCATGACCTAGCTTTTTAAAACTACATTTACCCCTTTCTGTCTCCCCCACCAAAAATGTAATTCTGCATTTTCTCCTGCTTCCACCCCATCATTTTCAGGAGTGAGCCAATGTGTATGTTATCACCCTCAGATGCTCTGGGTTTGGAAAAGATTGAGTACTATTGATATCAAATCCCCCTTCAAGCTCTTTTAGCTCTTTTTACTAAAAGATCATCAAACTTGAGTTACACACAGGCCCATATAAGAATTGCAAATTTTAACTTCTCAACTTACAATATTGAGAGGAAAGGTCACCTGGTACTCTAAAAGGACATATCAATATACAGGGGTGGGCAAAAGTAAGTTTACAGTTGTTCAAATAGAAAATAATGCAATATTAATAATATAAGAATATATTGTTTCACATACAACTATAAACCTAGTTTTGCCCATGCCTGTACATTGTTTCTTAGCTATAGGCTGAGCGTTACTATGGTTTAGTCCTTTTTCATTACAGATCACTATGATTTGCAGTACAAATCCAGCCTTTCTCCCCTAGAGTCAACACACCACTGTTGATAACAATCAAGAACTTGTTACAGCAAAGCCTTTTCAAAAGTATATATTTTCTTGTTCAAAGAGAAAGGGAGAGGGAGAGCGATAGAAACATCAATGGTGAGAGAGAATTATCCATCAGCTGCCTCCTGCACCCCTCTCACCGGGGACTGAGTCCCCAACCTGGGCATATGCCCTGACCAGGAACTGAACTCTGACCTCATGATCAATGCTCAACCACTGAGCCATGCCAGCTAGGCATAATAGCAAAGCCTTATATGTACTAGAGCTAGCTCTGAATTTGCTCATCATTGTACCACTAGTCATAATACCTAGTTTATAGTAGCCATTAAATAAATAGCCCATGGGTGACTAAATAAAAAGATGAATTTAGGGAGAATAGGGACCTATAGCCAAAAAGCATTTTTGTTGACTTTAGCATATCCTAGCTGCTAAATGCAGAAACAGAGAGGAGAGAAGTTTGGAGAAGTATTTTTGGGTGGTAAGAAGTGAACAATTAAGAATCCCAAGGCTGGTTTTTAATTTGTTTGGGACTACTCACTTAAACTTTAACTACCTATGGCAAAATAAACCAGGCAGTACTTTCTCTGAATAAGAATTATGCTGACAAAATTTGGTTGAAGTTAAATCAGAATATTTAAGTAATGACCTATTCCATTACTTATTTTCTGACCCACTGATAAGCAGAAAAAATGTTCACGTATTGAAAGGCTCTTTTAACATATGAGTCCACTTTCTGTCCAAGTTAAGATTTAGTGGAAATGTTACTATTACATATATTATAGTGTCTCAAGACTCATTGAAAACATAAATATATGGTACTAGAGGCCTGGTGCATGAAATTCATGCACAGAGGGGGGTGTCCCTCAGCCCAGCCTGCACCCTCTCCAATCTAGGACCCCTCGAGGGATGTCTGACTGCCCCTTTAGGCCCGATCCTAGTGGGATGGGGCCTAAACGGGCAGTCGGACATCCCTCTCATAATTCAGTACTGCTGGCTCCCAACTGCTCGCCTGCCTGCCTTCCTGATTGCCCCTAACCACTTCTGCCTGACAGCCTGATCACCCCCTAACCACTCCCCTGCCAGCCTGATTGATGCCTAACTGCTCCCCTGCCAGCCTGTTTGCCCCTAACTGCCCTCCCCTTCAGGCCTGATCACTCCTAACTGCCCTTCCCTGCAAGCCCGGTCACCCCCAACTTCCCTCCTCTGTCGGCCTGGTCACCCCTAAGTGCCCTCCCCAACAGGCTTGATTGCCCCCAACTGCTCTCCCATGCTTGCCTGATTGCCCACAACTGCCCTCCCTTGCTGGTCTGGTGCCTCTCAACTGCTCTCCCCTGCTGGCCATCTTGTGGTGGCCATCTTGTGTCCACATGGGGGCAGGTTCTTTGACCACATGGGGGCAGTCATCTTGTGTGTTGGAGTGATGGTCAATCTGCATATTATTCTTTTATTAGACAGGATAGAGGCCTAGTGCATGAGTGGGGGCCGGCTGGTTTGCCCTGAAGGGTGTCCCAGATCAGGGTGGGAGTTTCCTTGTGGGGTGTGGGGTGGCCTGAGCGAGGGGCCTATGGTGGTTTGCAGACTGGCCACGTCCCCAGGCGACCCAAGCAGAGGCCCTGGTATCTGGAATTTATGTGTCTTCTACAATTGAAACTTTGTAGCCTGGAGCGGAGCCAAGCCTCCTGCTTGCTCTGTGGCTGCTGCTATTTCTGTTTGGATTTGTTTACCTTCTATAATTGAAACTTTATAGCCTTAAGTGGAGGCTTAGGTTGGCAAGGGCAGGCGGAAAGCTTGGCTTCCTCTGTTGTCGGGGAAACCCAAACCTCCCTCCTGCTCTCTGTGGCTCTAGCCATCTTGGTTGGGTTTATTTGCATACTCATTCTGATTGGCTGGTGGGCGTGGCTTGTGGTGTAGTGGAGGTATGATCAATTTGCATATTACTCTTTTATTAGATAAGATATTATGGATATACTAACAGAAGGCTAAGGAGACTGGGATGAAAGACACTGATCCAGGGTGGCCTTGTGGTAATGTAGATTGTAACCCATGTGGTTTGACTTGGAAGGGGCTTAGAAGTCTCCTTTTCACAAAAATAACCACCTTTGGATTTTTCAAATTCTTTAAATACCATCATTTAAACTCTGGATTAAGGAATTGTCTGTATTCCAGAGTCTCCTGTTTAAAGGTAAATACACCTAAGAGAGCTAAGTCCTTACCAACCTGAATGACATCACTAGATGATGAAAGACCATATTCACTGGACAAAAACAGGTTACAGAATGGCTACCTTTTGAAAGAATGGCAAGGCTTCTGAGCAATGAATCCTGTCTGAGAAATGCAGACCTGAGTGTGTCACTGAACTAAAAGACACATGAGAATCTTGGATGTTTGGAAAATAAGACGCTAGAAAGCCAGGAAGGGCACTGAGAGATCCAAAAACACCACTTCGTATTAACATTAACTACTTTCCAACCTTACCCAGGTAGGGTTTCTGCATGGGCAACATGTACTCTATTTTTAAATGCAGGCCTCTCCTTTCAGTCTTGTTAAATTCATTGTTATTTTCATCTCAGCTTCCAGGCTATCAAGATAATTTTTGTCATGATTCATACAACATAATAGTCATTCCCCGTAGGAGCTGAACATCTATAGATTTGCGTGCCTTCCACATTTTTATCGAAGTCATTGGTTCTTAATCTTGGGTTCAGGCTGTCTGTAATTTATCTAAAACTGTATATAACATTTTTTTGTGTATAAGAATTTCTCTATAGAGAGGAGTCCCGAGTTTTTAGCAGGTTCTCTGGACCTCAAAAAAGGTTTAAAAACACTGATCCAACTATTCAATATTTTGAACAGAACAGTGCTAATAAGACAGAGTTCTGTAAGATCACCAAGAGTGTCTTTCATCTTGTTTGGCACTGATCCACCAGAAATTTTGAGGTGTAATTGTTGACTATTACATATCAGTCTCTTGTGATTTGCCTTTGTCATAAAAGTGGAAGGAAGAAGTGAATTCCACCTACTTTGGCATTCTGATTGTTGAAATTTTCATACTGCTGGTATTTATTTTTAATCTCTAAGTATTAGGTCATTCTTAAGACCATCATTTGCTTCCTATACACACAAGATACCATATATCATAATATATTTAGCCTGAATGTAATTATAGACACTTCAAGAACCCATGTGATTAGCTAAAATTAACACACATCAAATAAAACATAAGTTACAGCTTGCTATCTATTTTCTACATGGCTCTGAACAAGTATAATGTAAATTCAATGTCAATCTATCTTAAAACCAAGGATCTCAGTTATTGTACAGGAAGGATATATATAGAAAGGGTTTCACAGTTTAAGAAAATCCTCTACATAAAAATCTGGATATTATTAGTAGATATTCATTACTTCACTTAAAAAGGATTCAAAAGGGAACCCTAGTACACTGCTGATAAGAATGCACACTGGTGCAGCCACTATAGAAAACAGTAAGGTGTTTCCTTAAAAAAATTAAAAATAGAACTGCCATTTAACCCACTTATCCCACTTCTAAGAAACCTGAAACACCAAGCAGAAAGAATATATGTGCTTCTATATTCATAGAAGCATTATTTTCAATAGCTAAGATCTGGAAACAGCCCAAGTACCCATCAGTAGATGAGTGCATAAAAAAAAATGTGGTACCGTATATTTACACAATGGAATTCTATGCAGCTATAAAAAAGGATATCTTATGCCGAAACCGGTTTGGCTCAGTGGTAGAGCGTCGGTCTGCGGACTGAGAGGTCCCAGGTTCGATTCGAACAGACTGTTGACCCTCAGTGGGGAGGCAGGGAAGGTAGGTAGAAAGAGATCAACCAATGAACTTCTAATCATACATCCATAACCCATGGACACAGACAATAGTGAGATGAAGGCAGAAAAGGGGTAGAGAGGATCAATATGGGGTAGGAAAGAAAGGGATGTCTGTAATACTTTCAACAATAAGTATAAATTTAAAAAAAAGAAAAAGAACTCAACTTGGAAGGAAGTCAGACACAAAAATTCCTTACTAAATGATCCCATTTACTAGTATATGAAGGTCAAGAAAAGGCAAAGTTAATCTCTAAATTATGGAAAAGAAATTACTGGTAGTCTAGGTCCAGGATGTTGGTGGGATTGCACAAAGGGTATAGGAAATGTTTGGGGATGGTGGAAATGCTCTAGAGTGTTATGGTGGTTTCCTGGGTATATACATATGTCAAAACACATCAACATATCAAACTGTATACTTGAAATAGGTGCAGTTTATTTTACATAAAGTAAATGTCAACGAAGTTTCTTATAGAAGACTAGAGGTCCGGTGCACAAAATTCGTGCACTGGGGGAGGGTGTTCCTCAGCCCAGCCTGCACCCTCTCCAACCTGAGGCCCTTTGGGGAATGTCCAACTAAACTGGCACTCGGACATCTCTCTCACAATCCAGGACTGCAGGCTCCCAACTGCTCACCTGACTGCCAGCCTGATCAACACCTAATTGCTCTCCTGCCAACCCAATTGCCCCCAATTGCCCTCCCCTGCAGGCTTGGTTGCCCCTAAGTGCCCTCTGCTGCAGGCCTGGTCACCCCCAACTTCCCTCCCCTGTTTGCCTGGTCACCTTTAATTGCCCTCCCCTGCTGGCCTGATCACCCACAACCATCTTGTAGTGGCCATCTTTGACCACATGGGGGCAGCCATCTTGTGCCAGGGAGTGAAGGTCAAATTTCATATTACCTTTTTATTATATAAGATTTGCCTTAGGATCATTAAAATAAGATGTTGTTGAATATTATTTATTGAACCTTAAAATATGAATCATTATGCAAATGAAAAAGTCTACCTGTAAATTTCTTCAAGGTGAAATATATTCAATGGACAAGCTTTTTATCTGGTAAAGAGATTATATCAATGCATTTTAGTTATTATTTAACATATAAGAATGATATCTCCATTAATGTAGAATACCCCAACAGTAGAACAATGTAAATAATTAGTTCGAATTATCTAAAATTGATTTTGAGTGTTCATTTAGAACAGTTTTCTAAACTGGCCTTTCCAAAGTAGATAGTGGGAGACATAGTGATAGCACAATAGCTCATTTAAAGCTACATGGTACATCACCTATGATATCAACATTTTGTATACACTAAAGGAACATTGTATTAGGAATTGCTTGCCTCTATATTACTTTGCATTTAAAAATTGGGTTGTTTTTTTTAAATGCTATGCTCAGATAGTGAATAACAGTGTGGTTCCTTTGGAAATTTGGATAAATGAAGCATTAATTTTAAGACCTAGTTTTAAATGCTATGTACCAATCAATATGAACCCTTTAAGTAATCTTCTCTGGAATTTTTAAAAATTATTTTCCCAATCTGGGATATGGTAATGGTGAATTATTTTCTTAGTGGTTAATGTGAAGATGGGAAACACTGAACTAATCCTAGAAATAATATTGAATCCAATTAAAGCCACCTTGTCATGTGTGCATGTGGACTGTAACAAAGAGTAGCTAAAAATAGAGATAAGATTTTCTGAAATATTACACAAGTGTTAGTTGTATATACAGATGTCAAAACATATCAACACATCAAACTGTATTCTTGAAATAGGTACAGTTTATTCAATTGAATTAGAAATCACTTGCTTTTATAATTAGTTAATTTATGTGTTAGTAAAATTGTAAGTACATTTTACTGGTAAGTCAGGAACCCTTGCATTTATTTAGAAGTTATCTTGACCTGTTTATTTTGGATTGATAGTAGGAGCACCTTGTTAGAAGAGGTTTGGTGAGAATGGGGGGAGGTAGTGGGTGATGGGTTAGGTCAACTGAATTTTAAGCTCCAGTAGTGGGCTCCTTAGTGATTAACACTGCAGTTAGGCTACCAGCCTATGACTTATTCTGGTTTTTCCTCATCACACAAGGCTTCAATTGTAATCCCGAGCTCTGGCTCTGGCTCAGGTTTGGGCTCAGGTTCCAGCTGAATCTCAAGCTCAGGCACCAGGGAAGGCTCAGGAATGGTGATAGGCCCACGATCTGCCCCCTGGATGGTATCGAGTTCAGTCTCAGGGAAGGAAGTTGGTGTTGCTTCCAGTTGAATAACATCTTCAGATGGCATTGTCTCGAACTCTATAACTCTGTTTGTCATTGTCATTGGTCTGCAGGAAGAAGGCCCAGAGAAGACCAAGTTAGGGTTTGACATTTCACGTGGAGCCACAGGTTTCAGTGACTATAGGTCCCAGTCTCTTTAAGATCTCTGTGATTTCTGATATTCCGATTCACTGTTAGACCACATGTCTCAATTTTGGGTGCAGAAAGGTTATGTCTCAACAATATCATTAGAGTTCAAGAGAGAAAAACCAGTGTTCCAAATGTGGGAAAAACATATCAAGGTAAAAGGATCTATTCATCTAGTAAAGTCTTTGAGGGCCAAATCCATTACTCGGTGTATCTCTAGCTCACACTTCATCTAGCACAATACTTGGCATCTGGTTGATGCCCAATACATAGTTGTGGAAGCTTAGAAATGGCAAGATGAACAAATGAATGAGTGTCATATACATTCAAGAAGAAATGGCAGAGTGGTCAAGAGCATAGGCCCAGTCACATTGTGACTTCTGTAGGCCATATGCACTTATGCCTTTGTGGGCCTCTTGTTCCAAAAAATATTGAAAAAATATATTTTATGACTGTTTGGTAGAAAGACAAGTATACTAATACCCTGTTTCCCCAAAAATAAGACAGTGTCTTATATTAACTTTTGCTCCCAAAGATGCACTAGGTCTTATTTTCAGGGGATGTCTTATTTTTCCATGAAGAAGAATACGGTACACATTTATTGTTAAATGAAAATAAAGGAAATTTATTACCTGTATATGGTACGATAGTACAGTAGTTGTCAACACAAACCAGACAAACTGTGAATCCTGGAGGCCTTATTTTCGGGGGGGGGGGTGCCTTATATTTCACTCAGAAGGAAACCTGTAAGTAGGTCTTATTTTTGGAGGATGTCTTATTTTCGTGTAAACACGGTATGATAAATAATTTTCTTATACCTAAAATGTTTATTGTGGTTAAATAAGTTGATATAAAGTGCTTAGAACACTCTGAAACACAGCACTCAATAAACAGTACCCAACATGATTCTTTTATAAAAGTCATGAGAATGAACAGAAAGATACCTCTGATATTTTATGTTAAAAGGAGTGCTTAGAAAGATATATGGCAGAGAAATGAATATATTCAAGTAAATACAACAAATTAAGGTCTTACTCAAGTTCTGTGGTAGTTTTAGAATTTCTCTTCCTTTCCTTCCCCTTTCCCTTTGCCTTGCTCCTTGCGAAGCACACTGCAAAGGTGATAATGGCAGCACCCACTAGGGTGCCCACCAAGGCCCCAACAATGATTCCAACTTCTGGATCTGGAGAATACAAGCAGCTGGTTAGTAAAGTGGAATATATTGTCTCTGCCTCATACATTTACTTTTGTGATGGGGGGAATATTTGGGGCATTCATAGATTAGGAAATATTGGACTTGAAAAGGCTGGGAGTATGAACCCCTATAATTCTGCCAGTTGGACTCAGGGGGGAAGAATGATGGCTGGGTCAACTATGTAGCTTACCCATTCACATCTACACACATAAATAAAAAATATGCCAACTTGGGGGAGGTGGCATTGCTTTCAAAATGGGGCATCATGCTATGCACCAAGAAGTCGCTGATTTGATTCCTGGTCAGGGCACATGCCCTGGTTGCAGATTCAATCCTCAGTAGGAGGCAGCCAATCAGTTTTTCTCTCATTAATGTTTCAATCTCTCTCTTTCCCTCGTGCTTCCTCTCTCTAAAATCAATAAAACATATATATATATATATATATATATATATATATATATTAATTTTTATATTTAAAAAATGGAGTTTATGGGAGTCTTCAGTGTGCATTTGCTTGATGAGTGAAAGAGACAACATAGAGCTGCACTCTAGTGACCAGAGAAATGGCCTCTGTTACAGGCAGGTACATTTCAGCAGGTTTTCCCAGAGAATAGGTCAAATGGGCCCCTACATTCTTTCTCATAGTTTCCATGCTCACTATGGAGTCTCATGCATTCTAGCTACTGGAAAGGAATATGCCCATTCCATAAACTGATCTATTAGGTCAGTCTATAGAGAAACTTATTGTGTGGATGATTCAGCTGAGCATGAGACTTTATTGTCCCCAAGAGGCCATGTCTGTGTTCCAGGAAGGCTCATTTCATGCCCATCCACCTCCCTTCAAATAAGAATGGACATCTTATATTTTGAGACTAAAGTCTAGTTGAATTGCTGAATTATTCCTTCAACATTTTATGATTAAAGGAATACATGTGCATAATTTAGAAAGTCAAACAGTTCCACTAGGCATCTAACAAAAACAAGCCAAAACAAAAATCACTAGTCCCCCATCTCAGTCCCATTCACTAGAGACAATAATTTTTAAGTATTTTGTAATCTAAAATATGTCCCCATGTTTCTATTATGCTTGTTCTCATATGTTCTACCTTTTCCAATTTTGGTTATTTTCTATTGACTTCCTACTCTGGAAGTTGAAGTTTTAACTCTCTTACACCATTCACCTCACACCCTACCACGTTCTCCTTGTATATTTATAGCGCAAGTTGTAGTTACTAGTAAATCCAAGTTTGCAATATTATGACTATGTAAATATTGTCCACAGCTGCAGAACATAATATTAGTATGATTCTCTCTTGTACATTTTAAATTTTTCTGAGATAAATAATTTCCTCATTTGGTGATTTTAAAAAAAATGTATTATTGCCAATCCCCCAAATTTCCAGTAAAACTATTGAACTCCTTTCAATAGATTCAAACACATTGAATAATCTATATGTTTCTTATGTTGTTGTTTTATTTTCTTCAGAGACATCCTTGCTGGAATCCTCGATCCCCCTCCCCCAGCATGGACTGGCTGTTCTCCTGCTCTATTGTCATCCTTCAACCTCTTTTCACCTTTATTTTTATTTTATAGATGAAGAAAGTTCCTTCAAGATACAGCTCAAATAGCACTTCATTGGTAAAGCTGGCTCTGGTTGTATAAGCATTACTAATTATTTCTTCTTTAATGTCCTATAGACCCTGTGCAGACCTTTATTATAGCATTTAACACATTTTAGTATCTGTTTGTCTCTCTAGCTAAACTGTGAGCTCCTTGATTATAAGACACATAGCTTATTAATCTCTTGATTATAAGACACATAGCTTATTAATTCTCCATCATCTAGGGACAGTCCCTGTCATATAGTAGATATTCAGTGAATATTTGAGGAAGGCAGAGAGGCAGGTAGGCAGCAAAGAAGAGGGAAGGAGGGAAGGAGGGAGGGAGGTAAGAAGGGAGGGAGGGAGGGAGGGAGGGAGGAAGGAAGGAAGGAAGGAAGGAAGGAAGGAAGGAAGGAAGGAAGGAAGGAAGAAAGGAAGCCAAGAGTCAACATCACTGGAAAGAGGATTCAAATGGAAGAAAGATTCAAGTATAAATCCTAGGTGTCTCTATATCTGCTGTATGACTTTACCTCTGAAAAGGTAAAATGGGATTGGGGAAGACCCAAAGAAAAACAGCAGAAATTGATCAAGGGACTGGGGGTAGAATGGGACCACAGAAAGGACAGACCAAAAAGATGAAGTTTCTTCACTTTGAATAAAAATACCTGAAAGTGATATAAGAATGAAGATGTAGAGAGACCGAAACAAGATGGCGACCTAGGCAGCCCCCTAGGCGGTCACCTCATCAACAATTTGGAAAAAAACAATAGCTAAAAACAAATGGGATCGCACCAGACCCACAGGAAAGCTGGCGAAATGGGAAGGCTGCAACTGGACACCAAGCAAGCCACCGCTGCTGCCGTGGGGACTTTAGAAACAACCGAACCAGCCAGAGCAGCTGCTGCTGGGAATGAGGGAGGCCAGACCACACGCCGCCACCAGCGGGTCCCTCTGCTGCCGCAGCTGCCCGGGACCTGTGCGGCCCTGCTGCCGCGCGCAGGCGGGTCTCGCCACCCCCACTGGTGACCTGCTGGGCCCCGGCGGACCCCCACAGCCACCTGCGGGTCCCTCTGCTGCCTCAGCCGCCAGCGGCCGGCTCTGCCCCGCCCTCGCGCGCCCGGCCTCAGAGCAGCAGCAACCTTCAGGGACAGGCTCGCGGTGCGGCCGGGCCTCAGCGAAGCCGCCAGCGACCAGCTGGGCCCCGCCTTCACACGCCCGCTCAGCAGGGCCTCCCCGCATGCCTGCGGGCGGGTCCTGCCACCACCACTGGTGACCTGCTCGGACCTGCCTTTGCGAGAGCCCGAGGGTCCCTCCACCGCTGTCCGTGACCAGCTCTGCCAAGCCTTCGCGAGTGCTGTGCTGGCACGGCACCTTTCCATTGGCAGTCCCCATGAGTCTTCTCTCCGCCGCCACATGGCCGTGCCAAAGCATCAGACACTACCACCATGTGGATTTTAAACCTAAAGGGGAAATTGAGCTACAGGAGCTATGATCGCTGCCGCACCCTCTGCCGCCCCCACGAATGGGAATCCACTGAAATCAGAGCACACTACGCACTGGGCTCACAGAGAGTGCGGCTTCAGAAATTAGCCTCTGCATCCACAGCAGCTCCGCAGCCGCACCAAAGAGGACACCATTGAGGGCAGACTCTCCCCATGCAGCCATCACAGCCTGTCCACAATCTTCCCAGAACACCCACCATGCTGGTGAGGAAATGGATTGTGCTGGTGAGGAACTGCCACGGCGCCTTCTGCTAGCGGCCCAGGCAAGCCCTTCCTCTGAAGCCGCCTGGCTGAGCCGAAGCTCTCACCACTGCCGCCATGTGAACTTTAAAACTACAGTGGAAATTGAACCACCCGGCACCGGCACCACCACCCACCACCTCGAATAAAGGAAATCCACCGAGATCAGAGCTCACCACGCCCTGGGCTCAGGAAGTGGGTGACCTCAGAACTTAGCCTCCATGTCTGCAGCTGCTCCGCTCCCACACCGAACGAGACACCTTTGAAGGTGGTCCCCCCGCCTGCAACCATCTCAGCCCAACTGCAGCTGTCCCAGACTGCCCGCCATGCTAGCAAGGAGCTAGCGTGGCACCTCAAATATGAGACCCCAACACCCTAGAGGGCTCGTGTGCCCCGGGTGAGCCGAGTGTACCAGGGGGCCGTGTGCCCCGGGTGAGCCGAGTGTCCCAGGGGACCGTGTGCCCCAAGTGAGCCGTACCCCCCAAAGGGGAAGGGTGTACCGGGTGAGCCGTGTGTCCCAGGGGGTCGTGTGCCCCGGGTGAGCCGAGTGTCCCAGGGAGCCGAGTGCCCCGGGTGAGCCGAGTGTCCCAGGGGGCCGAGTGCCCCGGGTGAGCCGAGTGTCCCAGGGGGCCGTGTGCCCCGGGTGAGCCGAGTGTCCCAGGGGGCCGAGTGCCCCGGGTGAGCCGAGTGTCCCAGGGGGCCGAGTGCCCCGGGTGAGCCGTGTGTCCCAGGGGGCCGTGTGCCCCGGGTGAGCCGAGTGTCCCAGGGGGCCGTGTGCCCCGGGTGAGCCGAGTGTCCCAGGGGGCCGAGTGCCCCGGGTGAGCCGAGTGTCCCAGGGGGCCGAGTGCCCCGGGTGAGCCGAGTGTCCCAGGGGGCCGAGTGCCCCGGGTGAGCCGTGTGTCCCAGGGGGCCGTGTGCCCCGGGTGAGCCGAGTGTCCCAGGGGGCCGTGTGCCCCGGGTGAGCCGAGTGTCCCAGGGGGCCGTGTGCCCCGGGTGAGCCGAGTGTCCCAGGGGGCCGTGTGCCCCGGGTGAGCCTAGTGTCCCAGGGGGCCGTGTGCCCCGGGTGAGCCGAGTGTCCCAGGGGGCCGTGTGCCCCGGGTGAGCCGAGTGTCCCAGGGGGCCGAGTGCCCCGGGTGAGCCGAGTGTCCCATGGGGCCGTGTGCCCCGGGTGAGCCGAGTGTCCCAGGGGGCCGTGTGCCCCGGGTGAGCCGAGTGTCCCAGGGGGCCGTGTGCCCCGGGTGAGCCGAGTGTCCCAGGGGGCCGTGTGCCCCGGGTGAGCCGAGTGTCCCAGGGGGCCGTGTGCCCCGGGTGAGCCGAGTGTCCCAGGGGGCCGTGTGCCCCGGGTGAGCCGAGTGTCCCAGGGGGCCGAGTGCCCCGGTTGAGCCGAGTGTCCCAGGGGGCCGAGTGCCCCAGGTGAGCCGTGTGTCCCAGGGGGCCGAGTGCCCCTGGTGAGCCGAGTGTCCCAGGGGGCCGTGTGCCCCGGGTGAGCCTAGTGTCCCAGGGGGCCGTGTGCCCCGGGTGAGCCGAGTGTCCCAGGGGGCCGAGTGCCCCGGGTGAGCCGAGTGTCCCAGGGGGCCGAGTGCCCCGGGTGAGCCGAGTGTCCCATGGGGCCGAGTGCCCCGGGTGAGCCGTGTGTCCCAGGGGGCCGAGTGCCCCGGGTGAGCCGAGTGTCCCAGGGGGCCGTGTGCCCCGGGTGAGCCCAGTGTCCCAGGGGGCCGTGTGCCCCGGGTGAGCCGAGTGTCCCAGGGGGCCGTGTGCCCCGGGTGAGCCGAGTGTCCCAGGGGGCCGAGTGCCCCGGGTGAGCCGTGTGTCCCAGGTGGCTGTGTGCCCCGGGCGAGCCGTGTGTCCCAGGGGAAGCAGTGGGACCCAGGGGAAGGGGCGGCGAAAACCAGAGGAGGAGCGGACTCTATTCATATGGTCCTGAGATAGTCACCATAAAACAAGCAGACTGCCAAATGAGGATCGGATTCTATTCATGGGGTCCTGAGATGGTCACCATAAAACAAGCAGATTGTCAAATGACAGCGGGGAGGGGAAGGAGACCTGGGGGGAGATAGGAGAACAACCAAGGGACTGGTATGCATGAACATAAGTACAACCAACGAACACAGAACTCTGGGACGGCAGGGCATAAATGGGAGGTGGGGGTGGGGGGGGCAATGGTAAGCTATGTACACAGATAATACCTTAATAAAATTTTTTTAAAAAAAGAATGAAGATGTATCCTGGAGTTGGAAAAATGTTTGGATCAGGGCAAATAAAAGGAAGAAAGCTCAGCTTCCTAGAAAAGTAATGGAACTGGCCACCTGTATATTGTATGTATTAAAACCACAGATTCAAAGTAAGTTAGGAAAAAGGAATAGATGACATGATCCTAAGTGTTAAGTAATCTTTAAGAGGTATAGCAAGATATCCTTTATAGAGGCTTGCTATTGACAGGTCCAATTTGTCAATTCCAAACCCTAAAATCTATGATTAGTAACTATGCACCTTTGAACTGGGAGGTTGAAGTTTAGAGGCATCCAGACACTGCCAGTATAACTTACCTACCTGAACTTCAGTTCTTTCAGTAAAATGAGACTAACACACCCTGCCTCCTAGATAGGGTATTTGGAGGACTGAGAGAAGTAATGCTCATAATTTGTGCTTCACAAATAGTAGCTACTGTGACTGTAGGTCTGAGTTTTTTATTACTATTATTATCAGAGGCATATCTTAACAAATTAGTTAAGAACTGGAAAGTTTGTGAGCTCCATGTTTGACATAGATTGCTACAGTTTCACCTTGATTTACCAACAGCACAACAAAGAAAATTTAGCCTAGTACTATCAATGAGGCTGTCGTTCTATTTATTAAATAATAATTCCTACTTTCTAGACACTGGTATCTAGAGATTTTGTGAGGGTTAAACAAATTTATTTTTATAAACATTTTAGGGTAGAGTGTGGCACATATTAAGTATTGTGTGAACATTAGATATTATGATGGTAATGCATCATATCCTATATAATAAAAGTGTAATATGCAAATAGACCAATCAGTCTATATGATGCACACTGACCACCAGGGGGCAGACGCTCAGCGCCGGAGCTGCTCCCTGGTAGTCAGTGCGCTCCCACTGCAGCACTGCTCAGCCACACGTCTGGCTGACAGCTGGTGAACGCAGTGTTTGTGGCAGGAGCCTCTCCCTCCTCCACAGCAGCGCTAAGGATGTCCAACTAAGCTGCCAGTCGGACATCCCCCTCGGGCTCCTGGACTTCGAAAGGGTGCATGCCTGGCTGAGGACACACACACACCCCCCAAGTGCACGAATGTCGTGCACAGAGCCTCTAGTTAACTTATAAAGCAACAAATCTCCAGAGAAACAGGAAGGACTAACCAGGATTAATTAATTTAATTGATTGGCAGCCCCAGTATAGTTGACTTAAGGAGAAACTGTTAAATCTGTATGATCAACTCACGTGAAATAGTTAGTTCGATTTCACAGGAGCTATTGCCAAGGTTGTTGATTGCAGTGCACTTGTAATAACCTTGTTCAAAATTAGTTAGATTTCCAATAACCAAAGTCCCGGTGGCTGGGTCTGTCAAAACCAGGAAATAGATTTTCAAATTTCTTATGTGAGTACAGATGTCAATGTGCAGATTATTCAATGCCAACCCACTCCCTCACATTAGCCTCCCTTTCTTGAGGTATGAAGAGTCCAACTAGACCCTTTGAGACTACTCCAAAAATAGCCCTATCCCACCACCTCTGAGCCAAAACCAGGTTTGAATTATAGAAGCTGGGAAAAAGAACAAACCACAATCATCTTGTTAGAAGATAGACACTCTTTTTACACCCCCTTCCCAGAAAAACAGAAGATTGATCTGGAAGATGAACAGTCAGCCACACACACAAGCTATCAGCTACCATACACACCATACCTTGCCAGGGCTGGTGAGGGATATACTTACTAAAGCTTTCTTTCACTGGAGTTATGTCTTTTCCTTCAAGTTTATACCAGTGGTACACAGGGGAAGGCATTCCAAGCACCGAATGGCAAGAAAGAGATATCGGTTGGCCAGTTTCTGCTATTCCTTGAATACTGCAAAAGGGCTTAGAAGGTTTGACTGTAAAGTAATGACAAACAATAAAAATGCTGTTGAATGAATGACAGTCTATAACAATTACAGTCACTTCCTCACTGTCATTTTGTGGAACCTCTGTTGCTTTTTTTTTTTTTTTTCAATCTTTAAAACTTATTTTGACACTTTTCTATTTATACCACCAGGTGGGAGTAGAGCACCTCAGATACAAGAACTTTGGTAGTACATCTATCTGCCTTTCTCAGATTTATAACCAGGAATTTCCACTTTGTGTCTTAAAATATGGCTTTATTAAAACTACCAAATGTAAGCAAACACTGAACAACTAGGAGTATAGTTTATACTCTTGAAGCACAGTTTCAAAGGAAAATATAACTCTTAAATACTTTGAGATAACCTATTATTTTTCTTTTAAAATTGTAATATTAATGCCATATTTTTATTTTTCCTTTCATTTCATGAGTTATTTTTAACCTTATTTTTCTCAGGTGGCACAAAATGGTTGGAAAGTTTGAATTTGCCTGTCACTCATTGGTAAAGGAAACACATTTTTTGGGGGGGGTGCTACAGACTGTTGAAATATTTATTCATTTTTCACTCCATAATCCAATGCTTGAGGGCCTTCTGACACAGTTATGAAATAGGGTGGGAGAGTAGTGAAAGAAGTCTTTGTATTTAATGTATTTTGTACTGAGAGCAAGAGGACAATAGGAGGAACTTAAGTAGGGGAGAGATGATGGTCATTTTAAAATCTTACTTAAATCACTCTTACTCTTCGGTGCCTGAACCAAGGGAGAAGAGGAGACAAATTCAAGAGGTACTACGAGTCAATAGGCTTTGATAACCAAGTGGATATGGGTCATGAGGAAGAAGGTGGGCTCAGTGACGTCTTCCAGATTTCTGATTTGAATATCTGGGTACGTGAGCTTGCCATCATCCCCTGAGATAAAGAATACAGGAGGAGGGGCGGAGAAAAAAGATGGTGGCTGGCAGGACAAAGCTGAGAAAGAGAAAGTGAGTGAGGGTATGAAAGGAGTGTGTGTGTGTGGACAGGCATGGAGTGCTTGTGAGTGAGGGAGGGAAAGTTAAATCACACAGGAGCAGCAGGAGCTGGCAGAAAGCATCTCCTTGATAAGGAGAGACTAGCACTGCTGCGGGCTCTCCCCGGAGGGCGGGATTCCAGCACGGAGCCCAGGCCATCTCAAAGGGGAGAAAGGCCTTATTTAGAAACCCATCAACACCACCAAAAAGATAGGCCTTGGAACTGCCCCGAGACCCAGCACCAATTCCAGCCAATATCCTGCTACCCCAGCTGCAGACTCCTGGACCTCCACATCCAAAGATACACTGATCATGGCAGCTGTAAGTGCAGCTCCCCCTTCCCAACCACAAAATCCAGGTTTACGTGTCTGCCCAACCCTACCCCCCTCGCCTCTGCTCACGCCACATAGCAAAACCCTAGATTGCCTGCATTCGCACATTTGCACCTGAGCCAAACCCTGGTTCATGCACCTTTGTGGGCTTGCTCCTCACCCTCACCCCCCCCCCCACACCACACCTCTGCTCACACCCCGATTTGCACGTTCGCTGCCCCTCAAGCTCACTCTTGCCCCACAGCAAGACCCCAGTTCCCGCATGTCCTTGGGCTCGTGCCTACCCCTCCTTTACCCCCCTTCACCTCCACTCTCACCCAGATTCACGCATTCTTGGGTTCACACCTGATTTGCCCATTTGTGCCCCTCTAGCCCGCTTGTACCAGACAACAAAACCTTGGATTCTCCAGTTAGCAGGCTTGTGCAGGCTAAGACAAGCAAGAACACCCCACCCCAGGGTTGCGCACCTATCCTGGGGCACTCTTTACTTCAAACCCATAGACACTAGGACATACCAATCCAGGGTTGCTCTTCTCTCCTGGAGCAGTGTGCAGGAGATACCAAGAGCACCCGAGAGTGGATTCTGTACAGACCAGGGCTTGAAGCTTTACAGTAGAAATTCTGAATGCCCTCTTCCTGGAGGATAGCCCAGCTGCTCAACTGAGTGCCAGGACGCCTAATGTACATCGGAGCTCAGAGCCCTGAGAGTGTGTATCTGTGGATACGCCACTGCAGAGGTGTGGTTCCTGCAGACCTCTGTAAGCCACTAGTGGGAGCCACAGTGAGCTTGCCTTGGACGCGATCTTGAACAAGCAGGAGGCGCACACCCATCCAGCAGTAGAAGCTTTGAATTCACTTTGCCTAGATACTGACACACAGGCACCTCAACTGTGAGACTACACTGTGAGGGCCCTTCAGAGTCATTTAGTGTACCTCACTGGCAATCGAACACGGGTTTTCCAGTGAACCACCACTGGGAGTAAGCACATATTCACCACAGGTGCAACAACAAAAGCTGGGTCCGCCCATCCCATGACGGCATATCTCTGGGCACCTCAGCCACGCCTTTCCAAATAGTAGGTCTCCTGAACCACAACACCCCAACAGACGGTTCCTGGGGACCACTGCGAGTCCCTGTAGGGCACATGTGATTACAATTAAGGGTGCAAGACAGCAAAAATTAAGAAACTCCCCTCAACATCAGCTGACTTGTAGATACCACAGTTTTACCTCCCAAGTTTACAGACCTACATCAAAAGAACCCAAATAGCTACACTAGATTAACAGGGGAATTGAGAATTACACCAGTAGCACCATCCCCAAAGGAACCTGGGAAGCAAGGCAATTGGATCTATAATTAAAACACTACAGGAAAACATGGGAAAACAAAAAGCAATACACAAAGGAAAGGGAATGAGGAATCACCAAAAAGGGAATTAAATTAATTCGAAGTTAGCAGCTTATCAGAGAATTCAGAGTAATGGTTATAAGGATGTTTAAATGGCTAGAGGATAAATGCACACAACTCAATGAAAATTACACACAACTCAATGAGAATTAGAAGGAGCTGAATGAGAATGTCACTAACATGGAAAAAAACACACCAAGAGATGAAGAATGACATAGCTGCAATAAAAAACACAGTGGAAGGCTTAAAAAGTAGGCTAGAAGAAACCAAAGACTGCTGTAGCAAAGTAGAAGGCAAAGTAGGAAAATAAATAAATAAATAAATGAATAAATAAACAAATAAATTAAAAACAGCAGCAACTGAAAAGAAGACTTAAAAAGCAAGAGGAGAGCTTAAGGGAGGTGTGGGACAACTCAAAATGAAACAACATTAGAATAATAAGGATACAAGAAGGAGAAGAAGAAAGGCAATAAAATCTCTTGGAAGAAATAATGACAAAAAACTTCACTGATATTGGCAAGAAAAAAACTATAGAAGTCCAAGAAGTACAGACAGTCCCAAACAAATTGAACCCCAAATGACAGACACCAAGATACGTCATAATTAAATTGACAAACACCAACTACAAAGCAAGAATCTTAAAGGCTGCAAGAAAGAGACAGAAAGTTATATGCAAAAGATCTCGTATTAGAATAGCAACTGATTTCTCAACAGAAACACACCAGGCCAGGAGGGAATGGAACAAAATATACAAAGTGATGTAAAACAAAGGACTGAATACAAGAATACTATACCCAGCAAGGCTATCAATCAAAATTTATGGTGGGATCAGAAGCTTCACAGACAAAAAAGGGCTAAGAGAATTCATCACTACCAAGCCAGCAATGTAAGAAATGCTAAAGGGACTGCTGTAAAAAGAAGAAATAGAAAGGCAAGAAGAAACACAAATGCTAAGGGAAAATATGACAACAAATAGGTACTTATCAATAATAACATTAAATGTAAATGGATTAAATGCACCAGTTAAAAGACATAGGGTAGATGAATGGATAAGAAAACATGACCCATATATTTGCTGTCTACAAGAAACCCACCTTAGAGTAAAGGATTCACACAGACTTAGAGTGAAGGGATGTTAAAACATTTTACAGGCAAACAGAAATGAGAAAAAGCTGGGGTTGCAATACTTATATCAGATAAAATAGACCTCAAAGTAAAGAGATAAGGAAGGCCACTACATAATACTAAAGGGAGCAATTCAGCAAGAAGATATAACTCTGGTAAACATATATGCACCCAATGCAGGAGCAACAAAATACATAAAAAGTCTCCTGGAAGATATCAAGGGAGAGATAGACATCAATATAATCATAGTAGGAAACTTTAATACACCACTGACATCAATGGATAAATCCTCTGGACAAAAAATCAGCAAAGAAACAGCAATCCTAAGTGACACACTAAACCAGATGGACCTAATTGACATCTTCAGAGAATTTCTCCCCAAAGCCAAGGAATATACGTTCTTCTCAAGTGCTCATGGAACATTCTCAAAAATAGACCACATATTGGGTAGGTAACAAATAAAGTCTCCTCAAATTCAAAAAGATTGAAATCATATCAAGCATTTTCTCAGATCACAATGGCATAATATTAGAATTAAAACACAATAAAATCATTCCAAAAATTTCAAACATCTGGAAGCTGAATAGGATGTTACTAAACAATGATTGGGTTATCAATGAGATCAAAGAAGAAATTAAAAACATCCTCAAGGCTAATGACAATAAAAACACAACACAGCAAATCCTATGGGACACAATGAAAGCAGTCCTAAGAGGGAAGTGTATAGCTCTACAGGCCTACCTCACAAAACAACAAAAAGGGTTAATAAATCATATAACTCAACAACTCAAAGAATTAGAAAAAGAGCAACAAGAAAAGCCCACAGTGAGCAGACGGAAGGAAATAATAAAGATCAGAGCAGAAATGAATGACATAGAGACCAAAGAAACAATACAAAAGATCAATAAAACCAAGGGCTGGTTCTTTGAAAGGATAAACAAGATTGATGAACCTCTAGCCAGGCTCACCAGAAAGCAAAGAGAGAGAGAGAGAGGACCCAAATAAACAAAATCAGAAATGAAAGAGGTGAAATAACAACAGATCCCACAGAAATACAAAGGATTGTTACAAAATACTACGAACAACTCTATTCTAATAAACTAGACAACCTGGAGGAAATTGACACATTCCTAGAAAAATACAACCTTCCAAAACTTAATCAAGAAGTTACCAAAAATCTCCATAGGAAGATAACTATGGATGAAATTGAAGCTGTCATCAAAAAGCTTCCAGCAAACAAAAGCCCAGGGACAGATGGCTTCACAGGAGAATTTTACCAAACATTCAAGGGAGAATTAAAACCTATCCTTCTCTGACTATACCCGAAAATTCAAGAGGAAGGAACACTTCTCAAGCTCCTTCTATGAAGCCAGTATCACACTAATACTAAAACCAGATAAATATAACACAATGAAAGAGAATTACAGGCCAATATCCCTTATGAACATAGATGCCAAAATCCTCAACAAAATTCTAGCAAATCAGCTCCAGCGGTACATCAGAAAGATCATACACCATAATCAAGTAGGATTTGCCCCAGGGATACGAGGATGGTACATTATTTGCAAATCAATAAACGTGATACATCACATAAACAAATTGAGAGGTAAGAATCACATAGTCATATCAATTGATGCAGAAAAAGCATTTGATAAAATCCAATAACCTTTCTTGATAAAAACTCCCAGCAAGGTAGGAATAGAAGGATCATACCTCAACATAATAAAAGCCATATATGACAAACCGACAGCCAACATCATACTCAATGAGAAAAAAACTAAAACCATTTCCTCTAAGAACAGGAACAAGACAGGGATGCCCACTTTTACCACTCCTGTTCAACATAGTCTTGAAAGTACTAGCCATAGCGATCAGACAAGAAGAAGAAACAAAAGGCATGCAAATTGGAAAAGAAAAAGTAAAACTGTCCTTATTCGCAAATGACATGATACTGTACATAGAAAACTCTAAAGACTCCATCAAAAATTATTAGACTTAATAAATCAATTTGACAAGGTATCAGGATACAAAATCAACACCAAGAAATCTATGGCATATTTATACACCAATAATGAACTTACAGAAAGAGAGACTAAAAAAGCAATCCCATTTACCATCGCACCAAAAAAAAATTAAGATACTTAGGAATAAACTTAACTAAGGAGTTAAAAGACCTATATGCAGAAAACTACATGACACTGAAAAAAGAGATAGAGGAAGATGTAAACGGATGCAAGAACATACCATGTTCATGGATTGGTAGAATCAACATCATTAAAATGTCCATACTACCCAAAGCAATCTGTAGGTTTAATGCACTCCCCATTAAAATATCAATAGCATAATTCACAGACCTAGAATTAAAAAAAAAGACCCAGAATAGCCACAGCAATCCTGAGAAAGAAGAATAAAATAGGAGGGATCTCAGTACCACATTTCAAGCTGTATTACAAAGCCACTGTTCTCAAAACAGCTTGTTACTGGCACAGGAACAGACATACAGACCAATGGAATATAATAGAGAATCCAGATATTGACCCAAACCACTATGCTCAATTAATATTTGACAAAGGAGGCATGAACATCACTGAACATACAGTGGAGTCAAGACAGTTTCTTCAACAAATGTTGCTGGGAAAATTGGACAGATATATGCAAAAAAATGAAACTAGACCACCAACTTATACCATACACAAAAATAAACTCAAAGTGTATACAGGACTTAAAAATAAGATGGGAAACCATAAAAATATTAGATTAATCTACAGGCAAGAAAATCTCAGACACATGCCGAAAGAACTTCACTGATACTGCTCCTAGGCCAACGGAAGCTAAAAAAGAAAATAAACAAATGGGACTACATCAAAATTGAAAGCTTTTTCACAGCAAAGGAAACCATCAATAAAACAACAACAAACCCCACTACATGGGAGAACATATTTGCCAACGATATCAATGATAAGGGTTTAATTTCCAAAATTTACAGAGAATTCATACAACTTAACAAAAAGAAGATAAACAACCCAATCAAACAATGGGCAACTGAGCTAAATAGACACTTTTTGAAAGAAGACAGAAGGAAGGCCAAGAGACATAGGAAAACATGTTCAAAGTCATTAATTATCAGAGAGATGCAAATCAAAACAACAATGTGCTACCATCTCACACCTGTCAGAAAGGCTATCATCAACAAATCACCAAACGACAAGTGCTGTACAGGATACAGAGATAAAGGAACCCTTGTGTACTTCTGGTGGGAATGCAGACTGGTGCAGTCACTGTGGAGAATAGTATGGAGTTTCCTTAAAAAACTAAAAATGGAACTCCCATTTGACCCAATAATCCCACTTCTAGGAATACCATATTTTTCGCACCATAAGACGCACCCGACCATAAGACGCACCTGGTTTTTAGAGGAGAAAAATAGGGGAAAAAATATTCTGAACCAAATAGTGTAATAAAATATTTAATAAAGTATAACAGAATAATATTTTAACCATATAAACTGAACAGCAGTCAACAGTGGCATTGAGAACCATTATCACTGTCATTAACACATAAAGACAAAGGTTTGAGTACTCTAGTCTTCTGAAAACCCCAAGAACTCTTCTTCGCTAGAGTCAGAATTCATGAAGATGCAGGCACTTCTTCTATTCAGACCATAAGACGCAGGCACTTTTCCTCCCACTATTTGGTGAAGAAAAAGTGCGTCTTATGGTCCGAAAAATACGGTATATCCCAAGAAACTAGAAACACAAATCAGAAAAGATATATGCACCCATCTGTTCATAGCAGCTCAATTCACCATAGCTAAGATTTGGAAACAGCCTAAATGGCCATCAGCAGATGAGTGGATTAAAAAACTGTGGTACATCTGCTCAATGGAATACTATGCTGTGGTAAAAAAGAAAGAGTTCCTACCATTTGCAGCAACATGGATGGAGATGGAGACCATTATGCTAAGTGAATAATAAACATCACATGATCTCATTCATTTATGGAATATAGTGAATGGCATAGACTGACGAATAAGAACAGACCCAGAGACTGAGTAACATTGATCAGAACCTTAAGTCCCAGGGAAGGGGAGGATCGCTGGGAGTAAGGGGGAGAAATCAACCAAGAGACTTGTGGACATACATATGAGACTCATCAATGGCCACAGATAACATGGGGGTGGAATATGAGTGTAGGATAGGGAATAAGGGGGGGGGATAAGAACACATATGTAAAATAATAATAATAATAATGGTAATAATAATATTAATAATAATATTATGAGAGAAAGAGAGAGAGAGAGATGATGATGATGATGCTTGGAGACAAAGGTAACACAGCTCTAGATATTTTAGAATTACAACAGCATATTGTACAATTATCCCAAACAAACATACGAACCAATCCTTTGAATGTCTGGCAGCAATTTAAAAACAACATGAAAGGACTTCATCCCTTCCACTATGCAGAGGGCTCCCTGGGAATTCACCTAAGCATTCTATATTGGCCCGACTTGCCCTTTTGGCCAAAAATGAACCTCTTCTGGTGGTCCAGGTGCCCACAACTGTTCCCTGGCCTTTTACTTTATGCCGAGACTGAACTACCATGGTAGCTGGTACCATGGATCTCCTGCCCACCTAGTGGGGTGAGCTGGGCCCTCTCTGGAGAAGAAACATGGGTTCCCAAAAATATGAGATCAAAGCCTGGGCCTTGCTAGAAGGTGAGGGGTTCCCGAGGCAGGTGCTGGGTGTAGAGCCCATGGGGGCATAGGCTACCAAGGAGACATAATTAAACCTCACATTACCATGCTCAGCCCCAGAGGATGGCTCGTTAGCCAGAGACGGGTAAGATTCCCCAGGGAAGGAACAACCTAAGACAGGCACAGTCACATGGGGGCCATCAGGAAAGAACTTGGGAGTCAACAGAGGTGGGGCACAGACCCTTACCACCCCCTAACCCCCCGCAACGTGGCAGGCGCCTGAACCTTCTCCCATTCTGAGGGAGGTCTCCTGCCCCCATGGCTGATTCCCTTCCCATGCACAGCTCAAATTGGGACTCAGGTAACAGACAAAGACTTGCCTGACAGCAGCTGCCCTCTCACTACAACAAGACTTGTCTGAGATGTCTTGTACCCATGGTGTGGGCAAGTGGGTTTTTAATATCCAAGTCCAGCCTAGTAGCAGGAATGCTCAGGCCCTTCTCAAGAAGGCAAATAATCCTTTCCACTAATACACACATGGTAAATAATATTGTTGCTAGAGTGTTGAGTTTGACAGTTGAATAGTAGCCAATTTCTCAGAGGAAATTAAATTGGCTAATGAAAATGAGCGAATATTCTAGAAAAACTGATTGTACTGTACAAAAAGCTGTTCCTAAAGTGTTAACAAAAATTCTTATTGGCAGAACGTCTCATGGTAAAATTGCCTAACATGTAATGAACCTAAAGCAGTCATAGTGTAGCACAAATAATTAAAATGTAAAAGCTATCAAGACTACATTATAAAATTTCCAAAAGTCTCCTATTATTTAAAGTAAAAAAGGGGGTGACAGTGGAAGACTATCATGTAAGGAAAAATATCCTGAGAATAATTTACATCTAGGAAATTTGTACTTTAGAAAATTAACCTTTATTCAAAATGCTAACAGCAAGACACCCATGAAAATACACACATGGTGTCAAAACAAGCCAGAGGAAAATTATTTGGGAGAAAAAAATGAAAAAGAATCCCAAGTCAAATTTATAGAAAATATCCCTTTATTAACTTTTGTTTGAGAATATGTTTGTATATTTTCATAAAACAACTCCAAAAACATCTGGATTCCTATAACAGAGAGGAATAGACAGAAGTGCTCCAGTCATGAAGACAGAAAAGACACAATTCAGAGATGGAAAATGCTGACGATGCCTCACCATACCAGCAGACAGCAGCTGCGTGTTGCTGAAGGTTGCCCAGAACCAAAAACCAGAGTTGGTTGGACCTGCATCACCACCATTTGTCCACCAACCAGATCAGAAATATCATGGCTGGCATGTACACATAAGGAACTATTTGACATTGAAATTGGGACTCAAAAGAACTGTTGGCCCAAAAAGGAACTCACTACAGACTGATTCATTTACCTCTCAGCATAACCATTATGGCTTGTCACAGTTTAGGTTCTTACAAGAGTATTTCTTGGATCACATGATCTCACACATCTAGAGGAAATAATGAACAACATAAACTGATGAACAAAAACAAACCCAGAGAAGCAGTGATCAGACTCTCAAACCCAGAGGGAAAGTAGGGGAGGGTGGGGGTAAGGGGAAGAGATCAATCAAAGGACTTGTGTGCATGCATATGGACCTAGCCAGTGGCCATGGACAACAGGGGGGTGGGGGCATATGTTAGGAGGGGTTTTGGATGGGAATGGGGGGATAAGGACAATTATGTGATACTATAATCAATAAAATAAATAAATAAATAGAAAATAAAATTATATATATTTAACCATTTTCTTTTATATGCCAAATTGCATAAAGAAGATAATTCTCATTCCAAATGCATACAAAATACTTATGCAAACTTCTGTTGGGTATTTTTCAGGGATTCATTTTTCAAGGCTATCATACCTAATGGAGCTCTCCTAAATGAATGGTGTCTAAACCACTTGGGCCTTTGCTCATTGCTGTTTTCTTCACCTAAACTGTGTCCTGCTACCTCAGCCCCTTTTCTACCTTACACACTCTTACACATACTTCAATATTCAATGCAAAAGTCACCTTCTCCAGGAAATCTTCATTTCCCGAAGACAGCTTTTAGTGCTTTCCCCTTTGTCTCCCAGATCTCCTCTCCTACCTCCACTGCAAGTCTTTAAATTATATATCTGCCTCCCTCACTAGATTCTGAACTTTTGGAGGGCTCAGACCCTATCTTTTACGTCTTTCCATCACCATTGCCTAGCATAGTAACTGGGCATGTGCTTGGGGTTTATTGAATGAATTTACAAATGAACAAGTAAATGCTTGGGATCAATCAATGTCCATCACTGGGTAATAAAATGACTCTAAATGATGCATTGCTAGGAAGATTGATCTTTAAGGAAATATTGGCACTTCTTCCCACTATTGGACTTCCCCCATCATGCCCACCCCTCAGTCAGGGTAAGCTGAACAGGGACTCATATACAATGGAATTTGGAAACTGTACCAGCTGCTTCAATTTTTAGAGAAAATTATCAGTTTCAAAATATTTAAAAGCATTAATTCATAGAATGCTGTTGCTTTGAGTCCAAGTAATAAAAATAGAATTTTTGAGAGCTCCCAAATAAATAAAGAAATCCACAGACCCTCTGCCTTTTACCTTTTCTGAATCCCAGATGCTTAAGGAAAAGTCATGTCATAGTCATTGCATGGACCACTAACCCAAAGACTCATGGGAAATAAAAAATCAGAAAATTACCCTCAGCTTCTTATGGAAGTTGATTAGGGATTTTCTGAACTTTAAATTTAAGAATATTAACCTTTCTGCATAACTATCTCAGGACTATTTCCAAGATCGGCAATAAAAAAAAAGTTTGGCTTCTTCAGGCTGTTTCTAATAAGGACATCTCAAAGCTAGGGAGCAACAGAAATCCATTAGAGGATTAATACATCAAATTCTTTGAACATGGAAAGTATATCATTTAATACTCATAATAAACTTGTAAAATCAGGGTAGGAGTCAAAACTCCATCTCAAAATGGCTAGAGAAGGTGGACTGACTTGCCTGATGCCACAGAGTAGCCAAGTAAGAGAACCTAGGTCTTCTGACTCAGAGCCTGAGGTGCTATCATGTATATCAGACCATTTAGTTTCCATGTAAATGACTAATCTTCCAAACTAGAACATCAACTTTACCAGGAAAGGGATTGTGTATGCTTATCATGCCTTTTCTTGTACCCCAATGCCTAGCACAGGGCTCAGCAAAATAAAAACAGGATTGAGCTATACCACTCTTAAAAATTAGTGTTTGATTACCAGGTGTGTAGATGCAGTAGCAAACCTCACAGTATATGCATGCTGTATTTCTGGCATCACTTGAATGGCAAGCTCAGACAACTCTGAACATTTCTCCTAGGTGTTCACCTTGTTACCAATTGCTGCCTTTTCAAGCTACTCAATTATCAAGTCACTGGTTTGATCTAGTTCTTCATTCCCCTTAATTGATGTACTCAGCTTGAAAAGAACTAGAACAGCTCCATTTGGGGTTACTTACAAGTGGGAAAGTCCTTAATTCAAATGGTTAGTTGGTCAGTGTTTACAGCCCTTTCATCCCTCCCTTCAGTACATCTGAAGATTTGCACACAAGACCTGCTAGGCTGAAAGATTCCCATTGTTTTTTCAAATGAAAGTTAAAAGGAGCCTTAGAAATCTCTAAAGTTATGAATTTCGCAAAAGCAATAACCATGCCTCCAATGCTGTAAACTTTATGCCTCCTAGCACAAAGCAAGCATGCAATAAATACTGCATAAATGAACCACTCCAAATTCATTTGAAGAATGGATATGACTTGCCCAGTGTCACATAATGCATATTTGTATATAAATAAAGTCATTCTCAACTCTAGCTTAACATGTGGTTCTTTTTCTAAATGGTGTTAACATTTAAATTTTTGTTAAAGTATAGTTAGCATACAATAATATATTAGTTTCAGGTATATAAAAAATATTTGATATGTATATATCTTATTATGTGATCACTACACTTAGTTTTGTAACCAACTATCACCATGCCAAGTTAGTACAATTCTAGAGGCCTGGTTTACTAAATTCATGCAGGTGGGGGATCGTTCAGCCTGGCCTGTGCCCTCAGGGGATGTCTACAGGGATTGGGCCTAAACTGGCAGTCAGACATCTCTCTCGCAATCTGGGATGCCACGTACACCAGTAACCATACTTTTCATACAGGTGAAAGGCATCTTGTTGTTTTATGGGCAGCTACATTTTTTTAACCCTAATTATAAAAGGTAGTACATAACATCTTTCTGGGGCAGTAGTGCCATTTTCCCCATCTTATGGGTGGAAAAACTGAAGCAGAGAGAAGTAATTGGCTTTGTCACAGTTATGTCAGAATCAGGGCTGACCACAAAATGTGCAAGCCAGATTCCATGAGTGTCATTGCTGCATCATCCTGTTTTTTCAGTGTTAGAGTAGCCTTGCCAGGTTTTAATTTTTAAATCTATATGTTCCCAATATATAGGGTGGGGTCCCTAAGTTTAGCTGGTGATCAGGGCCAATCTGGGAGGCAATTGGCAGGCTTGGAAATCGGAGAGCCCCCATTAGCACCCACCTTGGCTGGAAGCCTGGCACCACCCACTCGCCTGCCCCACCTCCCAATTGCCACTGCCAGTCACCTCCCAATCAGGGGCAGTTCCTGCATTGAGCTGCTTCACCCTGGTGGTCAGTGTGCATCACAATGACCTGTAGTTCTGCAGGTCGTTCTGCCCTTTGGTTAATTTGCATATTATAGTTTTATTATATAGGATTATTGACTATATTCCCTGCGCTGTACACTACATATCCACAGCTTATTCATTTTATAACTGGAATTTTGTACCTCTTATTCCCCACTCACCTTTTTCACACACACACCCTCCTCTCTGGCAAACAATAGTTTGTTCTCTGTACCTATGGGTCTATTTTTGTTTTGGTCCATCTATAGATGAATTAAAGAAGATGTGGTGTTTATATACACAGTGAAATATTACTCAGCAATAAAAAAGAATGAAATCTTGCCATTTGCAGCAACATGGGTGGACCTAGCAGGTATTATGCTAAGTAGAATGAGTCAGACAGAGAGAGTCAAATACCATATGATTTCACTTATATGTGGAATCTAGAAAAACAATCCAAATAGTGTTTACATATTTAAAAAGGGAACCTCCTGCCTTTATTAAAAAATAATGGTTTAATGGTGGAAATTATAGCTGGCTTAGGAGAGGTAATAAATTGGAAGCTGTCTCCCCTAAGTAGGATTGGCTGTAATTGGAAGTCCCACAATGAAAGAGCTGCTAATGATCATTTAGTGGGACTATACATTGTCCCATCTGTTCTCATTTCATCCTTTGGAAATAGAAATCCTTGGAGGTTGGGTCATCTACTGCTGTCTGTCATTTTGGCCGCCCTTTTGGTTTGGCAATTGTTTCAACATGTTTTACGACTGATTTCTCACTGTTTCTCTATATGGGTTGGGTTAGAGAATGTGTCTCTAGTTCCGTGATAATCAAAGGAGCAGGGAGAATATTTCTCCTTGGGACTTAATTGGCACCATAATCCATGCCTCGGCTTATTCAAGTCCTAAGTTACTCCAAGAAAACCCATAAAAACTTGTCCATACCTAACACATTGACTCTGAGAATGCCTTGATTGTTGCCATTAAAATCCGGAGGGTTGTTAACATCGCAGTTGTAGGTGCCACTGTCTGCTGGTTGCATGTGCAAAATAGTGATGGATGCATTATCTGGCTCATTGGATGCGACAATTCGATCTTTAAATCGCCCAATGGATGCAGCTTGTCCGCCTTCATAATAGTAAATCTAGGACAAAAAATGAGAAAAATGAGAACTGGAGTATGTCCAGGGCCAAGGTAAACTACCTGGGAGTTCCCTGATCCAAGATTATCTTCTTTGATACACAGTAACATTTTACCCCAATTAGGGAACAGGTCCCTGTGGCAAAGGTTTTTCAACTCAGTAGAATACGTCAGCTTTCTCACAGCTTTGCACAGCCATTACCTCATTTGTTCTCAAAGCAGCTTTGTGATATTAGAGCAGCAAGGTATCATGGTCTTACATACAGTAGACAGCTGGAGCTGATGGGATTCAACTCTTAAGTTTAAGAGATCAAGATACTCACCTGATGAGTCTACTTGGATGAAACTCATTTTATAGGATACAAATGCCTGATGGGAAATTTAAAACCAGCGCATCCCCTCCCCCCATCTCATATACACACACTTTATAAGCTTTTAAAAAAATTGAGTTTATTTTACTCAGTGGGACTATCTGGACTATCTGGTTTCCCTAAAAGTTAAAATATTCATGCTCTTTTCAAACACACATACTCCTTTGGATAAGCAAACTTGAGTTCACCATGTTAGAATACCATTACAGAGGAGAAAGGCTTCTGAGAAATCATCTAGTCCCATTTCCTTGTAATGGTGGTATGGGGATGAAACAATATAATCCAGAAAAGGGTCTAGAAAGTGCTTAGTCAATGGAGCTACTACCTTTCTTCCCATGTGGCAGGAAGCAGAACTGGAATTATCATTTCAATAAGGGCATTCAAATCCAAAGAAATTAAATGACTCATCTAAAGCCACGGGATTTTTATTATTATAATTTAGTACACTTAAGAAAGATCTGAATTCTAGTCCCATCTTTATTTAAGAACATGGATATTTATGTCATAATGGTAACTGTTGGGGCAGAATGGTGAGGTAGAAAGAGGCCTGGGTTTTAGCTATAGCTCTGCCTCTGACTAACTGTGACAATGTCAAGGGAGGTAGCTTCTGGTCACGTCTCCATGGAAACCTCCTTTGTGATAAATAACAAAATTATTTAATCTTTCCAACCTTTAAGAATTTCCACATCTGAATATCCAAAGCAATATTTTCCTAAGTATGATATGTATTCCCCAAGTATAAGCACATAAGTTGATTTTAGGTATTATATAAATGAAAACTTTTTAGAAAGAGACATATATGGCACATTAAATCTGTTAGTTCATGAATATTATTGCTTAGGCTGAATCTAAGATAGATATTTTAAAAAATTTAAGAAACCAAGTTAGTATAGAAAATATTAAATAATATGGCTTGTGTATAAAAATATTACAAAAATCATAAAATAAGACATGACTGACTGAAGCTTTGGAATCACTGATCCCTGGGGTTTCACAATATACTCAGTCTATGTACACACTTTGTTAGTTTCATACAAATGTGTGTAATTGAAATATTTATTATTCAATAAATGGTTACTGCCCTAGTCCAGTGAAAATATTAATTATGAAAATAATTAATATTTTCATAAAATCTACTTGAAGATTTGGTTCATTTAATTCACTCTCCTCACTTTATAGTAGAAATTGAAGTACAGATAAGTTTGTAGTTGGGACAGTTCTAGAATTCAGTTCTAATTTCTTGTGCAATGCTCCTACCTTAATAGGCTAATGAGAGCAAGAAGGTGATCAGCAAGCTGAAAGATGTTGTCTAGATAAATTCAAAAGCACTGTCTTTCAAGCAGAAAGCCAATATATTTTTAAACTAAGGCAGAAAGGTATATTTGAGGGGGAAATCAAAGGAAAAAGCATATTTAAAAAGATAACTTGTCTCTCTCCTCTGGTTCTCTAATATCACCAAGCTTTCTTTTCTTGAGTCACTTATAATTCAATTCATCCATTCATACCTACTGAAATTACTAACTTTTGCCCCAGATGGGTGCTGTTTTACTGACAAACCAGACAGCTAGTGTTAAGGTATTCAAGTGAGCCAAGAGGAAGTTCAACTCTTCAAATGTCTATTCCTTCATTTGTGTTGACACTTAAGATATCTAGCTTTTCGTTTCACTAGCCAATTTTGGGCTTATTTACTTTATAATCAATGATTTGAGATCCTGTGGATTCTTATCTGGGACACAGCCTGCAGTCCATGAAGGAAGTCCTTTACAACTTCAACATCTGACCTATTCCCCTGCTCCCAGGAAGACTGGGGTAGGACAGCCTGTTTTATATTAAGGTTTAGAGACACCATAATGAGATATGACACCAAGTTTTGCCTATGATCCACAGTAAGACTCAGAGGATCTAGATGAAAGGGCTTTGTTTCTGCAGAGGTCAGGGGGCGAAGAGAGTGTTTTATGCCAAGACTAGGACATGAAAATAAGTCACTGTAAAATTCTCACATTTAGGCATGAATCAAGGTGAAATGATCAAATAATCATGAGGCGCTGAACTTGTAACTTCCTTATGAAAAGGACCTTCACCAATCCTTCTACCCCAACTCCTCACACTGGAGCTTATATTTTGCCCTCTCACAAATAACGCTAAAAGGTGTCAGGGACAGTATGGGGTAAATAGAGAGAACAATTGAGACCTAAAAGGGAAAGGACTTGGTCTCTGGATGCTGTGAAAGAAGGAATGTGCCCAGGGCTAGCCAGTTTTCAGACACATAGATAGACTGATTTTCTGTTAGGGGAACTCCACGCTGTCACACTGACCTTATAAAGAAAAAAATATATATAATGTTTTCCTAAACCTGCTTATCTAATCATGCAGGAAGGACTGAAACTTTATACCATTTTCCACAAAAGAATAATTCTTTTAAAAATCAAACCTGAACAATGATCAAGGTCTGGTCATGACCCTGTAAGGCTTATACACTTTTCAAAGAAAATATATGGTCAATTTAGAGATCAAAGCAATTGAGGTCCAGGAAAAGCCATGGTTGTTCAATAAGCTATACATCCTTGGTAGGAAGGGGTGGTTCCTTAAATGGTGCTTGTTAATTTTATGCCCACTTGACCTTTGTGGTTGTGTTTATGGCAGACTTTCCTACTTTGCCTCCAGGGTACTCTCTGCCTGTCCATTGGTGATGCTAGAGGCTGAATGTGGAATTATAAGACAATATTTGTTATACAACACCTGAGAGATCACTTAGTCATGGCTTCTAAGGTTGAGGAACCATAAGAAACCAGATGGATATTAGAAATATGGTAAATGTCTGGGAGGGGCTGATGGATGGTGGTAAGATCAGAGAGAATAGTGAAGCTTATGGTGAAGTGGGGATCCAATACAAGCAATGCTTTCAAAGTGTGGAAATAAATAAAATACTGGGCTGGCCATCCAACATGTATCCACTGGCCAAATCAGGCCCCAAGTCCTCCAGTTTGTAACCTCTGATTCATCCTCCTATATTACAGACAAGGACAGTGAACCCCCCCTCCCCCAAGGAAGTAATTTTCCCAAGGTCACACACGTTATAGTCAGACATGGAATTCAGACCTCCCTCCCAATTCTCACTGAACGTATTGAAATAGCACTTATAGTCCTGACTTAGGCAAGGAAGATGATTTATAGGCAACATTCTCCTTTTGGGGACGTTCCATCTCCTACTCCAGTCTGACTCTTCTTCTGCCAATTGATGCTATTTATTGGTGTGATGCTTCTTCCCATGCTCAGTAGATTCACCACACATTGCCTTCAACATCTGCCAGCTGCAAAAAACTACCTTTCCTCTCCTACTATGCCAAGTTTCTATTCACATGAAGCCATGCAGCTAGGAGCCAGATTTATCAAAAAAAATATTCTTTTCTCAGCTCTGTGATGCTGCTCTTTAACTAGAGGTTGGAATATAAACAATAGGGTTGAAAGAATTCAGTCTACTTTCTGTTTGAGTCTAAGTTGCAGTTAATAAAAGTTTTTAGCTTCCAGAGCTGATTTTGTGGGTTCGTTTTGGAAATATGGAAGCATTAGAAGTCCACAGCAAACCATCCATTCATTCCCTTCCAATCTCTTGTTTTCCTGCACTGTTCATAAAGGGGTGAGCCATAGAAGTGGGGAGTGAGTGTTAGGTAGCAATGGTTTCAAGCCCAGAATTTTCTCTGGACTGTACTAGGGGAACTGGGATTGCATATAGAAGTGATGTAACACCAAAAGGAAGACTTTCTTTCCCATACCTTTCCCTTCCCAGCCTGCAATTTGCCTGAAATACCTAGTATTTAGGTAGCATTTGGAGAGTGGAGACTGCTTAAAATATTTTCTTTGGAAAATAACAAAAAAAATTGCTACAAGTCCATAACACCTTAACATTCAATTAATTTATCAAACTTAGCAATAATAGACTCCTGAGGGAATGGGACACAGAATAGGTAACCTTTGATAGGAGTGGGTAGTGGGAAGGGAAGAACTTAGAGAGCTTCTCAATGAGTGCTACACTGGCATTTTGGACAGACAACTCTTTCGTATATGAGTCTATTCTATGTATTGCAAGACATTTAGTATCTCCGGCCAGTAACCACTAAGTGCCAGTATTGGCTCTCATTTATAACAATTAAACCAACATTCTCCCCCCTCATTTAAAAATGTCCCTGAGGAGTTGGACACTTCTACTCTGTCAACATTTGAAAAGCATTTTATGTAATGCTATCTGTTGAGAACAGAGTAGATTGGGGGAATCTAGCAGCCAGAGAATATGAAGACACTAGGTTCTGGAAAGAAATGGTCCACACTCTATGTGTGTTGAGGAGATGAGTATGGCAAAGGGTTTCTTCTACTATGGTTATTTTAGAAGAGTAAGTATTATCTGAGAGACCCATACTAAGTAGAATCAAAGCTGAGGTCTCTGAAATTTACCAGTGACTGGATGGATGGAAGAGGCCACTGTTGTGATCAGAGGGGCACCAGACCACCTGAAACTTCTATGCTAGTCTGACTATCCCAGGACCTAGAGTTTTTGGGTAAGAGTTCCTACTGAGGAAGTGATCAACTGAAGCTGTTCATGTCTTCCAAGAAGAGGGATTTTCTAAGAGGAGAACCATGCTAATGAATATCCTGGCCTTCTTGGTCAGAAGATTTGTGGGACACTTCTGTAGACCCTATTTGGTAAAGGAATCTCTTAGAGCAGTGTTTCCCAAAGTGTGGTATGCGTACCCTCAGGGGTACGGGAAGAGTTTGGTGGGGGGTACGCGTTGCACCGGAGTTTGGTGGGGATATGCACTGCACCATGCTTAGCTGCGCCAAATTCTACATTCTCATGAGTCAAGTTAAGACAGTCTTGTGAGGTGTGAGATGATCTGGTGTGCAAATAAATGTTATTTATAATATAACTTTTATTTATATTTTATTATGAATAATTTTATCTTTTGTTTATTATTATTTTATGTATGTACCAAAAATAAATATATTTTGATTGTTATTAAAATACATCCTTTTTTTTGACGAGGTGTACTCAGCATTACAAAAATTATAGAAGGGGTACACATATGTCAAAAGTTTGTGAAACACTGCCTTAGAGGAGATAGTAAGAGATAACATCCCCCCCTGGGTGTTGAGAAACACTAGGCCTTGGAGTCAAATGCTCCTTTAAAACACAATGATCTTGGTGGTGGGAGAATATGAGCCTATGGGATGATTTGGCCACTGACCTACTCAATAGGGCAACAATAAAGCCCTGACCTTTTGGAGGAGGTTGAAAAGAACTGCAGAAATCATTATGAGAAGACTGTCTCCGTTTTGTCCAGGGTTTGTGCTGATCTGGATTGTTACCAAACTCAGATCACTCCTAAAAGCTAGTACCATTGTCTTAGAGACTCTAAACAATGAAGGGGTCCAGTAGTACACCAATAGGTATTCTTACCTGAGAGGTCCAGCTACATCTTCCCCGAGCGTCTCTTGCATGCGCCATTTTTAGACACTGACTGACTGCCTTTTCCTTCATACCCTCAGTATTGAGGCACGGGCTGTGCTGTGTTTGAGCAGAAATGGGTGGATCTGAGAGCCGAATGGTATACAGGCACATCAACCCAGGAGATGAACTGAATCACTCAGTGGTCAGTCTGGCAACATCTTACTCCCATAAATCACAGAATTGTCTAATAGCATATTGATCTCCTTTTATCACCCCCAAAAGGCCTACCAGCCATTCCTATATTAACATACAACATGCTCTATAGAATTCTGAATGCATGGAAGTGTTCAAAGAGAAAACATTTGAAATAGAAGCCAAATTTTATTTTGGAAAAATACATCTCAAAGGAAGATATCTGCAACCTCTTTGTTAAGCAGGTCTCTGTCCAAGGTAAGGAGCAGGCAGAGAAGGGGCCTATCCCCTCTCTTTAGACACAAGTACCTGGAAGACAACAGAACTGGAAACCAATTCTGGGCCAGGATACCCCCAAGAGTTCTGCTCCAGCTGTCCAGCTATACTAAGTATATCTTGTTGGGCTGGGTTTTCTAGTGCCCATGATGCAGGGATATGGATGGAATAGGAATTTTGCAAAAATCAACATTTTGTGGGTAGTGTTGCTGACAATAATTCAGCATTCACTGAATGGTTATGTGGAAAGCTTCCTAGTGCTTCACAAACATTATCTCATTAAATCTTGCAGCATTATTCACAGTGGAGACAACCAAAGTGTCCTGTGATAGGGGATTGGCTAAAGAAGATGTGATACATAAGCACAATGGAAAACTACTGAGCCATAAGAAAAGACTAAATACTGTCATTTGTTACAACATGAATAGACCATGAAGATATTATGCTAAGTGAAATAAGTCAGAAAAAGCTAAGAACCATATTATTTCACTCATATATTGAATATAAAACTGAAAATTGTGGACACAAACAGTAATGATTGCCAGAGGGAAGGGAATGGGGTGTAGGAGTGAAGGGCCACTAATATATAGTGATGGTAAATTATTTGACTTTGGGTGATGGGCACACAATGTAATGTACAGATCTAGTATAATAAACATCTACACCTTAAACCTATATGATCTTATTAACCAATGTCACCACAATAAATTTAATAAAAACTTAAGCATTAAAAAAATCTTCACAGTAAACCTATGAGGTAGGTAAGTAACCCCATTTTACAGATATGAAAACTGAACCTCTGAAAGGTCAAGTGACTTGTCTAAGGTCATCCAGCCAGCAAGTAAGTAGAAGAACAATGAGTAGAACTGACATCCGTTAGGAGGTTTCCACTGGGGCTCCAAAACTACTCATCTGGAAAAGCAGAGAGAAAAATATGCCTGTAGTATATGGAGGAAAATAGGGAAGAACTCAACTTCTCTAGATGTAGAAACCTAAGAATAGTTATAATGGGGTCTTACTGGGGCAAGGAGAAGAAAAAGAAAACCTGCCTTTTCGGGGGTGATTTTCACTTTCTCCAAGCCAAGAGTGGGCCCTACTTCACTCTATCTTCTATGTGGCCAATGCACAAAAATAGGACAGGTCTCATGCTCTTTAAGAAATACCTAGAATGTTTTATGATCAAGCAGCATATTCTCATTGATTAAGTAAATGGTTCAGTGCAAAATTCCTTTGATTTGGACATCCTAAAAGAGTAAATTATTTAAATTACTTGCTCTGCCTGTACCAAACATTTTGAAGACTGAGGTAAATGGCAAGTAAATAAGCTATTTAATAAATACTTATTTGTTCCTGAAACTGTTTTGGCTCAGTGGATAGAGCATCGGCCTACAGACTGAAAGGTCCCAGGTTCGATTCCAGTTAAGGGCATGTACCTTGGTTACAGGCACATCCCCAATGGGAGGTGTGCAAGAGGCAGCTGATCGATGATTCTGTTTCATCGATGTTTCTAACTCTTTATCCCTCTCTCTTCCTCTACATAAAAAAATCAATAAAATATATTAATAAATAAATAAATACTTATTTGTTAATATATTTTCTTTCTAAAGTTGCTCTAAGAGATGTCCTTAAGCTCAAATAACACTCAGTTCAATACCTATACCTTCTTCCTCTGCATTTCTAGGTCTAGAAAAAAACTCACGGTTGGTCACAAGATCCTTTGACTCTGCATCTCCAACCTCTTCACCAGCCATATAATTCACCAAAGAAGTGACCTTGTAAATTCCAGTGTCAGAAGAGGCATACGAAGAATTTGTGTTTTTAAAAATCATACTGGTATAGCATGGCATCCAAACAATTCAGTACATCTTTATTTGAGGACCAAGCATAAAAACTTTTCAAAATATATTGGCAAGGCCTCTCTAAATTCAGCCCCTATTGGCAAAATGAGAAAGGACTTAATACCTATAGAGAAAGAATATATTTAAAAGGCTAATTGGGAATGCAAATTTTAAAAAGGAAGAAACATTGTGTGATTATTGTCACCCACAATTAAGAGAGTAGCCTTCTCTCTCAGTTGACTGCAACATGTGAAGTCCTAGATCAGCACATTTTGGATTCTGGAAACTGGTGGACTTACTGTTGCTGCTGCTGCTGCTGATGCTGATAAGTGTTCACAAGAGTGAAAACTTACAGAATTTATATTATTTTCAAGTATTTTACATACATTATGTCAGTTGATTACCCATGCAACCTGTAGAAAACTATTACAGTTTTACCAGATTTTAAGCAAGGCACAGAGTGACTCAGATATATGTCTGAGCAAAATTGTTGAACTTTGACTAGAGGGTGAAATTGATGAAATACCCTCTTGAATGGTATTTTCTGCTAAATGAGTATTAAGGACCTCTGGTAAAGAGCTAATTCAGCATCTCTAAAAGACTAGTAATGGTTGAAGCAACTCTGGCCCAGGTATAGCTTCTTCAGGATAATCTCCTCCTCCTCCTCCTCCTCCTCCTCCTCCTCCTCCTTCTTCTTCTTCTTCTTCTTCTTCTTCTTCTTCTTCTTCTTCTTCACTTCTCCCCTGGGCCTCCTGCAGTCCGCTTAGCTGGCTCTCCCTTTATATTTCTGCTAATAAAAACCCTTCATTTCCTTCAAGGCCCAACTCAGCTACATCCAGCTACATTACAAACCACATTGATTTATCTCTTCTCTAAACTTCTTATTTTGGATTATACATAGTTTTAAAAAATCTGATAAAAGCTATGGACCTTGTCCCTTAAGGGATATCTGTTGGGCATAAGTGCTTGCACACTAATGTGCACATGCTCGTGTGCGCACGCGTGTGTGCGCACACACACACACACACACACACACACACACATGCACACACCTGTGGGTTAATTTAAGCATGGAGAAAACCTTGGAATAGACAGATTGCTGATAGAATCATTCTCCTCATTTGACTTTCATAAACCTCACTTGACAGGCAGATTCCAGATATTAAGTTTGACAGAGATCTACAGATCAATTAGGACATGAATTTGAACTAGGGTCTTCTGTAAATAACAATGAGGATGATTTTGGTGGGTGGAAGAAAACCCTGTTAGAACTGTTTACTTCGTCACTGAGAAGGACCATTCCTATCTACTCTGGAATAACTGATATACTCAATGTCAACTTAAACAGAATTATGATAACAAGCTATAACATATAAATATGAAGAGAGGACAAAGGCCAAGCCACTTACATGATGGTATTCCCTAAACAGATACCTTCAAATTTTTTGTATCTGATGTTCTACCACTGTTGTTACTGGTTTACTATTCCTTCACACACTGACTTCAACAGTTTATGCTAGAAATACCAAAGGGGAATAGTTTAGGAATAAAGTTCTTACAGAAATTGGCTGTGACTCCTTCTTACTGGATAATGACCACTGGATGGAAAGATTGTCCCTGGAGGCCACAGTGCTGGTGTAGGTGCAGATGAGAGTGACATTATAGCCAATAGTCACATTCACGACACGGTTTGGGATGTTCACTTGCACCACATTAACTTGACCTGAAAAGATAATCATCAAAAAGGTAATGGTACACACTCACATTCTGATGGTACTTATTAATTACAAAGCACTTTCAATGATATCTTATTTGAGGAATCCGAGGTGAAGAGGAAAAGGAAGAAGAAACCATAGAGGAAAACTGAGCAAGCAATTGGCATAGGGTAGGATAGTTTTTAACAAATTACTATGTGAAGATATTCAAATCCTATGTGATGGTGAGGTGATAGCTCTGAATTAGGATTTTTTTTCTGTGTAAGGATGGCCTTGAACAGAGGTTCTTAAAATGTTGTTTGTAGATCCACAAAGATCCTTAAGTATGGAGAACAACAAATCCAGTTTTCTCAGATCTGAAGGGTCCCTAGTATATGGGACTTTCCATTTTAAAACCAGGTAATAAAAGTAAATAAATAAAACCAGATAAGTCTCAATCAAACCATACTGGTTTGCTAGGACTTTCAGTGCTTAAACCAGAAAAGTTCCAGGAAAACTAGGACAAGTTTGTTGCCCTATCTCTAAGATCATTTTGTTAGGCTAAAAGATCAAAATTATATTCATAATAATATTAAAATGTTATTTTTCAATCTCGTCCTCTCATGAGTGTACACTGAAGTGTTCTAGAAGCTACATGTTAGATAATGATGTCATTGTTCTGGTAATTAATGGAATGTGTACTTGAGTATTTTTGTGTTTACTTTTTTTGTTTTGTTTGCTAATACATTAAATATAGATTGAAATAACCCACATAGCAAACATAATTTGGGGTCCCCAATAATTTTAATTGAAAATTGTATAGAATTAAATTAATATGCATACTCCTAATTGCAAGTAAAACTGAAGAAATATAAATAAAATAGGTGGATTGTATCAATGTCAGTGTCCTGGTTGTGATATTATACTATAGTTTTACAAAATGTTACCATGGGGTGAGATTGTCTAAAGTGTACATGGGATCTCTGTCTTCTTAAAAAATATTTAATGACTACAGAATCTATAGTGATATCCCATATTTCATTACTGATATTGGTGATTTATATCTTTCCTGTTTTTATTTTTACCAGTCTTGATAGAGGTTTGTAATTTTTGTTTATTGATTTTTTCCAAAGAACCAAAATTGTATTTCATTTAATTTTCTCTATAGTTTTCATATTTTAACTCCTATGACTTCAGCTTTTATTTTTTATTCTTATTTTTTAATTTTTTAAAATTTATTAAGGTATTATATGTGTACATAGCTTACCATTGCCCCCCCACCTCCCATTCATGCCCTCCCTCCCTAGAGTTGTGTTCGTTGGTTGTACTTATATTCATGCATACCAGTCCTTTGGTTGTTCTCTTATCTCCCCCCAGGTCTCCTTCCCCTCCCCGCTGTCATTTGACAATCTGCTTGTTTTATGGTGACTATCGCAGGACCACACGAATAGAATCCGCTCCTCCTCTGGTTCACATGGCCCCTCCCCCCAGGTCCCACTGCTTTCCCGGGGCACACAGCTCTCCCAGAACACATGGTCACCCTGTGGCACCTGGCTCACCCAGGGCACGCAGCCCCCTGGGACTGACTTCAGCTTTTAATTATTTCCTTCTTTCTGCTTGCTTTGGGATTGTTTTGTCCTTTTTTCTAGATCCTTGATGTAGAAACTTCAATTACTAACTTGAGACATTTCTTCATTTCAAATGTAAGTATTTAGTATTATAAAACTATCTCTCAGCAATGCTTTAGTTTCATGTTACATATTTCTATTTTTATTCAGTTCATATTTTAAATTTTTTCTTTGAAACTTCACCTTTGATCCATAGATTACTTAGAAGTGTGTTGTATAACTTCCAAGTGTTTAAAGACTTATTTCTGTTCTTGATTTCTAGTTTGATGAGTGTACTGAGAGAACAAACCCTATATGATTTCAATTTTTAAAAATATTTTTATGTCTATTTTATGGCTCACCACATGGTCTATCTTGGTAAATATTCTGTGGGTTCTTGGGGGAGGGAGAAAATGTATTCTGCTGTTATGGAGTGAAGTGTTCCATAAAAAGAGATATACTTTAAAACATCATGAATATTCACCAAGATAGACCAAGCTATGGGCCATAAAACAAACCCTAATGAATTTAAAAGAATAGAAGTCATACAATGTCTGCTGTTAGACCACAATGAGATTAAAGTAGAAATCAATAACAAAAGAAATTATCAGAAGGACCCCAAATACCTGGTGATTAAATAACATACTTCTGAATAAAAAACAGGTCAAGAAAAAAATTTAATAGAAAATTTAAAAATATTTTGAACTAAAATAAAAATGCCATTTACCAAAATTTATAGCATGTGTCAAAAGTACTCCTTATAGGGAAATTTATACAATTTAATACATATAATAGAAAAGAAGAATGAACTAAAAATCAATAAAGCTTAGGAAACTAAAAAGAGCGAGAGAAAGAGAGCTGATTAAATCCAAAGTAAACAGAAAAAAAGACATAATGAAAACTAGAGCAGAAATCAATGAAATTGAAAAACAAGAAATCAGTCGAGAAAACTAAAATGGGTTAATCACAAAAATCAATAATATTTATAAGACACAAATATTTATAATATTTATAAGACACAGAGGACACAAATTACTAATATCAAAAATGAAAAATGGTCATCAACGGAGATTCTATGGGCATTAAAAACAGAAATACAGGAACAATTTTATGCCCACAAATTCAGTAACCTAGATGAAATGGATTGAATTCCTGAAAAACATCATATTCCAAAACTTACACAAGAAGAATTATACAATTTGAACAGGCCTATATGTATTCTATAGCTATTAAAGAAATCAAATCAATAATAAATAACCTTCCAAAATGGAAAGCACCAGGTCCAGATGGGTTCATTAGTGAAATCTACCAAATATTTAAGGAAGAAATTATACCAATTATATCTACAATCTCTTTCAAAAACTAGAATAACAGAAGAATACTTCCTTACTCATCTTATGATGGCCACATCTCCCTAATACTACAACTAAACAAAGATAATACAAGATAAGAAATCAAATACAACTCATGAACAGATGCAAAACTCCTCAATAAATTCAACAATGTATAAAAATAATTCTACCCCATTACTAAGTGGAATTTATCCTGGGTATGCAAGCCTGGTTCAATTGATTTGAAAATCAATTAATGTAATTCATCACAATAGGCTAAAAAAATTTCACACAATCATATCAATAGATGCAGAAAAAGCATTTGACAAAATCTAACAACCATTTGTGATTTTAAGAACTCTCAATAAACTAGGAATAAAAATAGAGGAAAACATCCTCAACTTGATAAAGGACATCTATAAATACCTACAGCCAACATTGTACTTAATGATGAAAAACTAGAAGCTTTTCTTAACTAAGATCAGGAAGAAGGCAAGGATGTCCTCCCCACCAGTCCTTTTCTATCTCACAGTAGAAGTCTTAGCTACTGCAGTAAAACGTGAGAAGGAAATAAAAGATAAACAGATTGTGAAAGAAATTGCAAATAATATAATTGCCTATATAGAAAAGCCAAAAGAATCAACAAAGAAACTCCTGGAATTAATAAGTGATTATAGAAAGATTTCAGGATATAAGGTTAATACACAAAAGATTATTGTTTTCCTACATACCAACAATGAACAATTGGAGTTTGAAATTAAAAACACAATACAATTTACATCATCAAACTCCAAAATGAAAGACTTAAGTCTTTCATTATCTAACAAAATATGCATAATATCTGTATGAAGAATACGAAACACTCTGGTGAAATAAATTGAATTAAAAAACTAAGTAAATGGAGAGCTATTCAAGTTTATAAATTGGAGGACTCAATATTGTCAAGATGACAGTTCTTCCAAACCTAAACATAGACTTCCACATAAAAATTCCAGAAGTTATTTTGTGAATATTGACAAATTTATTCTAAAGTTTATATGGAAAACCAACACAATATTAAAGAAGAACAAAGTTGGAAGACTGACACTACCCAACTTCAAGACTTCCTATAAAGCTATAATATGATAATCAAGACTGTGTAGTATTGTTAAAAAATAGACAAATACATCAATGGAACAGAACAGAGAGACCAGAGATAGACCCAAATAAATACAGTCAACTGAGTGGCCAAATTATTATGCGTTCAGAGATAATAATAATCTGGCCACTCAGTGTATGTGATAAATAACTGTTATCCAAAATATACAAAGAACTCTTAAAGATCAATAACAGGTAAACAAGCAACCAGGCTGAAAAATGGACCAAAGGCCTTAACAGACATCTCACCAAAGATGATGCATGTATGGCAAATAAGCATATAAAAATATACTCCACATCATATGTCATCAGGGGAATGCAAATTAAAACAACAATAAGATTCCACTACATACCCATTAGAATGGCCAAAATAAAAAACACTGACAACACCGAATACTGGCAAAAAATGTGGAGCAACAGAAACTTCCATTCATTGCTGGTGGGAATGCAAAATGACTTCAGAAGACAGTTTAGTGGTTTCTTACAAAACTAAACATAAACTTACCATACTATCTAGCAATAGCACTTCTTGATATTTACCCAAAGAAGTTGAAAATTTATGTCCACACAAAAATTTTCACAGATATTTAGAGCAGCCTTATTTATAATTGTCCAAATTTGGGCACGTAAGATGTCCTTCTGTAGTTGAATTGATTAATTAACCATGGTATGTCCAGATAATGGAATATTATTCAGTGCTAAAAATAAATGAGCTATAAAGACATGAAGGGACATTAAATGAATATTCTTAGGTGGGAAAAGCCAATTCAGAGTCTACATACATGTGATTCCACCTCTATGATTTTCTGGAAAAGGCAAAACTATGGAGATAGTGGTTGTAAGGTGATGGAAAGAGGATGACAATGATGGGAACCAAGGATTTTTAGGGCAGTGAAAATAATCCTATATAATAAAGCCTAATATGCTAAGTGTCTGGCCTTCTAGTCATCTGTTCAACCAATCAAAGCATAATATGCTAATGATATGCTATGGGCACTTAACCACTTGCTATGATGTGCACTGACCACCAGGGGGCAGACGGTCAACTGGTTGACCAGTCACTATGATGTGCACTGACCACCAGGGGGCAGGCACTCCAACTGGTAGGTTAGCTGGCTGCTGGGGTCCAACTGATCGGGATGGAGCAAGACAGGCCAGATATGCCCTAGAGCCCTTCCACAGTCCCTTCCTGACTGGCCAGCCTCCTGCGTTCCTCCCTGGCCCTGATTGTGCACCAGTAGGGTTCCTCAGCCTGGCCTGCATCCTCTCACAATTTGGGACCCCTCAGGGGATATCAGGGAGCCGTTTTCAGCCTAATCCTGCAGGCCAGGCAGAGGGATCCCACTTGTGCACAAATTCATGCACTGGGCCTTTAGTTTGTATAATAATATAATGATGGGTACATGTCATTATATATTTGTCAAATCCCATATATATTTGTGTACTATGTTATGCAATTCCTATTTAATTTTTTTTTTATTTTAGCAGTCTCTTTTTTTTATGTTTTCTTTACGTTTGGTACACAGGCCTAAGCCTACTTTTGTGTGCTGTAATTCTAAGGCTAGTTTACTTTTCAGAGTCTTTTTGGTGTTGTTGTGGTCTGTTTGGTTTATCTGGTTTCACTAGGGTTTCAGTTTGTCCCTGATCCTTTTGTCTGAAGGGGTAGAAGTGTTTTCCAGGTCAGCCTCTGGGTATCTCTCAGTAGGGGATTGTTATTATGGAACACTCCTAGTGTCTCCGTTAATGTGAGGGAGAGTTACAGACCCACAGAGACAAAGAGCCTTCTACTGCTGTGGCTTTATCCCTCTTGTCTGTTCCATCCTCCCACTTCAGTATCTCTATGTGAAAGTAGATAGTCTCAGGCCCAGTGGAAAAGAAGCATGCTTTGTCTACTATTTTTGGTGGGACTCCTGATGACCCCTCCTTGCCAGTGGTATTGGGGTCATCTAATTTTATATGGACTCCCATTCCATCTGGGGCAAGAATGAGACAACTGGGTTCACTTCTGTTGGGTTAAGAGACACAAGACACACTGCCCCTCTGTGTTCCCCGGATCCCATGCTTTTTATTTTGTAATCATCTTTCAGAGTTCTTTCTTGGTTGTCTGTTGCATTATTTCCTGGGTTTGCACTTGTTCTTAGCAGGGGAAGCAAGGAGAAACGAGTCCATACCATTTTGTCCAAATCAGAAATATCCCTCAAGTTTTAAGAGCGTAAAAGGGGCATGAGACCACAAATTTTGAGAACTGGTGGTCTTGCAAAAGGGTGATCTGCTTGTATAATTCCAAAAAATACTGAAGAGCTCCCTACCCACAAATGCAACCTACTGTTGTACTTGAAATTCTCAGTACTGCATAAGCAGTACTATTTTCCAAAAGAGATATTATAGGGGATGATTTGTATAACACTATAGAGGCTTTAGCTAGTCTAAATAATTGGTTATTCTCTATTGCAAAATCAGAGAGTACAGAAGTTCTCCAGGATGGAACATAAGACTTTCAGGTAGATGTTAGAAGAAAAAGTCAAGTTTAAGAGATGTTCTCCATGCTACGCAGGGGGGGGGGGGGCAGGGAAGGGGACGGGGGGGGGAGCTGGAATGAGGTGTAGGGGTGGGATAAGGATACAGAGGTTACAGGAAGATCAGAGGAAATAGTACAGAAAGACAAATACCTAATGGCAGCAATTAGGCAAAAGGAACTCAGAGAAATGACAAACACTTGGAAAATTTTAAAGAGAAAGCAAATCATTATACGGATTACCCTTGTTTCCTGGATTCAGTAATTGTGTTCTCTTTCACAGCCAGGCCATTGGTCTAGCTGCTTTTCTGCCAGAGTTGGCTGTTTACATAGCAACTCATGTCTTGGTGAATTGAGAGAAGTACTTTAGGGTACACACCAATGCAACACCTTATAATTCCATGCAGTTTCTTCCCAATGTTCTCCTCCCCATGTTTTTCTGGTTCCCATAATGCCTCCTCAAAAAACAAAATTGGTCTGCAGAAAGCACCTATTTTATCCAATGGAAACTTAATTTGAGAAAGCTAAGTGGCACTCTTCTGCTCTCAAAAAGCCCATATCATTTCTCTTGGAAGTTCGCCATATTAATCTCTGGCTATGTCTAAATATTTACTTCAAAGTGTCTTCAAAATGTTCAAAATATAATGAATAAAATGGGAATTTGATGGCTATTAAAGTTCCCAGAAACTTTCCCCTGAAAATAGAGATTTTGAAGATACTACATTTGGCCATCATTTTTGTCCTCTAATGTGGGTTCCAATATCTGCTATGGCATTGACTAATGATGGGAACTTAGAACCAGGTAAGGCCCAAATCAAATAAAAAATAAAACAAAACAAAAAACCTTTAAAGGATGTTCTCAGTGAAAGAGTTTGAAGGCAGAGTAAGCACAGTTCTCACACAAGGCAAGCCATGGAAGAGGCCAGGGTGCCTATCAACAAATACTTGTTGAACATTTTTTTGTGCCACAAACAACACAGACACAATCACTGCCTGCCATTTCAATGCAGTAGGGAAGCCATTTATAGCACAGAACAGAACAGAGGCACAAGAAAATCAAGGATTTGTGAACTATAAATCTGATTTAAACATTTTCAACATTTTAAAATTGACAACATATAATTATATAAATAATTTGAGATCTGTAAAAATTCAACAATATCACCTTGGAATAAAGATGGTAACCTCCAAATCTACTGTAAGACAATATATTTTAAGAATATGTGCTCTGTCATATAAATAAGCAACAATTGGAAAGACAATATGCCCAATTTTAATGTCCAGATTCCCAAAACTCAGGGATATAACTAATTCTTAAATTCTGAAGAAAAGATGATTTTCAGAAATTGCCCATCCCTTAAATATAGTAATAGTATAATTCAGAGCTAAGAGCTATATTTTTCCAGACAAACTTTAAAAAAAATCTTACACCATTCAACTAGTATATGTTATTTAAACCTCTGGGCTCATCCTGTAGTCCAGCACTGTGCATAGAACTTTTTGTGATGATGGAAATATTCTATCTCTATACTGTCTAATTCAGTAGCCATTACCCATATGTACTTACAAAGCACTTGAAATGAGGCTAGTGTGACTGGGGAATTGAATTTTTTAATTTTATTTAATTTTAATATATTAAACTTAGCCACATGTAAACAGTGAACAGAACAAATTTAATCTTAAATTAGAGGTGATTCTGTGAGTATCAGGAGAAAAAAATTCTCCTTCCTTTGAATTAATTTTCTCTAAATTGAAAAATTGTTTAAAAATTGAAAAAAGGCAGAAAATTTTCTACATTAACAAAATTGTGAATAAAGAGCAAAATAAAGATAAGTACCCAAGGGGGGGGGGATGTGGGGAGACTGAATAAAGAAGATGAAGGGGTTAGCTAAAGAGTGTATATATATATATATATATACCCCATGGACAATAGTTTGGTGAAAGCCAAGGGAGGGGGAGGTGGGCAAAGGGCAGAAAAAAGGGTAACGTCTGAACTTTCGTCAACATGAAAAATGTTTAATTAAAATATTAGTACCTGATTTAAACAAAATTTAGGATTTCAATTCACTCATGACCTGATTGAATTATATAAACACCAAAAAAACGCACATGGTTAAAATATGTGTGACTGCTTTTAAAAAACCAGTGCTATTATTAAAGGAAAATAATCCATGATGCATAAATAAATTAATTAATTAATATTCTAAAATGATTTTAAATACTTGTGTTTTGGTTGTGATTGTTCATTTACTTATTTGACACTTGCATTGTGGCAGGCACTTTGCTTATGGGGGGTTATTCTCCTAATATACCACAACAAAATAATCCTCTAAGTATTCATATTTAATCTGACACATTTAAAGTGATTTAATTGCCAAAACCGGTTTGGCTCAGTGGATAGAGCATCAGCCTGCAGACTGAAAGGTCCCAGGTTCGATTCCAGTCAAGGGCATGTACCTTGGTTGTAGGCACATCCCCAGTAGAGGGTGTTCAGGAAGCAGCTGATCGATGTTTCTCTCTCATCGGTGTTCCTAACTATCTCTCTCCCTTCCTCTCTGTAAAAATATCAATAAAATATATTTTAAAAAATAAAAATAAAAAATAAAGTGATTTCATTTCCAGCAACTTCATGTATAATGGCATCATTTTTTAGTTAGAAGATAATATAAGCAAATGATCACTCACTTTTTTTTTTATTTGACTGCAAAAAGAAAGTTCAAATATATTACTGCAAAAAACAACACACATTTCCAACGGGTGACTGATATATATTACAAGCACCTAACATGATATGCATAAACTTTTTGCCAAAGACATCTTTGATTAAAATTATTTTTCTAACATAGAATTTAGCCTAGGACTCCCTAAGGAGTCACCGGAAAGATTTTGATTAAAATAAAACCTGGCCGAAACCGGTTTGGCTCAGTGGATAGAGCATCGGCCTGCCGACTGGAGGGTCCCGGGTTTGATTCCTGTCAAGGGCATGTGCCTTGGTTGCAGGCACATCCCCAGTGGGGGATGTGCAGGAAGCAGCTGATCGATGATTCTCTCTCATCGATGTTTCTAACTCTCTGTCCCTCTCTCTTCCTCTTTGTAAAAAATCAATAAAATAAAATCTGCCTTGCTTAGTTGTACAGAAACTTCTTTTTAAATATGTTGAGAAAATCATTTCTGGAACCATCACTAAGGCCCTACAGGGATTGACAACTTTAGCTCATAAATTTGCTAGAACCCTGGGATTGAGGATCCTTTCTCCAATTCATTAAAGCAATAGTTTGGAAAGTGGAAGAGAGAGATGGTATCCCCCCATAAGCAAAGTGCCTGCCACAATGCACCATTATCCAAAGGTTAATTGAAACTGCATCAATCAAACAGCAAAATAGTCTTCTCCTAGACATTGTAGAGCATGAAAGTCAATGAATGTTAGCCAAATTTGAAGAAAAGAGTTTAAATAAAGAAAAGGGGAGAATTGTGATAATAAATAAGTAATATTTTCTGTCAGAGAACAGTTTAGGCAGCTGCCATTTTGCACTGTGTAACTTGGCAGCCACCATTTTGGCCAGTATGACTTGCAGCTCCCCTAGGGGCTGCCATCTTGAAACTGCAAAGGTCAACCACTTCCTTTGAATTAGCCAATCACAAAAGACTGTGGGCCTGAGCTCCAATAAAGAGTAAGGGACAGGTCACATGCATCAGAATTAAAAAGCCAAGCAGACCACCTGCTCAGTATACGCATGGTTCCAGACCATGTGTGTGCGCACCTTCCTGCAGGAGTAAAGATACATGCTTTACAAAAAAAGAAGAAAAAAATCATTTCTGATTGTTTAGAGTTTGGGAAAATAATTCATTTTTTTTATTTTTCAAGCTTTATTGACATATAACATTGTATAAATTTAAGATGTGCAAAATGTTGAGTTGATACACATATATATTATAAAATGATTACCATCATAGGGTTAATTAACACTTTCATCACATCACATAATTACCATTTATTTATTTATTTTTTTTGGTGTGAACACTTAAGATCTACCCTCTTAGCAACTTTTAGGTATGTAATAGAGAATTATTAACTATAGTCACTATGCTGTACATTATATCCCCAGAACATATTCATCTTATTAGTGGAAGTTGGTACCCTTTGACTAACAGCTCCTCATTTTCCTCACCCATCCACCATGATAACCATCACTTTACTCTCTGTTTCTCTTAATTCAGGTTTTTTAGATTCCACATAGAAGTTCAATCATACAGTATTGTCTTTATCTGACATTTTATTTAGCATAATGTTCTCAGGGTCCATTTATGTTACAAATGGCAGGATTTCGGAAGATATTCATTCTGTCAATAAATATTTCCTTTGTGCCCACTATGTGCCTGGCACCATGCTTGATACCAAACACATGATATTTTTTCTGACCAGGAAACAAGTTCAGCTAGCCCACCAAATTATACATCTATGGAAACATTACCAGTTGCCTCACAGCCATATCTGGATCAATTGATGAACACTACTAAAATCAGGTATAGATTATTAAAGTCTTTCTCTGACTTCTATATATAGGTAAGCATGGCAATTAACAATATACTGTATTATACCACATTTCCATTCCATCTGCTAGATTGTCACTACTATATTTTGATTTGGGCCAGCTAGACCGTGTATGTATAGATACACAGTATACACAATATGTAAGTTACAAACCCAATTTTTTAATGTAATATATACACTTGCAAAGGGGGAAAAAAGAAATTTACCCAAATTTGTGATAACAATTGCTGGTGATTTTTATTTTCTTATTTATATGATTCTATATTTTCCAACTTTTCTACAATGACCACACATTACATTTATAATTAGTAAAAATTATATATATGTTAGCTACAGTAAAAAAAAAAAAGCAACACATTCTTACAACTGTTACAAAACTGCTGTCTAGTATAGGCCAGATGAAGGCCTACATAGAAAAATAGATGTTGACAACAGTGTGATTTTAGAGGGCTGGTGTTGGAGACCCAGGGGTGACCCAATTAGCTTATGACTCTAAGATCTTTAGAGGAAACAAAGACTTTCACTGTGTAAAGTTAAGGTTTGAAATGAATATTCCTGAGGGAAAGGAAAAATAGTAACATCTGTTTTCAGCAAGATGGAGGTTGAGAAAGGCAGCTTTTTCCAGCTCTAAGTCCTGGTTAGATCATTGGATAAATGCAATATTCCCTTCTGGTGACTCCATAGAACATGTTGGTTTAAGCATTTCATAATGGACATTTAAATAACTATTACTAAAAAACATGTAGTTTTAAAAAGTAATACTGGTTTATTCTGGTTACAAAAATAGTATTTTTTTTTTTAGAAACCCTGGAAAAATTGGGGAATAAAATTAAAATCATCTATGACTTCATCACCCAGAGGTTATCACTATGAGCAACAGTTTAGTATATAACCTTCTAGAAATTTATTCTAGGCATGTGTCTGTATCTTGCTTTTCATTTAACATTTTATCCTGAGAATTTTCTTATATCATTAAATGTACTTGATAAACCTCATTCTAATGACTGCCTAATATTACTGATGGCTTAAAGATATCATTTTGGGATAAGGAATATTATTGTATCTACCATGGATCTAATTTATCATAAGAGCAGATTCAAAATATATCTGGTATTTGAAAAAAACTAGCCAAAGATTTTTCTGACTTAGTGATCTCTTATGGGTATAACCAACATCGGGATTTTTTACTGCTCAAATCCCTGAAAATACCCATATTGGGCACAATAATAAATCACTCACATATTTTTCAAAATACAGGCTTAGCCTCAGAAAAGTACAAGTTCCTAAGAAATGTTAGATAATAAAGCATGGCGGGCTCTCCCAGCCAGGCTCTGCCTGCTGTAGCAAGGTCCATCACAGGGAGCTTAAAGGAAATAAAACTATAAAATTCAAACAAAATAGAAAATATATCTTTAGCACAGGCTTGAGCTTCTAAGTTCATCTGTTCAACTTCCAAAGTAAAAAATATATATATAGAGGAAGATAGAGAGAAAGAGAGCGAGAGAGAGAGAGAGAGAGAAAGAGAGAGAGAGAGAGAGAGAGAGAGAGAGAGAGAGAGAGAGAGAAGGAGCTGTGATTTTTCATTTAAAATATTTTAAATTCAGAAGATACATAAACCAATTCTTTTTACAGGCTTTCCTCCCAAATCAGTATGGCACATATTTGCTATGTAAAATTTCTAAAATTTATTTTACTCAGCATACTGATCATATGTCCTTTTCTGTACAGGAGGAGAACATTCTATGTAAAAATGTACAATGTACAAAATGTACAAGTTCAAAATGAAAAGCCCCATTCCCAATTTTCTTTTGTAGTTTGGAGATCCTTTCCTTACCTACAAGGCAGTTTAGGATCAGAAAGACCTTCCAAAATGCAAACACCATGGTGGCGAAGTTCGTTGAGCGCAGCTGGGGACCAGTAGCTTGCTTGGGCTAGGCTGAGTCTCAAACTGGCTTATTCAGTCACAACGAGATTTGGCAGTCTTATCTACAGGCATCACGGAACAAACAAGCTTTTTCGGGCTGACTTATTGGGTGCAGACCTTTCACAGAGCAGATTTCTGTTTCTTTGAAACACTTTTCATGGGGCGTGTTTTCTTGATATATTTGCTACTGTGTTAATAATAAACCAACATATTTAAATTCTTCAAGCTCTTTGTACACAGATTCTCTCAGTTTTATTGTTTAAGATCAATCTTAATAAAAGTTATACTTGGGGGGGGGGATATAGTTGGAAGAAAGCCTATGCAAATAAAAGTTGGCAAGGCTAATTAATTTCAGATATTTCCATAAATGTCTAAAAGCATTGATTCACTAACATCCTTTAACAAATTAGGACCATAAATTGGTGCTCTAAGATTTACTCAAGAGTCGGGGTTCACAAGAAGGGCACAGGGGTTATAAAACATTAATTTCCATGTGAACAAATTCTGGACCTGTCACGCTTTTTCAAAGCCCTGGTAGTTCTCATTACCATCCATCAAAACTGGCAATAAGGCCGAAACCGGTTTGGCTCAGTGGTAGAGCGTCGGTCTGTCGACTGAAAGGTCCCGGGTTCGATTCCGGTCAGGGGCATGTGCATTGGTTGCAGGCACATCCCCAGTAGGGGGTGTGCAAGAGGCAGCTGGTTGATGTTTCTCTCTCATCAACGATTCTAGCTCTGTATCTCTCTCCCTTCCTCTCTGTAAAAAATATCAATAAAATATATATTAAAAAAAAACTGGCAGTAAAATGAATTCTATGCTTGCCTTCTGAGTTAGAAACCTTACAGCATTTATTCACTCACCTAATTTTTAAAAATTGGATGAGTGAATAAATGCTTTAATACTTCAGTTGGATGAGTCTGAATATTTGCAGAATTGGGTAACTGAACAGGTGTTACAGGACTTCCTTGGAAAGGGGGTTCACTAGGAGGGAACAGGCAGGCTGCACAGATGAGAAGCCTTCATATGAACATGAGCTTCTAACAGAGTTCCTCTTCTGCTTAAGTTACCTTCAGATACATAAGCACCTCCTCTGGATCTTCCCCTGAGGTCTCAAAGTCTTGCTGTTTCCATCTTTACAGTGGCTCTCTGATTTGTCCTTTCCCTAATCTGCAGTTTCCATCATGGTCCAAATCCAGATCCTCAATCCCTGGCCTACTATAGCAGCTTCCTAAGTGGTATCCCTGACTTCTTCCTCCTTCATCCTCTGTACCAACTACATGCTAATGTTCCAAACTTGATTAAATATCTTCAAAAACAATATTATGGGCTATTTCATCAAATGTTAAGTCCAAAATCCTTAATCTGGATTCCCAGACTTCCCAAATCTTCTCCTCACCTCTTCTAAACTTCAGAGACCTTTAAATTATCCACCTGAAAAATACTGTCAAGATTTATTGCCTCAAAGTATTCATTCACGTGAAATATGTACAAGTTTCAGAGATATGTTTTATAAACTCTAAGCTATGGGAGATGTTTGACCCTCATCATACATTAGCCAAGTCGATTTCCTACCACTTCTCAGAAAGCCATTTTGCTTCCATCAGGCCTGATTTATTCTCACAACCTGCATGCTCATATTTGATACCAAACCTTGGCTCCAGGTGACTTCCATCATTACTTAGAATTTTCTCCTTCCTGTTGTTTTGCTTGGGGCCAGCTATTTAGATATTTAAATATATTCTTAGTGCAAATCAGTCATGCTGTACTATGTGAAAATTTCATAATACCCCTGTCAGGGCTTTCCCTTGGATAAATTCACATTGTATATAGAGCTAATATCCTACAGGTGGCCCTGGGATAACTAGGGTAGAGGGTATGATTCAAGGCTATTGCCAAAATATATCTGTACCAGAATGTCTCAGACACTCTAGAATATTTAGGTAAAATGCCAACATTTATATTATGTGGGACCTAACTCAGACAGGTAGAATTATGTTAAACTCTCATAGACAATTTAGATTTTCTGATTCAGACTGAATTTTGATGTTTTGTATTATTTCTCAGAAGAAGTGGATCACTAACTGGCATATGAAATATTAATTATCTCACATTTTACAGGAATTTATAATTTTTAAAATGCTTTTTCATTTTAACAACTGACAATCAAATAAATAGGTCAGGCATTATCTACATTCTTTCCATGAGAAAATGGAGGCTCAGAAACGTTGTGTCTCTCCCAAGGCCACATAGTACGCAATAGACGCTGTCTCTCCCATCACACAGCACAGTGGCACATTGTAAATGTAATGTAACAAACATTCTACTGTTTCTTTTGGGAACTTTCAGAAATTTGCTGTATCTGACTTATCCCTCATTTTTAACTTAAAAATTACAAAATAATACTTTTATTGTAAAGAGATTTTAAAGAACAAAGAAGTAGTCACAGGGATGTAAAGTACAGCATAGGGAAAATAATCAATAGTATAGTAATAACTATGTACATAGTTATAGTGCCAGATGGGCACTGGAAATATCGGGAGGAACACTTTGTAAGTATATGATTGGCTAACCACTGTGCTGTATACCAGAAACTAATACAGATTAATGTATGTAAAATGTCATTAAAAATTAAAAATTAAAAAGAACAAAGTATACAGAGAATAAAGAGAAAATCTGCGTTCCCTCAATAACATGTGTAATCCTAAGCCATGCTCACAAGCAATGGAAGTTTCACATTTTTCTCAGACCTTTATAAATTTACACACAGAGAGACACAAATACACATGATTTTTTTTCACATAAAGGTAATCATAATACACATATTGTTCTATAATTTGCTTTTTAACCTTCAAAAAGCATTTTTAATTATCTCTTTTACATCACAATGAACAAGTACATCTATAAATCTACCCTATTCATTTTAAGGCTGCATGGTATTTCATAGTATGAATGTACCACAACCTATTTAACTATTCTCCTATTGATAAATTCTTAGGTCATTTCCATTTTTCACCAATATAAACACAAAGTGAACATCCTTTTGCCCATAACTCTGCCCATTTTGTATGATTATTTCTTTACATTAGGTACATAGATATACAATTGCTGAATCAAAGAGTGTGAAAATTTTAATTTTGGGTAGATTATGAAAAATTGTCTATTAGAAATTCTTTACAAATCTACACTTCCAGTAAGAGTGTATAAGCATATCTGTTTTTCCAAGGCCTTGTCAACCATAAAAATCATCAGTGTTTTATTGTTATTAGTATCATAGGTGAAAATTGTTGTTTTAATATGTATTTCTCTAATGAGGTCAAACCTTTTTTCATAGGTATACTGGTCTAATCGGTGTTCCTTTACCTGTGAATTTCCTGTTTGTGGCCTTAGAGCATTTTTCCATTGAGTTATCTTTTAATATTGTAGAAGTTTATATTTTATGAATCTTAATATAAATTTGGTATATACATCATAAATACTTTCTTTCAGTCCATCACTTTTAAAAAATTATCTCCTTACCAGAGGGAAATGGGGGTGGGGGAAGCAGAAGAGGGTAAAGGGGGGTTAAATGGTGATGTAAAGAGATATGACTTGGGGTAGTGAACACACAATACAATATATAGATGACATATTATAGTACATCTTAAACCTATACAATTTTATTAACCAATGTCATCCCAATAAATTCAATAAAAATAACATTTTAAAAGTATTTTTATTACCATAAAGAATTTTTCATTTTGTTGTAATTAAATCTAGCAACTTTTTTATTTTATAGCTTCTGAGTTTCATATCTTCCCTAAGAAAGCCTTTCCAAATCCAAGACTATAGAAGTATCATTAAATATTATCATATCATTATATTCTTTCTAATATTTCTATAATTATGTCCTGAATTTCATTTATGGCAACTTTGTCCTTCCATTGCTCAGGCCAAAAGTATTGTATTATCCTTGACTCTTCTTCTCTTGTGTACCACATTTAATTAATTCATCAGCAAATTCTTGGGGTTTGTGTTCAAAATATATCCAGATTCTGTCCACTTTCTCACTTCACTGCTAACATCCTGGTTTGAGCCACCAGCATCAGTTGCCTATATCACTGAAATAGCTTCCTAATTTGTCTTTGTGCTTCCTCCATCTTCCCTTCCAGTATGTTATTATAGCAGCCAGAATGATCCTTTTATATATGTCATATAACATTTCACTTTTGCTCAAGATCCTCCAATAGTTCCTAATTCCTGTCAGAGTAAAAGCCACAAAGTCTTTAAAATATCTTAGAAGACCCTAAAATAATATGCCTCACCCACTCCACCACCTCTCTAGCCTCATTTCCTACCATTCTTCTCCTTCTCACTCTGCTCCAGCCACATTATTCTTTTTTTTAAATAAATCTTTATTGCTCAGATTATTATAATTGTTTCTCCTTTTTCTCCCTCAAAGCTCCCTTCCACCCAATTCCCATCCCACCCTCTGCTCTTACCCGTCCCCCCCCACATTGTCCTCATCCATTGGTATATGATTTTAATCCAGTCTCTTACTGCACCCCCACCCCCTATTCCCCTGATAATTATCAGTCCACTCCCTTTCTTTGTCCCTGATTCTATTATATTCACCAGTTTATTCTGTTCCTCATATTTTTAAATTTTTTCCCCGTATTTGAATTTCAAGTGGGACACTCTCTCCCATTTGCTGTTATAGGGAAATACAACAAAGTGTTCTGTAGCAAATGGCTGCAGACTGTCTAAATTTCTCAGGACCACACAAATAGAATCCGCTCCTCCTCCAGTTCACATCGCCCCTCTGGGTCACACTGCTCCTCTGGGTCACACGGCTCCCCTGGGTCACACAGCTCCCCCAGGTCACACTGCTCCTTCAGGTCACATGGCTCCCCGGGGTCCCATGGCTCCCTTGGGTCACACGGCTCCCCGGGTCACACAACTCCTCTGGGTCACACTGCTCCCCCGGGTCATACTGCTCCCCCAGGTCATACGGTTCCTCTGGGTCCACTGATCAATGTTTTCTTATCCTGGATCCCCCGGGGCCCAGGCCTGCTGCTGCCAGCGAGCAGGAGGACAAAGAGAGGAAAGATTGGGGAGACTCCAGCCGACTCCACCATAGTAACTGCCGCTGCTCTCATTTCACATGTTCAGGCTTTCTGGGTTTAGGTGTTTAGAGTCCCAGGCCACAAAGAGTGTTCTGGGCACATCCTCTCTGTTCTCCGTCATGCTCCACGAGTAGGTCTGCTCCACCATGGTGCTGGCTCTTGGGGGCTCAGCAGAGGCTCCAGCCAGGCCCAGAGGCGGGGGATGGACAGGCGATGGCTCGCTCAGGCTGCAAGCGGAAGGCGCAGCTGCGGCCCTGCGCTGGCTCCATAGCTCACACGGTGGGCCGGTTGGGAAGGCTGCGGGCATGGAAGCCGGGCTCCGAGGTGGCCCACTCCCTGGGCCCAGGGCAGGGCGGGCTCCACTCCCAGTGGGTCTCCCTCACCAGTGGCGGCAGTGGTGGCTCAGCTGCGGCTCTAAACTCAACATGGTGGAGGTGGTGCTTCTCTTTCTTTCTAGTTGTAGATACCCTACTCCGCCAGCTTTCCTGTGGTTTTGATGAAGTCCTTTTTGATTTTAGTTGTTTGTTTGTTTTTTTAAATTGTTGATGAGACAGCAGCTTACGAGACTACCAGGCCACCATCTTGGTTCCCGTTCTCACACTATTCTTATAGATCCTTGAACTAACTAGGCATACTCCCACTTTTTAGTGCATTTGCACTGGCAGTTGCTTCTGTTTGTGACATTTTAACCCCAGATATCAATAAGGCCAACTCCCTCATATTCCTCAAGTCTTTGCTTAAAAGTTAGTTTTCAACTACACCTCCCTTGTTCACACATTTTAAAACAGCAGCTTTCCTCACTCCAGCCCTACCTTTTTTCATTTTCTGTAGCACATATTACTTTATATACAGTTTACTTATTGTTTAGTTTTTCACTAGAATGAAGTTTCAAGGGGGCAAGCGTTTCTATTGTTTTATTCTCAGTTCATTCTAAGAACCTAGAATAGTGCCTTTCACATAGCAGGTACTTAATAAATATTCATTAAGTGAATAAACTTGTGGATCTGGAATTGATTTATTTGGATTTCTTTTATTATTGTATGAGATAGGTTGAAGTGCTTTTTAATGTTCTAATGCCCTAAATAGGAGAAAATTATTACCCATTGAGGGAATCTGCTCTTTGGAAATAATGAGGTCATTCATGGCTCATTCTAATGAATAAGATAGGTGATTAAGTTCATTAATGCTCTTTTGTGGCCAAGAAGTGAGGCATAATTATAAAGTAATGACCCTGCTGTCTTTGTGTGGCTTGGGAGCTGACTCAGAAGGCAGTCTTGGGTTTCCAAAAGACAAGCCAAGGCTATTCTTATGGCACCAGAATCAGAGAGAGGGAAAGAGAGACAGAGATGAAGATAGAGGTGGAGATCTGGGAGTAATGCTTTTCATATGCAGTTTTTGATCACTGAAGTAGTCATCATTAAAAATCAGAATTTATTAGAATTCTTTATACATATTTGTATGATCTTTAAATTTCTGAATTACATATAGAAGGGTGCAATATAGTTGGTACTTAGAGTTGAAAGATTTTAATTAATTCTTGTTGGAATTTCAAAGAAGGTATTTCAAAAGTTCCCTGTACAATCACAAAACCATTCGAGGTTCATTGCTTTTGCCAACTGCCTGCCTGGCATATTCACTTATATCTCTGTCTCTAAACCTGTGCTTCCAACCTCTGTTGCTCATGTTCCTACCCTGTTTCCCCGAAAACAAGACAGTGTCTTATATTAATTTTTGATCCCAAAGATGAGCTAGGTGTTATTTTCAGGGGACGTATTATGTTTCCATGAAGTAGGTCTTATTTTCGGGGGATGTCTTATTTTGGGGGAAACATGGTATTAAAATTCTTCACTGGGGTATTCTTGATTCCTACTTTTATTCCAGCTGCCATGCCACTACCATAAAATCCTACTGAAAGCTTCTCTTCAGTCCCTAGTCTCCTTTCTATCTCCTGCCAATAGGAGTTCAGTCTCTATTAACTCCTATTTAGATGATTTCATCAGCATGCTAGTCTCCCTCCTGGCCTCCAACATTCCTCTCCCTCGGTTCATTTAGAACCCTGCCATATACATTTTCCTAAAGTTCAATTTAATTGTGTCATTCTCATACTCAAAATGCTTCAATGACTCCCCATCACTTTTGGCTTACACATAAGCATTTTTGTCTGGCATTCAATAAGCAACCAACCTACCTTTCTTGTCTATTTTTTGTTATTTGTAACACCAAAGAATGCCAGAGCTGGCTGAAGTTTTACAAGTGGTCAACAAAACTGAATATTCCCTGTTCCCTGAATATATGCCTCACTTTTTCACCCCTGTGCTTTTACAAGGATATATCCTACTCCTAGATTGCCCACCCCACCAAGTCATTGTGGGAGCCTTGTCACAAAACTAAATCCTTCATAAATTGTCTCCTAATTCTCACATGATATGATCCCACCTTTACAACTTCAGTTACAAAATACCTTTTTCACAGCATTTAAAGAATAACAGCTATTTGTAAACCAGTCCTCTTCATGCCTCAAAGAATGCAATCTCTTAAGAAGAATAAGGACTATGTTTAGGTGGAGAGAGAAAGAGAGAGAGAGAGAGAGAGAGAGAGAGAGAGAGAGAGAGAGACTCAGAGACAATTAATCCTCTCCACAGTCTGATGAGGTAGGTAGTATTATTATTCCCATTTCATAGGTGAAGAAACAGAAGCACAGGGAAAGTGATAAATTTGCATAAATCTCATGTATAGCAATAGTAGGCTCAGGACTCTTACCTCTCAGCTAACTTCAAATATTTCTATTGTATAAGCCACATCCTATTTCCATGCACAATTATGTAGTTTTCCATTTTCTTTAGCAGCAGTACCTGTTGACTCCTGGTTCTTCTCCCTGTCCTTGATTGTCACATTTAGTGAGCAGCCATTTTTATTTTGCTTTACCATTTTCTTATTGGGAAATGCTTGCCAGTGATCTTTTTCACAAGTAAGGCTGCTGCTGATCAAAGCTTCAGTCCCTGGTAACCACCTTATTGCTAAAAATTAGGCTCAGAGAGACTTTTTTGGAAGATCACATAAATACCAGAAACAGGACCTCAGCCCAAGTCAGCTGGCACCAGGACATGTGAACTTAATTTATGGGATACTGTGACTTTAAGGACATGGCCTAATAATGTTTGGTGAACTCACTTTTTCAAGTTCATTGTATAGCAAAGTGACTATTTGAAAGGGTATCACTTATTTGAATGTGCATTACCTGGTATCTCTCTTCCTTCCTCTCTGAAATCAATAAAATATATTTTAAAAAAAGAAGTGGCACATAATTCTACAATTCTCTAACCTAAAAGACTGGGACTTCCAGACTAGGGATTCTAGAATAAGAAACTCTCAAATGAACTATGTGATGGGCTTGTGCAGTGAAAAACTCTCCCTTCTCCTTCCCATCCCCGTGTGTAAGAACTGGAATTTCTCCTGGAGACTAACCTGGTGTGAACAAAAAGTCCCTAAATGTGCTGGACACCTTACTGGTATTCCTTCAGAATCTTCCAGAGAACTGCCGGAGGTGGCCTCCATTAAGGCTGTGAAGCAAGGACACTTCAGAAGTATATTTGGATAGAGCCATGGAAGTTTCTGTCCTCTTGAATTTTGGAAATGTTTGTTTCCTGTCCTGGAAGGAAGAATCATACAGAAAGTCTCTTTTACGAAGTCGTGTTTTAACATTAAGTATGAGTCAGTCTGTGTTAAGTAGCCTGGGATTGCTTACCTAGTGATAGTAGGGAGACTGGAAAGGGTTAGTACCAGGAACTTCATGTTAACCGATAGTGTGACTCAACCTACTGTGTACATTAAAATGTTTGAGGAAGCCTACCCCTAGGCAATTTGTGTTGACGCACTGTACAAACACGTCATAGATTCTGCTTTGAAAAAATACACATGTGCAGGCACAAGCATGTGCATATGTACATGTGCGTGCCCATATGCACACACACACGTACATACCTATTTCACCCATATAGGTTTTAGACTCTCTAATTTCTTCTAATTGGGAGAAGCCAAGCTTGATTTGAAGGGGAATAATCACATTCTAATTATATATTTGCAAGGCTCTTTTTTTTTTTTTTAGCCAGTCCTATTTGACATGTCTAAAAATGTCATACCCAAGTGAAATTAATCATAAAAACCAGAGATCCTTTTGGATCCAAGAGATTGAAGAGTTTCACAGCTATTGAGCTGATTGATGGTACCTTTGACATAGTAATAAAAGCTGCCAAATGATGAAGGCTCACTAAATGACAGCCCCTAGGTTAAGCATTTTATATGCATTATGTCTCATAATAATCCTATTAAGGAAGTATTAGTTATACTCTTCATTTTACATATGAAGAAAAAGTTCAAAAAATTAAAATTAATTTTTATTGGTCAAACAGTTTGTAAGTGGTGGAGACAGGGCTTGGGCCCAAGTGTGACTGCTTCAAGCCCATGCCCTTGCAGATTATGTGATGTGACCTCTCGGCACTGAACAAAGGACAGTAAAATACATAGTCAACACAGCCCCAGCTTTCCTGGCTCACACTCTTGCTGTGAAGACAAGACAAATACACACAAATCAGGGATTAATATTAAGAAATATCTATACTAATAATAGATTAAGGCCATCACAACCAGAAGGACAACTGGTCACCATGAGGAGACCCAACTGGATCAAGGGTGTGGCCTGCCTTCAAACCGCCGGTGGCCTCTAGCCCAGGTCAACCCAGTGCCCCAGAGGGGATCCCCGCCACAATTGGGGGTATTGCTGGCCTGCAAACTTCTGGCAGCCCCTCACCTAGGTCGAGGCGGCACTGGGGGCTGGGAGTGTGTGGTGCAATCTTTTAAAAATAAAGAAAGGGCTGAAATCGGTTTGGCTCAGTGGTAGAGCATCGGTCTGTGGGCTGAAAGGTTCCAGGTTTGATTCCGGTCAAGGGCATGTATATTGGTTGTGGGCACATCCCCAGGATGTGCAGGAGGCAGCTGGTTGATGTTTCTCTCTCATCGATGTTTCTAGCTCTCTATCCCTCTCCCTTCCTCTCTGTAAAAAATCAATAAAATATATATTTTTAAAAATAAAAATAAAAATAAAGAAAGGGCAGTTTCTCAAAGTGCAGTCAACAAGGCACAGTTCAGAGCAGGGGGACTGGGCCCACCACCAGGTGCAGGAACTCGGAGTCTGGGCAGAAGGGCCTGAGTGCTAGTGGCTGGGCGGCCTCAGAGTACCATGCAGAGGTACTGGACAGACCTCACTGGATGGTGCCGGCAGACTGGGTGCCAGGTAGGCCAAAGGTCCTTGGGTTCTGGAGCACCAGCCTGGCTAGTCCACACAGCCAGATGCCACCAGGAAGCACAGAAATGCCAAAGCCCCAAAGGACCCCGCCATGAAACAGACCCAGTTCAAATACTGGAGCAGAAACAAGAAAACAGTGGCACCTGTTGAACCTCAGCTGGGACTGTGCCCACGGATCTGTCTGCAGGGTTTCTGCACCCTGGCCATGGCCCCATGGCCGATGAAGCTCTGCAAATCTTGATTCTGGAGTTACCTATCTTAGGAGGTAGGCAAGTGGAGTCAAAAATAGCAAGATTAGTGTGTGTGTGTGTGTGTGTGTGTGTGTGTGCATTTATACACATACTAGAGGCTCAGTGCACGAAATTTGTGCGCAGGGGTATGTGTCCCTCAGTGCAGCCTGCACCCTCTCCAATCTGGGACCCCTCGAGGGATGTCTGACTTCCTGTTTAAGCCTTATCCTGGTAGGATAGGGCCTAAACTGACAGTCAAACATCCCTCTCACAATCCAGGACTTCTGGCTCCCAAATGCTCACCTGCCTGCCTTCCTAATTGCCCCTAATTGCTTCTGCCTGCTAGCCTGATCACCCCCTTACCACTCCCTTGCCAGCCTGATTGCTCCTAACTGACCTCCTCTACAGACCTTGTCACCTCTAACTTCCCTCCCCTGCAGGCCTGATCCCCCCCAACTGCCTTTCCTTGCAGGCCCCTTCGCCCCCCAACTTCCCTCCTCTCATGGCCTAGTAATCCCTAACTGCCCTCCTCTGCAGGCTTAATTGCCCCCAACTGCCCTCCCTTGCAGGCCTGATCCTTCCCAACTGCCCTCCCCTGCTGGCCATCTGGTGGTAGCCATCTTGTGTCCACATGGGGGCAGCCATCTTGTGTGTTGGAGTGATGATAAATTTGCATATTACTCTTTTATTAGATAGGATATGCCCATTTCCCCCAGTCTTTTTCTGAGCTGTTTAAGATCCTGCTCTACACATGACAGGATGCCTGGATACTCCCATGTGTATTTCCCAAAAGCAGACACTCCTACATAACAATTCTCCACCTGACCATGTGAGGAAATCTCCATTCAAATGGTATTAAGGTTCAATTCACAGACCCCATTTGAATTCTGACAACTGTGTCAACAATTTCCCCACTCTCCACCCCCAGAATCCCATCTACCTAGGATGGGTCTTCTGTCATTCCTATCCCTGACAGTGTTTCAGTTTTAATGAAAAAGCATAGACTTTTGCCCTAAAAGAAAATTAAATGAATAAAAATAAAGAAAGACCCGCTGGCACTCCAAGTTAGGAGCCAGTAAGTAGTCCTGGATTGTGAGAGGGATGTGCAAGTGCTGGTTTAGGCCTGATCCTGCAGTCAGACATCCCCTGATGTGTCCCAGGTTGGAGAGGGAGCATGCTGAACTAAGGGATGACCTCCCCCGCTCCGTGCACGGATTTCATACACTAGCCACTAGTGTGATTATAAAAGGCTGCCTATGTAACATAGAAAACAAATAAATACATACACATAAAGGGGAATGTGGGCCATTGCAAGGCATAGCTATGAGCCCCCAAATCTTCAATGCAGAATGAGTTTCATGCATGGGTTCCAAATGGTAGAAGAGAGGGGTTCTGGGAGGATTTAAGAAGAATTTTTTAAGGTAAAGCTCTAAAATGGACAATAAAAAGAGAGAGGTTGTATTTCATAGGGCAAGATTGACATAAGGCAAAGCATCCAGGTTGCTTTATAGAAGGGCTGGAAAAAATCAGTGTTGGGAATATCTGCAAAAGAGCATCATTAAAATGGGGGTCAGGTTTGAAGGAGTTTGTCTCCAAAAAAGCAGGAGAAAATGTCAGAGGTGGAAAATTCTGTTGAGTTTTGGTTGAAAACAGGGGAATCATGCAAAAGATCTGTTTTTATGTTTGCTTGTCTGCTTAGTTTCTGTCCTGTGCTTGGTTTTGTGTGTGCTTTGCTTTTGCTGTATTTTTTGTTGTTGTTGTTTGTTTGCTCATGAGGTAGGTTTTAAAAAAATGTTTTTCAAAAAATTATTTTAGAGAGAAGGAAGGAAGGAAGAGGGGTAGAAATATTGATGAAAGAGAAACATTTATCTGCTGCCTCCTCCATGACCCCTACTGGGGATCAGCCTTCAACCCAGCATGTGCCCTGTCTAGGAATCAAACCAGCCTTCCCCTTGGTGCATGGGTCAACACTCAACCACTGAGCCACACTGACTGAGCTTGTTAGCTAGTTATAATGAGGCAGCACAGCATACTGACAAAGATCATTGACTACAATCAGTAAGCCTGGCTCTATAAACCAGGAGGTCACAGTTAGATTGCGGGTCAGGGCACATGGCCATGTTGCAGGCTTGTCCTCCAGCAGGGGATGTGCTGGAGGCAGCCAACCAATGATTCTCTCTCATCATTGATGTTTCTCTCTCTCTCCCTCTCTGAAATTAATAAAAATGTATTTTTAAAAGAATTGGGTAAGTTAATTATTTGCAAAGTGGCTTAGAGTAGTGCCTTCATATAGTAAGCACAATAGATATGCTTGTTGTATAAATACAAATGTAATTCATCAACATTGAAACATGGAAAATTTCTAAAATCATTGTGTAAAGATCTTTCTCTTAAAAATAACTGGTAGTGCCCTAGCCAGTTGGTTCAGTAGACAGTGTATTGGCCTGAAGACCGAAGGGTCCCAGGTTCAATTCTAGTCAAGGCTCTTCCCTGGCCTAGGCCTTGGTTGAGGTTTGTGCCAATTGATGTGTTTATCTCACTTTGATATTTCTCTCTGTCTGTTGCTCTCTCTAAAAATCAATGGCAAAATACCCTCAGGCAAGGTATAAAACAAACAAACAAAACAAACTGGTTGATGGGGCCATCCAGACAGACTGCAGCATGGCAGGAATTGAGGAGAACTGAAGAGGGGCTGTTGCCTTCAAATGGGGTATGCACCTTCTTGCTGCCACAGTCCCCACCACTCCTTACTGCTTACTATTGGCTCACTTAACTTGATCTTGTGATTACTAGTTTTTTAAAAAAAGGTATTTCCTGGTTCCTAATATGCCCCTATATTTACAAAGAGAACTCATAAAAAAGCGATTTGGGCTTGGAAGACAGACCTGACTGAGCTCACAGCATGCACTGCACTTTAGAGTCTAAGGAAAGTATTTGTCTTCTTCTCCCATTCGGGGTCCCTCTTTGGTTCTAGGAGCTGGGTCACTCGGCTGCACCAGGACTCATTGTTCCCAAAGCATCCTCCACTCCCTGAATTTGTCCTGTCCAGTTCACTACTTCTGATGGGAAAGAGGACTTAGGGCTCCCATAAACCTCTGTAGCAGTAGCTCTGGGGAAAGCACAGACATGAGATCAGAATGTGCAGGATTTCCCTGAGTTTTAAGGCTTTTAAAAAATTGTATTCTCCTCCTCCTGCACATTTAGAAGATTAAATAATGCCTTAAGGTCTGAAAACTCCATAGCTGAGGAAGAATTTGCACAGCAGTTAACCCAAAACCAAGCTATGAGATAGACTAAATTTCTCTTAAGAGCCACCATCCATTACAACATTCCCAGATACTAAGCTTCCTAATTGCCCCTGAGTCTTTGTGCTCTGGAGCTGCTCAGGGTCACTCAGTAGTGAGCCTGCCTGAATATCTCCTGGCAGTTTTCTGACAGTCTCAGAACCTGTTTGTATGTCTCTCAAAGAAGATATTATTTCTTTATGTTTTCCAGGATGATGATGAAGTCCTGCTTGGGTGCGATGAGTGTGTGGGCCTGATGGATCCTAGATGTCACCCTTGGTAATGGCCTTTCACCTTTGCTTATGAGAAATTATTAATGTAATAGCAGGTAAAGGAGAAACTGTTGGTGCGGAAACATTGGGAGAAGAGACCATGGGGCTTCAGTCAAAACCTATCCTAATCACTGTTCTGAATAAGCAACATAGCTATACTCACATCTGGGTGCAGCTACGTGAAGAGAGCCATGAAAGGCCCACTTCACATTTAGAAGGCAGGAGACCCATCACCCAGAAAGAGTCAAGACAGGCATGGTGTGACAGTGCTAAAATATCAAGTCAAAATTATTAATTTTTAGGGCACCAAATTTGTCTTGGGTCTCACAACTCATTTTAGAGATGTAGCAGACAGTAGAGCATAGTTCTGACTCTTTTGGTATGCCTTCTTAGGACAGGAAAAAGTGTAGAGGTAATAAAGACTACTCTAAATAGCAGTGTATCTGATGAATAACAGCTCCAGAGTTCTTTCCAACTGGGTGGAGGTATGCAGCCTGGTCCAAACCTCTACCAGCAGGAAATAAGTTTGGCCAATCTCCACCAGTTCATGACCCTCCCAAGACAAACAGTGCCTGGTCTCCAGTAGGACCTGCATCTGAGAGCCTTGTGGTAACAACTCTGGATAGAGAGAGGACTAAAAGAATCATATATATGTGGGGAAAGCTGTTTTGCCCTATGCATATCTTCCTGGCACTGCCATCACAGATCTTAGTAGGGCTGAACTTTCTTACTCCATTTTTCAACTAGGCTTTGCATTTAGTGGGTGGTTGGGGGAGGAGGGTGATGATAACATGGTCTATCCCTTCATTATCTCTCTAATCTCATCTCTCACCACTCTCCCCTTTGCTCATTCCTCTATAGCTATTCTGGCCTCCGTGCCATTCTTCAAACATTCCCATTATGCTCCCACCCAAGGGCCTTTACAATTACTATTCCTGCTATCCTCTTCTCCAGGTATCTGTATAGTTTGCTCCCTCCTTTCAACAAATCTTTGCTCAAAGTCACCTTCCCAAAATATACTATGTGAAAATGCACTTGTCATTCTATAAGCCCTACCTACTTTATTTTCTCCTCATAGCATTTGTCACAATCCTACATTATATTACATACTAGAGGCCCGGTGCATGAAATTCATGCATAGAGGGGGGATTCCCTCAACTCAACCTGCACCCTCTCTAATTGGGGACCCACTGTGGAATGTCCAACTGCCATTTTAGTCCTTATCCCAGGGATTGGGCCTAAACTGGCAGTCAGACATTCCTCTCACAATCTGGGACCACTGGCTCCTAACTGCTTACCTGCCTGCCTGATTGCCCCTAACTGCTTCTGCCTGCAAGACTGATCACCCCTAACTGCCCTCTCCTGCAGGCCTGATATTGCACTCATCTGCCCTCTTCTGCTGGCCAAATTGGTTCTGATTGGTTGGTTCCTTTGACAGAGTCAAACTCTTCACCTTCTAGGCAGCCATTGGCTCCCCACAGCACCCACCTTTGTTTCTCATTGGTCAGTTCCTATGCTAGTCAGTGTCAGAAGCTCTGCCTCCTAGGCAGCCATTGGTTCCCCACAGCACCCACCTTTGGTTATGATTGGTTGGTTCAGCATCTCTGGGCCTGATCAAAGAAGCAGAGCTTAACAGCAGCCCTGGGGGAGGGCCTGAGAGAAAGAAAAGCCTGGCTGATGCTGAAGATCAGAAAGAAAGAGGGAAAGAAAGAGAGAGGTAAGTACACTGATCAACAGCTTCCACTGAGGCTGCAGATCAGACCCTGACTTACTTTCTGGGTCTCAGCCACCTGAGCAGTCAGTGCTGGGTTGCAGGCTGCAACTGAACAACCCAGCACTGACTTCTGGATGGTCTGCATTTGGTCACAGGCTCTGCCCCTTCCCTAGCCCCAGGCTTTAGACTTGGGAAGGGTCCCTCTCACCCCACCCCTCTGATCACAGGCTCAGCCCCTCTGATGGCCTGCTGGGAGTGACAGGGGTGCCAAGGAGGTTCTCAGGACCCAGGTATGTATGTAAATTAATCGCCATCTTTGTTGGATTAATTTTTTACTCATTTTGATTGGCTGTGGGCATAGCATAGGTATAGTTAATTTACATGTTTCTCTGTTATTAGGTAAGATCTTTATTGTTGTCTCACACTAAAATATGAGATATGTGAAGACAAGGACTTTGTCTGACATGTTTATTCTTTTATCTCCATCACCTAGAAGAGCCCCTGATACATAATAGGTTGTGAACAAATATTTGCTGGATAAATGAATGAGTGGATAGAGAAGGAGACTTCTATGTTTTTCTTGGTGCATTATTCAATATAGAAAGTGACAATGTAAACATATATTCTTTCTGTTTGTTCATTTACCAAACAAATCTTTTTTGCATGCCCTTACATCCCAGGCATAGTATATTCCAACTAGTGGAAAAGTAGACAGGGAATGATCATGTGATCCAAGAAATACTCTTGTAAGAACCGAAACTGTGACAGGCCATAATGGTTATTCTGAGAGGCAAATGAATCAGTCTGTAGTGAGTTCCTTTCTGGGCCAACACTTCTTTTGAGTCCCAATTTCAATGTCAAATAGTTCCTTATGTGTACATGTCAGCCATGATATTTCAGATCTGGTTGGTGGACAAATGGTGGTAATGCAGGTCCAACCATCTCTGGTTTGGTCCTGGGCATCCTTCAGCAAAATACAGCTGCTGTCTGCTGGTATGGTGAGGCATCCTCAGCGTCTTCCATCTCTGAACTGTTTCTCTTCTGTCTTCATGACTGGAGCACTTCTGTCCATTCCTCTCTGTTACATGATTCCAGATGGTATTGGAGTTGTTTTATGAAAATATACAAACATATTCTCGACCAAAAGTTAATAAAGGGATACTTTCTTTAAATTTGACTTGGGATTCTTTTTCATTTCTTTCCCCCCAAATGATTTTCCTCTGGCTTGTTTTGACACCATGTGTGTATTTTCATTGGTATCTTGCTGTTAGTGTTTCGAATGAAGGTTAATTTTCTAAAGTACAAAATTTTAGATGTAAATTACTTGCAGGATATTTTTCCTTACATGATATTCCTCCACTGCCACCCCCTTTTTTAAATTTAAATAATAGGAGGCTTTTGGAAATTTTATAATGTAGTCTTGATAGCTTTTACATTTTAATTATTTGCACTAAACCATGACTGCTTTAGGTTCATTACATGTTATGCAATTTTACCATGAGACGTTCTGCCAATAAGAATTTTTGTTGTTAACACTTTAGGAACAGCTTTTTGTACAGTACAATCAGTTTTTCTAGAATATTCATTTATTTCCATTAGCTGTGTATTTATTTACCATGTGTATATTAGTGGAAATGATTATTTGCCTTCTTGAGAAGGGCCTGAGCATTCCTGCTACTAGGCTGGACTTGGATATTAAAAACCCACTTGCCCACACCATGGGTACAAGACCTCTCAAACAAGTCTTTTTGCAGTGAGAGGGCAGCTGCTGTCAGCCAAGTCTCTGTCTGTTACCTGGGCCCCGATTTGAGCTGTGCATGGGAAGCGAAGCAGCCATTAGGGCAGGAGACCTCCCTCAGAAGGGGAGAAGTTTCAAGCACCTGCCAAGTTGCAAGGGAGGGGGTGGTAAGGGTCTGTGTCCCACCTCTGTTGACCCCCACGTTTTCTCCTGATGACCCTTCTGTGACTGTGCCTGTCTTAGGTTGTTCCTTCCCTAAGGAATCTTACCAGTCTCTGGCTAACCAGCCATCCTCCGGGGCCAAGCAGGGTGATGTGAGGTTTAGTTCTGTCTCCTTGGTAGCCTATGCCTCCATGGGCTCCACACCCAGCACCTGTCTCAGGAACCCCTCACCTGCTGGCGAGGCCCAGGCACTGATCTCATATTTTGGGGAACACTTTACATAAAATCCAAAATTTTAGCTTTTCTTGAAATATCAGAATATCACATCTGACTAGCCCACAAGGATATGACTACCAGCATCTGAGCACATGTTGTTTCCCTTAAACAGGGCTTTTGCTCTTCAGTCCATTAGTCTCCACTCGGACTATTTCATTGATTATGTTATGTCTGATTCCCAACCCCAATAATGGCCAGAAAGTGGCAAGGCTTGGAGTTTGAGTCTTTTTCCTCAAAACTCACACTCTTATCCAGTCAGTGCCTGACAATGTTTGGCACAAATAAGGCCATTCATAATACTTTATTTGAAAAATGAACAAATTAAATACTATTGCTTCCTACTGGAAGGTCTTTCCTTCTCTTTCTGCCCAGGCAGATCATTTCCTATCTATTAAGGCCCAGATCAGATACAGCCTCCCACATGAAGTCTTCTCTGATCTCATGCTCTGCATCCAACAGATATTACCTTTCCTGTGGCTATGGGGTGAAGGATATGAAGGCAAAAAAATTGGGGTGAAGAGGAGCACTGGGGGAAGCACTAGAATAATTAGAAATGGGTAGAGGGGAAACTCCAAGATTTGAATTTGAGAATTTGTGTACCTGAATGGAGAGTGCATAAATGGTGGAAGCTGAGAACAATTGTAAAATAAATAGACACCAGATTTTCCTTGCTTGGAACATTGTCTTCTTTTTATTTCCTCTTATTGTTTTCCTTCGTTTCTAGCTCTATTCCCTGTACCTTAACTGGCATTAAAGAGTTAGCAAACAACCCACAGGCTTACAAAGATAGCTTTCAGAAGAGCTGTTCTGAGAGCAGCCAAAATGAGATTGCACCAACAATCCTGAGAGAGTTGTGATAAGCTGAAACAATTCTGACTGCAAGTTGTGCAGCATTTACAAATAAAGAAAACTGCAAGTGAGACAAGACCACAGTCCTGTACCCCTCTATTCTCTTTGTTCTATAAAAGTCCAGTCCTGCTTCAGCTCAGGGAGTTGCATATCAATGTGCTCACAGATGCACATCACCTGAATAAAGCCTGTAACCTCTACTTGAGTCGCTTTAATTGTTTCTGTCTTTGACCATCTGGCACTATGACTCAGACTGGGTCTGGAAAAGCCCTATAGCTTACTAAAGTTTCAGATAAGGACGAGAAAGTCCAGAAACCATTTCCTCCCTTCTTGGAGGCTCCTATTGGATCAAGTAGTAACTCTGGATGTGCTCCAGCTCTTTGTTGAAGCACACAAATTGCAGGCTTCTTTGAAAGGGCTAAATCCTTTGTCAGATTGAAATCATTGCCTCTATTTCCTTTTTGTCTTTTGGGGTTCTCTGGCCTTTCAGGTTCTCCAAGAGCAGAGAGTGAGATGACAATTCTAATGTAAACAGAGTCTTGTCTCCCTTCCTTTATGTTGGATTTTTTATATTATGGGCTATTATGGGTTAAGTGGAGTGATTTTGAGGAAGGCAATTTTGCTTTTTTAAAAATCTTTAATGTGGAAAGCATTATAGATGTCTCCCTTTATTGCCCCCATTGCCCCTGTCACCTGAAGTCAGGACTCTAGATGTGCCCCTATGTGGGCTGTGTGCACAATATTGTTGTAGTTGAGCCTTGATTGCTGTTGGTGTGAATGGGAGGAGTTGACCTCTAGGCCAATTGGCTGTGAGTACCAGCTGGTGCTAGTGCCCCAGTCTTGGGCCTCTTATTGATAAGTATGGAGCACACTGATGTCAGCTGCTGCTTGTTTGGGAGGTTTTAAGAAAGTCTGAAGCCTAAACCAGGACTGGCCATTCATATGGGAAAACTGCTGCAAACAGCTTGGGTAGGTCTGCAAATTGGATAAGGCGGGGTCTCAGGAAGTCACCAGGGTGGAGCAAACAGTGTGAGCCAGGCTGATAGAAACTCGGATGTGGCTGTCAGTCAGCTCTGCAGCAGGGAGGTCCCAGCACAGAAACAATGAACCCTGAGAGTACCTCCATCTCAGAGAAAGCTGTCTTTATGTTCCTGCCAAAATGCCAGACAATCCAGTTCCTCCTTGTATATTCAATGATGCTGCCCAGTGTTGGAGCTCAGAGGGAGTAAGCCCATGTAAGTTCATGCACCAGTACTTTAAGAGTAACTCACTGCAACTTCAGGAGCCTCGGTGTCACTCAGCCACAATCCCCACTGTTTTTTACAGCCCAAAGTTACAGGGACTTCTTTTCCCAGCACTGGAACCCTGGATCAAGGAGTCTGGTGTAAGGCTCAGACCCCTTGCTTCTCAATGAGGCCTCTGCAGTAGAACTATCCCAATTAAAAAAAATTGGCACGCTTGGGTGTCAGACAAGCCAGTTCAGCACCTCTGCCCCACCTACCTGTCTCAATGTATTTTCTTCTTTACTTCTCTAGGTGTAGGACATCCTTTCAGCCATATTTCAGGTATTCTGAATGATGGTTTTGCTGTATTTCAGTTGTAATTTTGATGTGGTTGTGGGAGGCGGTGAGTATTGTGTTTACCTACGCCACTAACTTAGTTCTCCAAATCACTTGAGAAAGACAATTTTGAACTGCATTGGTCCATTTGAGACTCTTGGGATACGTCAAGACATATGTCTTAGAACAAAAAGGAAATAACATGGCTACCTGGCTACCTAACCATGGACAACTTTAACTGGTATGGAGTAGCTGAGAAAATAAACATTTCAAAAAGATTTCAATCTGTTGAGTCCTCTCTTAAAACAACCTCATCCTTCTCCTTCCCTAAAGACTTCCTTCTTTCTAATTCTATGTCTGCCCCTTACAATTAGATTTGATCCTGGCCTTTCTCTCATGTTCCATGTCCTCTGCTACGTCCTTTTCTCCTTATTTCCCCTTTTTTTCGCTCCCTCTCACCTTTAGACCCCTACCTTTATCTATCTCTGGATACACAGCCATAGAGATAGGAGAAAGTATCTTCAAAGTAATCCCTGAAGGATTTTTCCTCTTCCATTGATTGAGGAATAATCCAAAACTGTTAACAAAGGTATGATGAACCTGTCTATAAATTTAGGGACTGATTAGAAACCACTTTAAAGTAGTAATCAGGGTTGGCCAAAACAATCTGGATATTTTTTGTTAATGGCCTTAGCCTGAAACATCAGGTTTTATTCTGAAGCATAAAATAGGTTGGCAGATCATACCATTTCCTGAGTTACAACATTTGGAGTCCAGACTTTTTAGTCTAGCATTCTGTGGAGAGAATAGTAAACATGAGAATACTACACACCACAAATTTGTCATTATAATTTAAACAGCTTGAAGGAAATATGAGACGCTCCACAAATACAACACAAAAGGATATGGATACTGGAAGATACTGCAGAGAACATGATACTGAGTCTGCAATTGTCCTGCTTTGGCCAGGCACTCAACTAGGGTTGCCAGATTTAGCAAATATTTTTAATATAAAATTTTTAAAATAAAATTTTGAATTTAGATAAACAAGTAAAGCTAAGGCATAGTATAGTTCATAAAATATGTGTGACACACACTAAAATATCATTCATTGCTTATTTAACATTAAAATGTAACTGAAATTCCTTTATTTTTATCTGGCAACCCTATACAAGTAGCTCAATCAGGAACAAAATTATTCCCTTCTTCCAATATTTCCAATTACTTTTGGACCAGCAAGGATAGAAAACTATCTATATATAAAATCCCAGTGTCCAAACAGTGGAACAAGCAGAACAACCAGTCAAACAATCACTATGATGTGCACTGACCATCAGGGGACAGATGCTCAACACAGGACTACCCCATGGTGGTCAGTGCACTCCCACAGTGGGAGTGCTGCTTGGCTGATCAGGATGAGTAGTGTTCCCACAGCAGGCCAATCCTCACAGGCCACGCACCCACACAAATGCACAAATTTGTGCACCAGGCTTCTAGTTGATTCATAAGTAGTAATCTAATCTCATTTTTAGTAGACACCAGAGTCATACTATCTACCATTAGATAAGTCACCAAAGTCACACTTTAGTAGACACCAAAGTCACACTTTCTTACCACCCTCCCTCAAGAATCTAAAAAAAAAAAAAAATCACAGTGGTGGAACTTACCAATTGAATAAACACATCCTCTCCCTTTCTTCTAACACTTTGTCTCTGTGGATCCTTAACTTTTCAAAATATCTTTCTCTTCAGTCCTTCCACCCTCCATAACATATTCAGCTCAATAGTAAACTACTAATAGATGTATACCTAAATGACTTTTTCTCAATCTCTTAGACTCTGATAACCCAGTATGCCATATTATGGTGATTTCCTTCAACTACTTGGGTGATACCCCTGAGAAATACTCTTGAGTCCTCCAGTCACTTCCCCCTTAAAATTCCCTTATTTTTCTGACTTAATTTCTTCAGTACCCAATGTCCTTTGGGCCTCCTCATCTACAGGAATGGGAAAAATAAAGGACAGAGAAGTCAATATTGACCCCCCACGACAATTATTCTGCCTAAATTGGTCAGTATTCCCTAAAACCTGAAGCACATTTCATAGTTAAAGGCTTAATCATTCCTTGTGCTAATGCCTTCACCACTCCTATCCATTCAGCAAAAACATCCTAATGGACATAGGTACTACTTTTATAAGATGTAAGGGTTATGAAATCATATAGTATGCCACATTTCCCTGTGGTCCTCTACCCAAACATTATCCTGGTTTCTATACCTCCACATTCCACTCACTTCACAGTAGTAAACTATACAGCAAGCACGTCAAACTAAAAGGCTAACATGAGCCAAAAAAACAAGGTTTATCATAGAAATGTAGGTTTATTTTGATAGAGACATGCTGAATACAAAAAGCTGAAATAAGTGAGTAATTGTTAACATAAAAGAACATTTTAATAAAAATTAATATTTTTTCTTAAACATTAACTTACACTGAAAACTGCACAAATTAATAAGCATAACACAAATAAACCTATTTTTCTTGTTCTTTGAAAGTGAAATATTTCCTGTTGCACACACTAAACAAGTCAGTCCGAGACTAATGACATGGTAATCAGCTGCTAAAATATTTGTTGCTAGTATTAGTGGAGAGAAATGGTGCACCCACACATAAGGCACATAAGGGAAATGAATGCAACACAATTATAGTAATCAGTCATTAGTGAATGTTGTAATTCATTATGAATAATTATGTATATATAACCAGATATTATAAAAATTAAATTACTAAATTTTTATTAAAATGTTTCTTACATACTGTTATATTGACTGGACTGCAAAAATATTAGTTGTGGGTCACATGCATCCCATGGCTGTGAGTGTGACATGCTTGCTGTACAGCCTTCTTTAATATTCCCTTACATCCTCAGTTCCAACACCTTTTTACTCAACATGGGAAAATAAACAATACCCCTAGACTGGGATGCAACAAGGTCTCACTGAAACCCCTTCATATTTATCTCGGATTTTCAGTCATAATCTCCAAGACTTAAAATTTCTTTTTACCTCTACCTTGACCTAATATGCAGGTAAGTTGCTCTTATAATCACCTGATTTAACCTCTTCTAAAGAAGGCTTTATTTATCTCTTGGGAACTTTAACTATAAAATACAAGCATTTTATAAAGACCCTATCTAATAAAGAGGGAATATGTTAATTGACCCTCACACCATCATGGAGATGGTTGTGCCCACAGCCAATAAGCAGGGACTATGCTAATTGACTGCCATGCCCTCAAAGATGGCAGCACCCACAGCCATAAGATGGCAGTGACCAGTCCCCTCAGTTCCATGTACCTGTCTCCAGAGGTCCCTAGTCCCCTAAAATCCCCAGTGGTCCAGAGCTAGCCCGAGGCACAGGCAAGCCTTAGATGGTGACTGTCCAGCTACCCAGGGCTGGCCCAAGGCACAGGCAACCAGGGCCGGCCAAGGCTTGCACTACTAGCAGTGGCAACAGCAGAGGTATGATGGGGCATCACCTTCCCCTGATTTCTGGGTGCCTCCCACCCCTGAGGGCTCCTGGACTGTGAGAGGGGACAGGCCAGGCTGAAGGACTTCCTCCAGTGCATAAATTTTCATGCACCAGGCCTCTAGTCTATATATATAAAAGCCAAGTGACCAGAACACTGGAACAACTGGAATGACCAGTCACTATGAAGCACACTGTGACAGGCCAACTGGCCTCATTGAGGGGCCACACCTCCCCAGGGCCCCTCCCTGTGGCTGGTCCCACCCCCAATAGTCCCCACAATCGGAGGTGGGCTGGCTGGCCAACTGCCTGCAGCCCCTTCCCCCAGCCAGCCTGGCCCAATCGGCCCCCATTGGGGTGGGCCAGCCGACCCTACTCATGCCCAAATTCATGCACCAGGCCTCTAGTAAATTATAATTTGTTACTCAGGTTTACAATCTAAGCTATAAGTTATCCTAAGAAGGCAAAACACCTTAATCAGATAGAAATGCAGTTATTCAAAATTGTTTTTTACTTATTACCAAAGATTCCTTAGTGGATTGAGAAGGTGTATTTACACCTTAACTGCTGTCACCTTTTATGATATAACTAAAAGTGGGATTCCTGAATCTTTGCCTTCAGAGGTCAGAACAGAGTTATCCTTTGACCAACTCAAAGTTATTATCTATAGTCCTACCATTCTGGGTCACCTCTAAATTATACTATGTCTTATCCCCTATTTATACATAAAAGGGAATGGTCAAGTTCTTAGAGTTTTATCTCACTAACATAATGGAAATAAGAGACTCATTACAATCACTCTCTCTACAAAGTAGCTAAACATATACCTCTTGCATAAGAGGAGTAGCTACAGCTGCATTTAATATAGGGGTCACCTTTTGACCTAATAGTACTTCATACAATTAAAACTTTCTTAACAAAAGCACCCAACATTTATTTATCTTTGCTTACACTTTTAAAAATTTAATTTATTGGGATGACATCCTATCTAACAAAGAGGGAATATGCTAATTGACACTCATGCCATTGCACAGATGGCAGCACCCACAGCCAATAAGGAGGGAATATGCTAATTGACTGCCATGCCCTCAAAGATGGTGGTGCCCACAGCCACAAGATAGCAGCACCCAGTTCCCTCAGCCCCACCAGGGCAGCAGGTGCACTGCAAGGCCGGGCTCACCTCCAAGCAGACCTGGCCACTCTGCGCACCTGCCTCTGGAGTGCCCCAGTCCCCTCAGTCCCTCAATCCCCCAGGGTCAGCCCAAGGAGCAGACAAGCCTCAGATGGTGGCTTCCCAACCACCCAGAGCCCCCCGAGGCTCCGGTAACTAGGGCTGGCCAAGGCTTTCACTGCCAGCAGTGGCAGCAGCAGAGGTGTGATAGGGCGTCACCTCCCACTGATCGCCGGGTTGCCTACCACCCTTGAAGGCTCCTGGAGTGTGAGAGGGGGAAGGCCAGGCTGAGGGACCCCCCACTCCTGTGCATGAATTTTCATGCACTGGGCCTCTAGTCCTATATAAAGATGTAATATGCCAATAGTTGTTACACCATCAAGCATAATCACCGACTGTGTAATGACCACATCATGGATCAGCAGGAGGGTGGGGCAGCAAGCTACAAGCAGGAGGCAGAGAGCTACAGGAGGGGCCTGAGCAGCAAACTATAATGAGGGCAGGAGGGCAGAGAAAGCTACAGAAGTGTGGGGCAGTGGGTGGAGAGCTATAGGAGGGGGCAGGGCAGCAAGCTATGAGTGGGGGTGAGGGGAGAGGGGTGAGGAGAGCTACAGGAGAGCTGGGCAGCAGATGGAGAGCTACTGGAGGGCGGCAGTGAGCTACTGGAAAATTACTGGTGCATGAATTTGTGCACAGGGCTACTAGTTGGTTAACAAAATTATATAGGTTTCAGGTATACAATTCTACAATACATAATCTGTATATTGTATTGTGTGTTTACCACCCCAAGTCAAGTCTCCTTGCATCTCCCTTTATCCCTCCCTAGCCCCAAACCCTCTGGTAATCACCATACTGTTGTCTGTGTCTATAGCAGATGAATGGAAGCTGTGGTACATTTACACAATGGAATACTACTCAACCATAAAAAAGAAGGAAATTTTACTTTCTGCCATAGCATGGATGGACCTGGAGAGTATTATTCTAAGTAAAATAAGCCAGTCCGAGAAATATAAGTACCATATGATTGCACCCAAGATTTCTTTGCATTCAAACTCATTCCCTATAAAATGTTGCTTCTGTCCCCAGCTCACATTACTATCTACAGGATTCACACTAATTTTTTAACTGAGATATAATTCACCATAAAATTTATGCTTTTATAGTGTGCTGCACCCATTAGCAGTCACCTCCGAGTCCCTTTTTCCCATTCTAGCCATGGTCAAACATTAATACACCTTTTATTTCTATAGATTTGCATTTTCTAGACTTTTTTATTTCAATAGAATAATATAATATGTGGCCTTTTGTGTCTGGTTTCTTCACTTAGTATGTGTTAAAGTCATTTGTGTTATAGCATGCATCAGTATTTCATTATTTTCCTTGCTACATAATATTCTACTACCTTTTATTTAGCAGTTTACTCAAAAAGTTAAACATAGAGTTAACTTAGGACCCAGAAATTCCACTCCAATGTATATACTTAAGAGAATTAAAAATCTATGCACAAATGCTTATACTATCATTATCCATAATAACTAGTCATTTTTCAAAAAGTGGATACTAACCAATTGTTTATAAACTGATAATTGGATACATAAAAGTGGTACATCCATATGATGGAATATTAACTAGCCATATAAAGGAATTAAGTGCTAATATGTGCTACAACATAGCTGGCCCTTAAAAATCATATGCTAAATGAAAGAAGCCATACACAAAAGAATACATATTATATGATTTTATTTATATGAAATGTCTATAATAGGCAAATCCAGAGACAGAAAGCAGATTAGTGATTGCTAATGGGAGTTGGGAGCACCCAGTTAATGGATATGGCATTTATCTTCGGGGTAATGAAAATGTTTAGAATTAGATTGTGGTGGCATTTATACAATATTGTGAATATTCTAAAACTACTGAATTGTCCACTTTAAAATGGTTGAAATAGTGAAATTTATCTAAAAAAATAATTAATTTTATATAGAAAAATGACACATTTACAAGAGTCTTTACACATTAAAGGCATATGTCGATGTAACAAAATAAGTTTTCTTTTAAAATGTTGTGGGGAAAGTTAAGAGCAGTTTTTCAATTATATACACAGACTTCTCAAAAGGGACAGAAAATCTTCTGAAAATGTAAGGAACAATTCCTATTGACCAAATGTGTCATGTTAGTTTACCCTTTCTTCTTTCATTTCAAGGTCCGATAGAATGAAGATCACCAATTGGCTGTTGACCCCTCCACTTATCTTCTTTCAGAATTCTATCAATGCACCTAGCCTGGCAAGGCCTTTGTCCAGTATTTCCAGAGATAGTTAGTATCTCATCCACCTTGGAAAGGGTGGTCACATCAGATCCCGAGACCTGTGTGGGTCCATGTTTTGCAGCTAAGGTGGCCCAGTTCAGGTCCTTAAGCCTCTTCAATGACCTCTTATCATCTGGCCTGCCACCCTTCTTCTTGCCCCACCAACCCTACCACCCAAAACAGCCACATCATTGGCATCCAGGGTAGGCCAAGAGTAAGTTAGCTGCAATTGCAGTCAGGTCCCAGGAGAACTACAGCACCCATCAGAGCACAGGGTGGGAGTGGGTTGGGTTGCTACTGCCTCAGGGCCAAGACTGGTTCCCAGGGTAAGGTTTCCAGATCATTGAAGTACAGAAGCCACTGGACACTGTGAGCATGAATAAGACCACCCAGAGACAGAGCATATAGAATCAGAAGAGAGCAAGTCACAGGACAGAATCCTAGAGAGCACCTGAGGGTACCTGAGATGAGAATTTAGAGAAGTAGAAATAATAATTCTACTAATGATACTACTATCATTTACTACCACTTGCCAAGTACCAATGCCTATGCTAAGTGCTTCTCATGCATCATCTTATTTAATTCTGAACAAAACTTTATGAAGTAATCATTATCATTACCATTTTCCTGAGAAGGAAATTGAGGCTCAGAGACATTAAGGTAGACTGTCTAAGTTTATGCTGATAGTGGGAGAGCTAAGATTAAAACCCATATTTGTCTGCCTTTTCAGTTATCCCCTTGTTGCTAGCAATCATAGGAAAGTGTGTGGTCAGGGGACCCAAGAAATAAAGGAGCATAGGGAAGAACAGAAAGATCCACAGTATAGTATCAAATCCAGTCAAACAACTAGGGCAGGTCAGATAAGTACAGAAAAATCCAGTAGATTAGCAACAAGGATGTCATGGACGACCTTGGTGGGAATAGTTTCAGTAGGTGGAGAGAACTCAGGCCAAAATGCAGACGTTTGAGGAGGGATTGGGGGAGAAGTATACACAATGAATGGAGACTATTCAGAAGTTTAGAGTTAAAGAAAAGAAAAGAGATAAAGTGGTAATAACAGGAAGGTGATAATCTGGTTCCTGGAGAAATTGTGTGTGTTTTTCTTGATACAAAAGTTATGTTTAATGTAGAACATTTAGAAGATATTGGTGAATCAAAAGGTATTCCACAAACCAGAGTTAATCAAGGGTAACATTTTGGCATTTGTCTTTCTGGCCATTCGCTGTTTTATACACACTTTTTTTTCTTAGCCAAAAATGTATTAAATCATTTATATTGTTTTGTTACTTGTTTATCAATTAAAATACATTGAGAACACTTTGCCATGATAATAAATGTGCAATGTAAGCATCATTCCAATAGCTTCTAATATTCCTACAGGCCATATTGAAACAATTTTTTTCACTGTCAGGATCCGTCCTCTCCTCTCCTCTCCTCTTCTGTCCCCTCCTCTCCTCTCCCCTCCTGTCCCATTTTCTCCCATTCTCTCCCCTCCCCCCACTCCCCATAAGCTATTGTTTACTAGGTGTGGAAGTATAATTAATTCAGTCAAAATAGACTTAGTATTGAAGAAAATGTAGACAATATCAGAGAAATACTTGTTTAAAAAGGGAATTTCTTGCCGAAACCGGTTTGGCTCAGTGGTAGAGTGTCGTGTCGGTCTGTGGACTGAAAGGTCCCGGGTTCGATTCCGGTCAAGGGCATGTATGCTGGTTGCGGGCACATCCCCGGTAGGGGGTGTG